>JAQOOD010000006.1:17946905-18316599 GCA_029633175.1 Citrus glauca
GCGAAAATATTTTGGGTGAACTTAATCATCAAGTTGATCAGGGAGACAACCAATCTCAATATGGGCATGATCAGAATCAACCAAGAACGCTGAGAGACTACATGAATCCAACCAGAACCGGAGCACCGTCGTGTATAATATTTCCTCCAAAAGTATCTCGATTCAACTTTAAACCAGGTATTATCCAACTTTTACCAACATTTCATGGTTTAGAATTTGAGAATCCGTACTTGTATCTAAGAGATTTTGAGGAAGTTTGTAATACATACACGGACCAAAATTGTAGCATGAACATAATTAGATTAAAGCTTTTTCCTTTTTCATTAAAAGATAAAGCTAAAACTTGGCTACAAAACCAAGTTCTTAGATCTGGATCAGTAAGAACTTGGAATAACATGCAAGAACAGTTTTTGAAAAAATTCTTTCCACCTCATAGAACAAATTCTTTTAAAAGGCAAATCACTTCTTTCGCTCAAAAAAATGGAGAAACATTATACCAATGTTGGGATAGGTTTAAAGAGTTGCTTAATATATGCCCACATTATGGTTTTGAAACTTGGCGATTGGTCACTTACTTCTACAAGGGCTTAATACCCCAAAGTAGACAGGTTGTTGAAATGATGTGTAATGGTGAATTTAGGGATAAAAATCCTGAAGATGCACTAGATTACCTCGACCAATTAGCTGAAAATGCACAACATTGGGATACTGTTGGAACTTTTGAATTGACAAATAAGCAACAACCATCTCCATCTAGTGGAGGAATCCATAACCTTAGGGAAGATCATGATTTACGTGCAATTTCTTGAACATATTTTACTTGATCACTCTTTTTATACTCCAAAGCTTCAACTTTCCTAACTAGGGATGCAAATGTTGCTCGTAAATCATGATCTTCCCTAAGGTTATGGATTCCTCCACTAGATGGAGATGGTTGTTGCTTATTTGTCAATTCAAAAGTTCCAACAGTATCCCAATGTTGTGCATTTTCAGCTAATTGGTAGGTAATCTAGTGCATCTTCAGGATTTTTATCCCTAAATTCACCATTACACATCATTTCAACAACCTGTCTACTTTGGGGTATTAAGCCCTCGTAGAAGTAAATGACCAATCGCCAAGTTTCAAAACCATGATGTGGGCATATATTAAGCAACTCTTTAAACCTATCCCAACATTGGTATAATGTTTCTCCATTTTTTTGAGTGAAAGAAGTGATTTGCCTTTTAAAAGAATTTGTTCTATGAGGTGGAAAGAATTTTTTCAAAAACTGTTCTTGCATGTTATTCCAAGTTCTTACTGATCCAGATCTAAGAACTTGGTTTTGTAGCCAAGTTTTAGCTTTATCTTTTAATGAAAAAGGAAAAAGCTTTAATCTAATTATGTTCATGCTACAATTTTGGTCCGTGTATGTATTACAAACTTCCTCAAAATCTCTTAGATGCAAGTACGGATTCTCAAATTCTAAACCATGAAATGTTGGTAAAAGTTGGATAATACCTGGTTTAAAGTTGAATCGAGATACTTTTGGAGGAAATACTATACACGACGGTGCTCCGGTTCTGGTTGGATTCATGTAGTCTCTCAGCGTTCTTGGTTGATTCTGATCATGCCCATGTTGAGATTGGTTGTCTCCCTGATCAACTTGAAGATTAAGTTCACCCAAAACATTTTCGCCTTGATTCTCATCCATGATTAGTGGTGGAGATTGAGATCTACGAATTAACTTGCCACTTGAAGATCGAGACCAACGTCTCATGCAATAGTTATGTTATAAATAATTAACTTTCGAAAGGGGGGGGACTAAACAGGGACAAGAGGTATCCGCCGAAGAAGATCCTTCTCCTTCCCTTTTAATAACAAAATAAATATGCAGATAATATAAGTGTACAAAAGAAATTAAATAACAATTTTGGTGGTTGAACCCACCAAATAAATATAAAAGAAAGAAAAAAAAATGGTGGTTGAACCCACCAATTAACAATAAATAATAAATAAATGCAAAATAATAAAATAAAATAAAAAATGGTGGTTGAACCCACCAGTTAAGAAAAATAAAAAATACTGAAAATTAAATAACTGAAAATAAAAATTAGAGTTAGTAGTTAGTTTGGTGGTTGGACCCACCAATAAAGCGAAAAATAAATAAATACGAAATTAAATAAATGCAAAAAATTAAATAACTGAAATAAAAAAATTAGGAGTTAGCAGTTAGTAAGTTAAAAATTAGTAATTAGAGTTAGTAGTTAAAGTTAGTTTGGTCCAAATTAAGTCCAAGATATAAGTCCAAGTCTTGATTATTTGAGGAATTTCGTCTAAGGATTCAATTGCAAATTATTTTTAATTTTATAGCCAAATTATAATTTTTAAAAGTTTATAGTTGAGCAATTTAGGATAAAAGTGAAATAACGGAAAGTAGTTGGGGTCTGAATGAAATTACCAGAAGTTTGGGCTAGAACGAGAATTGTTGGGGTGAAATGACAATTATGAACGATACAGGGCCAAAAGAGAATTTAAGATAACAAAGAGGGGGCAAATGAAAATTTACATAAAAAAATAAAAAACAAAAAAACAAAGCAAAATAAAAACTTTTTCCCGGCAACGGCGCTAAAAACTTGACACAACTTAAAAGTAATATTAAACTCCCAAGTATAAGAGTGTCGTGTTGTATTATAACTCGGTGAGTCCGAGGTCGATCCACAGAAAAAAGATTTAATTTGTTTATTTTATTTTATCTAAAAATTGAAATTAAAACTTGAATTTAAATAACTTAATTTAAGTGAAACTATAAAATTGAACTAATTAGGGTTATGGATCCACTCTTAGGAATAAATAAAACTTAATAAATTCTTTTTGCTAAATTATTTAAATTTATTACCCAAAAGATTAATTATACAAATTATTATTATTTTCCCTTTAATTTTATGATGGATTAAGTATTTATTGTGCCAAAATTTATTTTTTCTACAATAAGTCAAAATACCATTTCACCATGCCTTATATTAAGATCTTAAGAATTTATTGTGCCAAATTCATTTGTTTGTCTACAATAAATCAAATTTTCAAGGTGTCGTATTTTATACAAGCCCAATTTTAAGCCGATCTTGATCGATCCTAAGGTTTTCGGATATTTATTACCTAAGAGTTTCACCTTCTCCTAACTAATATTATTTAGTTAAGCATAATTAAAGTAAAAAGAAGGAGTAGAATTGAATTACTTATAATTAAAAGTAATAAAAACAACTAAAATTGGAAATAAAACTAATTTTATTTATAAAATTAATTATAAAAAATATTAAATTCGTTAAAGATGGCATGAGTAAAGAGTCGTTGGATGATATCTTACGATCTATTGAGACGCATCGAAGCGGATTGGTGCAACGTGAGATTTACAATTTGTGGATACTATTTCAAAAACAAAGTGCACATTAAGTCTTGGGAATCTGACTCAAAAAGACCCTATTTGCAAGTTAATAAGAAAACTGGATGGGAAGCTGATCCTCAACCCATATAGGGCGTTCAAGCTGTTACTGGACGTAAAACTAGAGGAAGATGTGAGGCACAATCACAACTACCAGTAAATATCCTTTCCCTTCACTGTTATTTTACTTTACTATTATTTTATTATTTGCATTATTGCGTTTAGCGGTGTGATTTTATATTTAATAAATATTTGTTTTCTTTTACTGTTTGCTTTTTCTAATCATTATTTTCTTTTTATTATTTGTTTTTGAATTATTGAGCCACGAGCTGACAAATATGCCAACCCATTTACAGCTGTTTCTCATTATTTATGTCACCAATCAAATATGCAGTGACAAAAAGTGCGATTTAGATTTAACTCTTCGTCGGTAAATATTTTCTGTTTTAGTGTTCATGTGCTGGTTTCTAAACCCTTTCTCTTTCCTTTTAAAACATTGAGGACAATATCTTTTTCAAGTTGGGGGGAGGGAATAGTTGCTAATTGTGGAATGTTTTTGTCCTGGTAATGTGTTTACAAAAAAAAATCAAAAAAATCAAAAAAATTTTTTTTTTTTGTAAAGACTAACTTAGGACAAATTTGAGTCAAAGATGGCAGGATATAGAGAGTGTAGTACCTCTAGAAACGCATCTTCTTAGTATTAAGGGTGTTGTTAAAAAAAAACTGATTTTTTCTTCATCTTTGTTATCCTCTTTTAAGCTTCTGCATCAAGTTCAGGTGAGACCTCCTCTTCTTCTTCTTCTTTTATTATTCTCTTGTATTATTATTATTATTATTATTATTATTATTATTATTATTATTATTATTATTATTATTATTATTATTATTATTATTATTATTGCATATTTGTAAAATTATAAAATTTTAAGATAATGTTTAGATTAGGTTGTGGGGTGGGGATAATTGATGTATTTTTTTTATGCGTGTTGTTTTTCTCTTTTCTCTTTTCTTTTCTTGGTTAAAAAAAACAAAAAAAAATTTGTTTTGTGTAGGATGGCCGAGTAAAGAGTCAAAACTTTTGAGACGCATTCTAATAGTCTTGTTATATTATATTTTGATTTTAAAATTTATAGTAAATTGTTTTTGTTCCCTTTTCTTTGAATTACTCGAATTTGTGAACTCTCCACTTGGTTATTAAGTTATTTAATTGTTTACTCATTTAACAGGTATTATTGAATCATTCTTCACACACACATTATGACACATACTAGTGGATTGTAAGTTAAAATTTCACAGTATTTAGTTCTTTCGATTTATTAGGAATAGTATCTAAGGTAGTAGAAAGTGTATATTGAAAAAAAAATCAAAAAAATCATAAAAAAAAGTTTTTATATCTAGAAACTCGAGTAATTAAGTCCGTAGTGGTGCTTCAACACCTAGTGCCCTAAGGCCAACTGGTCTGGGAGTCACTAACCTAAAGCTCACTACATGGGTAATAGATATATTGTTTGTTTATTAGAAACCCGAGTAATTAAGTCCTTAGGGGTGCTTCAACACCTAGTGCCCTAAGGCCAACTGGTCTGGGAGTCACTGACCTAAAACTCGCTACACGGGTTAGAAATGTAATAATTTAAAAATATGTGTGAATAATCTATTGCCTAAAAGATATAATTTCTAATAAATTTTTTGAACGAAAATGTTGTTTTTCTTTTAATGAAGCCTCATAAGTATTGTGCTAATTACTTGAGCACAAAAGAAGGTTTAATGATATTCTGAATAATGAGTGAACATCAATGTGGTAAAGAAATTTGGGAGAGTTCATGTATTTGGTAATTTAGAGGATAGATGAACAACTATTAACTTGCATGTGAACTTTATAAATCTTAATTTAATATAACGCTTTAATTGCTAGAGGACTAGCAATAAGCTGGTTAGGGGGTGTAATTACTATTAAATATTGTTGAATTATCAAGCGATAATATGTTATTTTATGCTTATGTTATAATTTATATTTGTGTTTATGTAATATATTAGGAATTATTAATTATATTTTAAATATATTTAATTTTGTGTATTTTTATGTGTTTATTAGGAAAAATATTAATTTCACGTACTTCGAGGCTCCAAATAGAAAAATGGAGGTGAAATTTGGATTCCGGAGATCCGAAAACCTTAGGATCGATCAAGATCGGCTTAAAATTGGGCTTGTATAAAAAAAAGTTGACTTTTCTAGTTGACCGAGCACTGATTGGATGATGAAATGAGCTTACAATAGATATGAGTGCATGGGATAGCTGGCAATTTTGACTAAACCTCAACCGTCCATGATTCAATGGCTATGATTGTGCCACGTGGTAATGGTTGGTGAAGCAAGTGGGAGGATCCGAATATTTGTATTCGGGTCAACCCGATCCGCCCATTAACCCGCCAAAGCTCAACCGTTCCTTGGACAAATCGGACGAGTCAAATGATGCCACGTGTGATGTTGACTTTTGATGTTTGACCAGCCATTGGATTTTGATCTAAAGGTTGTGAGGAGCACATGCATGAAACTTATGATGGACCGCAAAGCACTAGATTAGGAATTTATTTTTCTATAAATATAGCCTCATTTTAGGTTTTTAATCATCTCTCTACAACTCTCTTCTTCTCAAATTCTCTTAATCTCCTTGTAATCTTCATTTCCAGGTGTGTTTTTAATATTTTGTATAATTAATTTTATAAATAAAATTAGTTTTATGTCCAATTTTAGTTGTTTTTATTACTTTTAATTATAAGTAATTCAATTCTACTCTTTCTTTTTATTTTAATTATGCTTAACTAAATAATATTAGTTAGGGGAAGGTGAAAATCTTAGGTAATAAATATGATTTAATCAAATTCTATTTTTAATTTTATAAATTAAATTATTTTCTATTTAATTTTATACATGTTTTATATTTTGAAAATTTGATTTATTGTAGACAAACAAATGAATTTGGCCCAATAAATTCTTAAGATCTTAATATAAGGCATGGTGAAATGGTATTTTGACTTATTGTAGACAAAATAAATTGGCACAATAAATACTTAATCCATCATAAAATTAAAGGGAAAATAATAATAATTTGTATAATTAATCTTTTGGGTAATAAATTTAAATAATTTGGCAAAAAGAATTTATTAAGTTTTATTTATTCCTAAGAGTGGATCCATAGCCCTAACTAGTTCAATTCCATAGTTTCACTTAAATTAAGTTATTTAAATTCAAGTTTTAATTTTAATTTTTAGATAAAATAAAATAAACAAATTAAATCTTTTCTCTGTGGATCGACCTCGGACTCACCGAGTTATAATATAACACGACACTCTTATACTTGAAAGTTTAATATTACTTTTAAATTGTGTCAACGAATCTCATGAATGAACGAAATTTTACCATTTATCCCAGCCTATAAATCATGCTCTCTCTGAGTGTAGTTTTGTTGACTTTGAATGCACTTTATACATATAGTCGTTTGAAATTTAGTAACAACTAAGGCAAGGGTTGATGGATAGTTAGTGAGATTTCTCATTCCCATATAACCCTTACAATAATAATATTGAAAAATCCATGTAAATGATTGGGACAGATTTATCTGGTGTTGAAATTGCTTGCGGGCACAGCTTGTGTTTCCAGATTTCTTGTTTCCATGTGTATCTTGTCTGATCTTGGGAGTTAATCAATTGGTCTTGTGAGCAATGGGTTAGATTGAGTAAACAATTGCCATAGATTGCTCCAACAGGTAGGCATATAAAGTCAAATTTAAAATTTAACTTTTAATACTGTGGGCTCAATAATTAAATGAGTTTGAAAAGTAACTCGTGGTTCAAATTAATACGGCCTGCAGTCAATTGGCACTGTGAGCAATAAATTATAATTCTTATTAATTCAATAGCTACTACGTACAAATGATAGTTCCCAGCATTTTTCAAAAGCTGAAGCTTGTCAGTGATCCACTAAAATGTCTTAAAGAGTTGGCGGTTGAGACATGTCTCTGATCGGTCGACATAAAGCAAATAGTGAATATGAATAAAGTGGGTTAAAATTGAGAGATTACCTTTTGATTGGCCAAAATCATCATCCAGACGCAGCTTGCTGGAATTTCTAAGCCTAAAACCGATCAGATTGGACTAGGATTTCTCTCCTCATCTTAACTCTTCTTAATGTTTAAAGATTTTCTGTCACCTATCTTTTAATGTTAATTTATAATTAGGATTTAATAATTTTTATTTTTTAATTTATTAACTACTAATTATGTGAATGAAATTTGTTTAGAAGAAAATCAAATTACGAGAGGATCTTAATCCAGTTAGATTTATCTCTAAATAATTGGAAGAAATTTTTTCTCATTATACACAATAGAATTAATTCAGAACCATACCCATACCACATGTGTATACACAGAAGTGATTTACCACCAACAAATGGCAATAAGAACTCGGTACTAAGGATATCAAAAAAATATGAAATTATTCATATGTTAAATGAGGTGAAAGGTAGTAACAAGAAAGAATATTCCTGGTCGATTTATATTTATATTTCAACGGTGTTCATTTCTTCTTTTTTAGTCGTTGCTTCGCTTGAATTTGTTTACGCAGGGTTGGCATAAAATTGCCTACAGTAGAAGTGAGATACAAAAACTTGTGCGTGGAAGCTAAGTGCGAGGTAGTTCATGGGACGCCATTGCCTACGCTGTGGAATTCCCTCAAGAGCTTGTTTTTTGTAAGTATATATCTTAACTTGTGACTGGTAATAGTTGTAGACTTGATAATTCTGTTTCTGATACGTTGAAAAAAAAATCAACTCTTAAAATTTATTTAGCTAGTGTTTGTTGTTATAGAGTTTCAGCGTAGGTATTTAGTAGATTTGATTTTTTATTTTTGAATATTATGACATGAATTACAACCGATAACGTAATAGACATGAGTCGAGAGTAAAATCTCTACAAATTAATAAAGTTAGGACAATACAAAACCTATTGATTCAAAGAAGTATTTATTAAGCCATAAATTAATAATTTATTAATTTATAGATTGTATATACAATGCAACAAACATATATTTGATCAACTAAGCAATACATTCATTGTATTTTACCAATCTAATCAATTAAAAAATAATTAATCCACAAAATATAGATTAAATTAACCAAAAAAATTTAAAATTCTTGAAATTTGAGAATTCAACCCAAAACTTCTAGAAGCAATAGGCAAAATTAGAGATGAGATCCAATTGTATTAGATTTCCAGAAACAAAAGTAAAAATACAGTAGAGTCAGTTTTATTTAACAAAATATCATAACAATTATATTTATAATTTTAATAAATTATAAATTTAATATGAATGGGACCGTAGAGTTACCAAAATTATTAATTTAGCCTATTAGTTCAAGTTAGAACTGTAAAAATTATTATATAATAAAGGTTGTTAATTTTTAAGTATTAATTTATAGAGGTTATTAGTAAATTGTTCACCAAGTAAATTTTTTATTTAATACTAAAATTTACAAAAAAAAACTGAAAAAAAATCATTAAAGTTAAAAAATAAAAATAAAAAGTTAACCAGTTTATTTATGCTTCCCAAACTAGGCTAATTTTGGTTGATTGGTTTCTAGGTCAATCATTAGAGAGTTTAACGTTCAATTATTTCCTTGATCGAGATTTAATTTTGTATTCAAGGCATCGCTAATTGACCCCAACTTGTAGTGTGGTCATGTAAATAAATGAAACAAAATAATGAAATGTGGTCAAATATATAAAGACAACCTAGTCAAATGTCGAGATTAAAGACAAAGTTGTAAACTTGTAATCTTGTGTCAACGACCTGCTGGTTAATACGTCTACAATCATCCTCAACCCCATGTTTGGTTGAACGAAATGGTAGGAGAGGAATATAATGAAAAGGAAAGAAGGGGAGAGAAAATGAGTTAAAAAAAAAAAATTTTGTTTTCATTATTCAGATAAATAAGGAATTCATTTTTCTCTCCTTATTTTTTTCCCTCTCCTCCTTTCCTCTTCTCTCCTCTATTTATATTTCCTCAAACCAAACATATCATAACAGTTTAAATCGCCGTAGCTCATATCTTTGTAAATATATTTGTATTGTAATATTGGAAAATTGAAAAAAAAAGTTGTAATTTGATCACATAACTAAAGAAAATCAAAATTGATGGGCAAGCAAGTTTTAACATTTTATATAGGGATGTCTTGGGAAATGAACCCACATTACCAGCTGCAAATTAAATGAAAATTAATTTTTTCTCTTTTTGTATGATTAAAATGGGATGGGTATCTCAAATAAATAAAATCAAAATTAAATCAGCACAATTCAAAATAATAAATTAACTACAAGAGACAATGCCACTACTGCTGCTTGCTTTTATTCCTTTTATCCAAGTGATTTTCAAAGTTAATTTAATGGCTAAACTCCCTTAAACCCATAATCTTCTGATAATCACTTAACCACCCAAACCAGTAGCGGCTTTGGGCTTGGGCCGCTCAAATAAAATGAACCCAACAAATATCCCCCACTAGATTACCACTAAGATTGCTCTCTACTTATAGCTTTTTAGTTTCTCCTTGAGCAATAATTTTGTCATCATATTTGATCTATTTTTCATTATGTGAATCTTCTCAAGCTGCAACTATTTCTTTTCAAGTATGTCTTATATTCAATGATATCTCACATCATTATGCTTCGATTTTGAATCGTATGTCAAACTTTTTGCCAAGTGAATGGCACTCTGATTGTTGTGGTACACAATATACTTATCTTGTTTCACATTTAGCTCTTTTTGAAAATTCTCCATTCATAAGATTTCTTTATAATCTTTAGTGATTGCAATATTTCTTCAAATTATAAATCTTACTAACAAGCCAACAATCAACATGTCATCTACATAAAACAAAAGAATGATAAAATTATTATCACTAAACTTCTTCACAAAAACACAATGGTCAGACATAGTCTTGTTGAAATCATGATTCTTTATGAAAGATTCAAACTTCTTATACCACCATCTTGGTGCTTATTTTAACCCATACAAACTTTTCTTCAAATTGCACACAAGTTTTTCTTTGCTTTTGACATTGAAACTTCCAGGTTGCTTCGTATGTATTTCCTCCTCTAACTCATTGTGTAAGAAAGCTATCCTAACATCAAGCTCTTTAATCTCTAGATTCAAGCTAAATCCTAATCTTAGAACAGCTCATATAAAAGACATCTTTATCATAGGAGAAAATATTTTTTTAAAAAAATAAACACCTTTCTTCTTATAGAAACCTTCACAACCAATCTGGCATTGTATCACTGTCACGAGTTATTTTCAATCTTCAACCTAAAAATCTATTTGTTCTTCAGTGCCCTCTTTCTCTTAAGAAGCTTTATTAAGTCATAAGTGTAGTTCTCATTTAAGGATTTCATCTCATCTTGCATGGCTTAAAGCCACTCACTTTTATGTTAATGAGATATACATTCTTCAAAACATTCTGCCTCTCCTTCATACGTAAGCATCATATATTCATGTAAAAGATATCTAGTGAAAGGTTGTTGTTCTTAGTGCATTTCTTTAATTATGGCTTAACTAGTGGTGTTGGTGGTTCCAGAGGTACTTGGTCAACTAGTTCTATTAGACTATCATTATTATCTTTTGCGGCTCCCCATAATCATCATAAACTACAGGTGAAGAAACTGAATTTGGAATCATAGGAATCTCTAGAGATGACCGAGGTTGATTACTCTTTTCTTCATTACCAACTTTTAATCTTTAAGAAACTTAATGTCTTTGCTTCTAATCAGTTTTGTTGTCATTGGATCCCAAATTTATACCCAAATTTTTCATGCCATAGCTTAAGAAAATGCATTCCTTATCTTTATCATCAAGCTTCAATCAATCATATTTAGGGAGTGAACATAAGCTCTACAATTAAACACTTTAAAATGTTTTTAAGAAACATTTTTCTCGGTCCAAGCTCTCCCAGGTACATCACTATTTAATGGGCTAAAAGGCAATCAAATCAACTATAGTATGCATAGCATCTTGCCAAAATGATTTAGGAAGCTTGGTGCTTAAAAAGCATAACATGATCCTTTCTTTAATTCTTCTATTAATCCTTTTTGCTACATTGTTATGCTGAGGGGATTTTGGTACACTTTTCTCAAGTTTAATTCAATGGAATTGATAATACTGTTCAAATTGTCCTCTTTACTCACCATCATTGTCTGCCCTAGCACATTTCAACTTTCTTCATGTCTCTCTCTCAACATAAGTATGGAGGAACTTAAACATTTTAAGCACTTGGTCTTTAAATTTCAAAGCAAAACCCCACACTTTTCTAGAACAATCACAAATAAAAGTAACAAAATAAAGAACACTTTCTATTAATCTACTTTACATCATGCAAATATTGGTTTTAATTGAATCAATGATATGTAACTTTTTAGATAGAGAAAAGCTTTTAAAAGCTACACTGTTTCTTTCCAGCTAAACAATAAACAACAGTCTTGAAATACATATATATGAAACTAGGTAGAAACTTTTTTCTGACAAAAGTTTTCAATTCTTTCTCTTCATTGTGACTAAGCTTTTTATGTCATGTTTCCAGGACAGAATCTTTTACAGCCACATTCAGATCTTCTTTCTTGATCTTGTCTTTTATTATATATAAAGTGTTTACTTTCTTTCCCTTAAATAACACTACGGAGCCTTTGGTGAGCTTCTATTTTCCTTTAGCAATTTTGTTAATATAACCATCGTCATCAAGTTTGCTTGTGGAAATCAAATTAAGGTACATATCTAGTTTATGTCCAACATCTCTAAGCAACAACTGACAGTCCACACTGGTTTTCAATCAAATTTCTCCTATACCCACAATCTTAGATGCCCCTTCATTTCCCATTTGAAAATTACCAAAATCATTATTAGCATAGAATGTGAAATAATCATGATATGCATTAACATGAAATGAATCACCCAAATCAATCACCAAATCACTAGTATAGCAAGTGAAATACATAGAACTCTTATCATAAACAATAACCATATCACCATCAACCACGGTTTCAATTTCTCTTTGTTATTTTTTTTAGTATCACCTATTTTTTTGCCTGTTCTTTTTTCAACAATCTACCCACCCTTTATATGACCTATTTTTTGATAGTGAAAGTACTTGACGTTTCTCCTCTGGGACTTAGATCTTCCTCTAGGGTTATAATTGTTTTGCTGAAGGAAATTTTTGCTTTAGCTTATCCCTTACCTTTCTTGCTTTTCTATAACAAGTGCATCTGACTTAAAGAGAACCATTTCAACACTTTTTCTTCTAGATTCTATATCTAAAGTGAGTCTTCCATTCGGCGTTGAATTATTCACTGACACCACTAATGACTCCCAACTATCAACCAAAAAACTAAGTAACAACAATGCTCGTACTGCATCATCTTGAATAATTTTCATACCTGTCAGCTAATCAATTGAGCCCTGAAACTCACTAGTGTGTTTCGTTATACCGCGTGCCTCTTTGTATTTCAAGTAAATAAGCCTTTTCCTCATATTGATTTTATTATATGCCGTAGGCTGCTCATAAATTATTTATAATTTCCTCCAAAGAACAACAATCCTGGATTCCTTCGAGATAAAATGGTACACACTTTGACCAATCCATAACCTGATAGTACTCACCACCTTTTATTTTAATTGATCCCATTTCTTATTATCTAAATCAGTAGGTCTAGCTGTAAAAAAAAAAAAATTGCGAGATCTAGCTTCTTCACCTTTAATGGTTTCATGTAAATCTTTTATATACAACAAATCTTCTATTCTAGACTTCCAAATATCACAATTCCATGACTTCAATTTAATCATGAACTTCCAAGATTCCTTTATACTAACTCTTTCTTTTTGTATGTGATTAAAATTAGATGTGTGCCATAAATAAATAAAAATTAAACTAACACGATCGAAAGTAATTAGTCAATCATAAAAGGCACATATTTTATGTAGAAAACCCAAATTCATGAGATCGTAATCCGATATAACCTTCCACTATATTAATAATGGGATTACAATACAAATTCTTCTTTAGATAGCACTAAAACTAACAACATCAAGAATCTCAATAATCTTCACTTACAGTAACAACCTAATATCTATTTCTCTAATAAGCGGATATCTTAAATAATAACTAACGAGATGATAAAATAAAAATTAAGAAAAAAAATATAAAAAATAGTGACAAAAACTTATTCTCTAAATTTAAAAAAAATAGAGTTAAATTCACTTTTTAATAGTTTAATAAAAAATTAAAACCCTTACCCCCAAATTTAATAATCGCCCACTGCGTTCTTTTTCTCTCTCGTCTTTTATGCGTTATTCTCACATTATCCAATGCCACTGCACCGCCTGCATTTATTCCTTTTTTTCACGTGAGTTTCGAAGTTAATTTAATGGTTAAATTCACTTAAACCCACAATTTTCTTTTAATCACTTAAACACCCAAACTAATGGAGGCTTTGGGCTTTGGCCACCTAAATAAAATGGGCCCAATAGGATAGCATGTCCGGTTTGAGCCCAGGTGTTTCCGGCTGGGTTTAGTCTACTTTAGTCAAATTTTTTAAACACGTGGGCTTGGTTCATACCTAAAATGCTGAAGCTCAGCCCAAAAGTCAGATAAATACCTAAAAAAAGGAATCATTTTATTTTAATTAAAATACACTTTTTGATATTTATTTAACCCACCCATAATATATATTTAAAGTTTTAAATCCTTTCAGTCTAATTTTTAAAGTTTAATCTAATAAAGAAAATTTTGCCAAGCTCGACCGGAGCCTAAAATTTTGCTAATTGGATTTTAGTAAGATAAAATTAGATTTTCGGTTGGGCTATTAGTGGGTTAGACAAGTTAGATTCAAGTGTACATATAGATTCCGAAGGGTTTCGAGCTTCTTCTCCCCTAGTAGACTCTGGTTTGGACTATACAATTGAATGTGATTTAAGGGTAGTTATATTCCCAACCCAGCTTCAAAAAAATAATTGTAAAAAGTACATTATTTTTCATATTTTTAAATAAAAACTTGAAAACTTAATCAATTAAATCCTCATTTTCTTTTTTCAATCTGATTATTTTACCCTTATAAGGTAAAAAGTACCATGTACCCACAAAATTATTTTTACAAAAAATTCTACATTTCAAAATGATTTATTAATGCTACTTTATCAATATGACTATAAATATTCAATCAAGTAACAAAGAATAAAAAATTTCTTGAAACATGAAATCTTTTGACTGTCAAATTGATTTTATTTACATATGTGGGGTATTGAAAATTTATTGAGTTTTGATTAAAAACGTAAAATTATATAGGTTATAAAAATAAAGAAGCCTATTTGAGTCCAAAATTTTCTTCACTACACCCTCTTTTTAATTAGTGTTTTTATTATTAAGAAAATATTAGATGAACTTACCTTAGTAACACTATTTTCTATTCCTCTAATCCACCCATTTTCTCTTTCTCCCATTTTTTTAAATTCCTCACCATTCTCTCTCTGTGTGTGTGTGTGTGTGTGTGTGTGTGTGTGTGTGTGTGTGTGTGTGTGTGTGTGTGTGTGTGTGTGTGTGTGTGTGTGTGTGTGTGTGTCTTTTGGGTCGTAAGAGACAATTGTTCAAAGCGATATTATTGTAACCTATTAACTATCAAGTATGAAAAAGAACCAAACCTACTATCTAGATGTAATTTTCACATAACATGAAAAATAAAGGATTTTTCGTCATCTAAATTTTCATAAAGAAAAACTAACACCACACCACCTAATTTCTATCTAAAGTTGATAATTTAAACTAATAAATATCTCCATTTTAATTACCACAAAGAAAATATTTTAGATTTCGACAAGATGCTTCTACAATCAGCAAATTACCCAATTAAAACAATAATTTAGGTCGAATACTTTTTTTTAATAAGTTGTTATAAGATCCGTAATCAAGAAGAAAAAATATTTGATGGTTTTCTCATATAAAAAGAAAAAAATTAATGGCTAAAAGAAATTTAATAAGAGAGTAACAACCATGGTAGATAGAGATTTTTGTGATAGTGATGTTGGAGAAGAAGGAGAATAGAGAAGGTTAGGAGGATAGAGAAGGTTAACTTCATAATTTTTAAAAAATTAAAATTTTAATAATAATATATTTTTTTAGATGAGTTTAAAGAGAAAATTAGTAAATTCAAATAGTCTCACCCAAAACAAAATATCTAAATTATTTTAGCACAATAACAGTTTTTTGTGGGGATATTTGGATATTTTATCTTGTAATGTAAAATAATGTAATTAAAAGAGTGATGCTATGCTTATTCAGTTGGAATACTTAATTTGTATTTCAACTATTGTGTCACCAATAGAATTTCACCATTTAAATTAGTAATGATAAAACTTAATAATTAACTTTCATTTGAGCGAATTAGGAAGTAACACATCATTTGTTATATTGGGATGTAAATTAAGTATTTCAAGTAAGCAAGCATGGCAATATTATAATTATTAAAATTGTGTTAAAGCTAGCTTAGTGGTCAAAGATGGTCAAGAGACTTAAGTTACCAAAAAAGAAAGGAGGATTTAATTGATTAATTATTCAAACTTTTCTCTATTTGAATTTTTATTTATTTTATTTAAATTATGTGAATTTACACAAATTATAGGTTGGAAATATTCCCATCCTTGATTTAATCAAGCCTCTAACACATATTCAAGGGTCCAGACTCAAAACGAGGATGTTCAAAATTAAATTCAATTTGTTCTAAGACGTATAACTTGACTGATCTTAAATGCATTTTGTGCTTGTGATCACTCTAGTTTAAGTAATAACAAAGAGCAATTATTGGAGCTTAGAGTAGATGAGGTCTTTTATTCTCATCACATTTTTTTAATATCTAATCTAATTTATACAATTTGCTCAATCTGACCCAAGTCTCATAACCTTTAATCCAATATTTGACTGATTTTAAAGTTTTGAAATTTGGAATTAGTGGATTGAATGTTGACTTGCAACTGCAAGTATTAAAAAAATTTAACTCAATTTGTAAAAACCACTATATTTTTATTTTTATATTTTAATTTAAACAAAAAAATGTTTGAATGCGGCACTATATTAGTAATTGTCGCATTAAGCTGAATTGAATTTATCACATTAAGCTGAAATGACTTTACTCACATTAAAGGAAAAACACTTATTTATTAACGCACAGATAGACGGAAACTAGGAAAGAGAGAACTAATTAAAGAATTATTTTATTACTTTTTTCATTAACTTAAACTTTCAAAATTACAAAAGGAAAATAAAGGAATAAATTGAGTTGATCGGGCACATGAGGTCAGGCTTTAATGACGTCTTCGTGCGAAGTAGATTTTGGACTTTGAGTTCGGCACTTTTATCCGCAAAACAAAGAAATCGTAAGAGTGCCGATGTTGTTACTGGTAAAATTCGTCCAATGTGATATGTAGAATTTGTACCCAAGAAGTGAAACTGAGACTTGAGAACAAAAAGAGAAGAAATATTTTAGTATTCTTTTTAAGTTTTCCATTCCCCCTCCAATTATTCTATATTACGCATATATAGCCTCCGACCTCTACACACACACACAGCTATGAAATAGAACAACAATAGCAAAATGATGGCAAAATAATCTAGAACATGACTAGATTCATGTTGAAAATCAGCAACAAAAGCTTATCCAACCGAACCCACTAAGACTACCAATTAATAGAATTCTAACCAACTTAAACAAGTCTTCCACTTTTGCTTGCAAACCGTGCACGTAATGCCCATGCATATTGAGCACATATCATTCCCCACCCTTCCGAACCACCTTGTCCACAAGGTCAAAGTGCCCTATTTACTTAACCAGTATAAGGTGGTGTGGATGGTGGAGGATCTTCAATCATGAACAGCTGTGACCTTTGGCAATGATAGCCAGGAACCAATTTCTCATCACAACAATAACATAGCCCTTTATCACGTCGGACCCGTGCTTCTTGGTTAGTCAACTACTAAATAGGAGGAGGAGTGTTGGCATTGGCTGTTTGGTTTGCCTTAGGAGGGGGGCCCAATATCCCAGCATAACTATTTGAGATTGGTGGTTGCATCACGGAAATAGGTGGTGGTTGAGAAAAGTGTTCGGTGCCGCGGTTGAGAGAATTCCACTCCTCAATCAATCTTGCCACACCAATTGCGTCAGCCAAGGTACGAGGTTATTTAATCTTGACATCGAGTCATATTTCATCCTGAAAACCTACAATGAAACAACTAATTAAAAAGTTTTAGGTAAGCCATCGACTTGATGAGAAAGCTTTTCAAAAACTTCATGATAGTCGGCCATTCAGGAAGTTTGTTTTAGGCGTGTTAAAGCTTTAGAAGGATCCTCATAATCCGTTGGACCAAAACGAAGTAATATAGCTTTGGTAAATTTAGTCCAAGTTTGTGGTCCTTTGGATTTGGTTAGCCAGCGATGCCATTGGAGTGCTATTCCTTCAAGATGGAAAGAGGCCAATTGGACTTGCTGTTCTGAAGCAATGTTTTATAAATCAAAGTATAGTTCAGCTTTGTAAATCCATTTGGTCGGGTCATCACCACTAAACTTTGGAAAAAGAAGTTTGAGGAAAGTGAGGTTGGCTGGTGTGAAGGGATATGAGTCGTGGCGAATGAGTTGATCTCCCTTCCTGGGAAGTGTGTTGGACACGTAAGGATTGAAATTCGGTAAGGATTGTTTGAAGGGTGGCATAAACTTGGTCAAAATTGGACTCGTGTCTAGCACGAATTTCTTGAACCTCTTCACGAAATTCAGCATTGGATTTATTGCTTGTTGGTCATAGATCATTAGCTGCTCTAATACCACTGATATGTAGAATTTGTACCCAAGTAAGTGAAACTGAGATTTAAGAAGAAAAGAGAGAAGAAATATTGTAGTACAATGCTTAAGTTAGAGATTAGGAATTGCTGAAGTAAGAATCTAAGAGAGAGAGCTTTTAGTTCTTGTTTTAGATGCTTGAAAACTAGAATACTTACCTAGAGAGCGGGATGATCCTTTTATAGGGAAAACTTTCCAAGCCCGTATTGTGTTAGAATATTTTAAAGTGATGACATGTCTGCAGAGTACGCGTAATCTTGGTTGGATAATAATATTTGGATCATAGTCGTATTAGGTTTCCTTACTCAACAAAGTGATAAGGAGAATAGGGTACAATAGTTAGTTTCCTACTTTACTTGTTATCTTACTCTGACATAGGACAAGTAAACTAATAGTAAGGGCAAATCTCTCTTCAGTTTAATGATGACTAATATTTGGGTTGTATTGTAATAAAATTACTCAGGACAAGTATCGATAAATTTCTGATTATAAATATCAAGATTATAATATATCACTGTATAGAAAAAAGAACGCAATGATGTTATTGGATTTCGAATGAAGAGAAATCAACCACCAAATTGCTGGATAAAAGATTAGATAGGAAAGGGGTGAACCCTGTGCAATAATTACAAGAGATTTGGCCGTAGGGATGGCAATGGATTGGATATGATCTAAGATCCACGTGATCCAAATTCAATCGGATCGGATTTGGATCTGTTTAAAATGAATTTGGATTGGATTTGGATATCGATGTGTGGATCTAAGACGGATCTGGAGCAGATCTGAATCTATCTTAATATCTAAATCCATATCCATATCCACTCATTTTTTAATTTTATTTTATTTTAAAAGTTTCTTAAGAATTGTGGAATTATAATGATAATAAATTTTAGTCATAGCATATTAGTAGTATTTACCATATATTTAAACTCTTAAAACTTAAATTATAGTTTTGTAAATTTAAAGGTCAGCCGGCCCCAAAACATGTATATGCAATATTCAAATTGCAAGTCAAGTAATATAACCTGGTAATTTATTTTATTATAATGGCCAAATAATTTTTAAGGAATATAGTTATTCATATATTTAGTCAAATATAGCCATAATAAAAATAATAAAGGATTGAATATAAATCATATTTAATTTATATGTCATTATCTAATGTTGTAGGAATGAAGGGAGGTATATCATGGATATCAGAATGATGAAGGAGACAATAGACTATTAGATTGATCTTACTCTTTTAATTATTTTTGAATAATATTTTATTATCTTTCTTATTTGTTGTTTTAGTGTAAAAGTATAAAATACAATATTTATCATTTTTTTGAGAAAAATTATATAATTTATTTGTTATCAATACAATTTAGCCTTCAATTTTCAATCTAAACATTTTTTACTTTTTTATTACTAAATTTTAGTATTCATGACGAATTTAGAGCAGATTTAGATTTTAACTTTTTTTGGATTAAGAGCAGATATTGATATTTATTTCTTTTTTAGATCTAGATATGGAGTGAAAAATATAAATTCATGACAGATCTGGAGCAAATACGGATCTCAATTTTTATTATGGATTTGAATCTAAAACAGAGTAGATCTAATTCATATCTGCTCCATTACCATTCCTAGATTTGGGCTGAAGGACGCGCGCGCATTAATAGGAGATGACATAGCATGGCTTTTAATTGAATGCGTCCAATTATTACATTCCACGTGGAAAGATCTTAGAAGGCAACCGATAATCGAACGGCTCGGGTAGAATGGTGGGAAGCAACCAGGAGATGCTAGTTTAATTCAAAATTCAACCAGCCATGGCTGATCACGTGTTTAAAATGAAAAAAGTTGATTCATTTCCACCTCTATTCAGAAACCCGAAATAATTCAAATTTTAAAATAGTGAAAGATAAGGAAGTTTTGCAGAAGAATCAGAGAAACGATTTACGAAAACAACTGGATTGACGGAAAAGGTCCATTTCCGTTTTTACTTCCTAAGCTGTTTTCCTCCTCTTTTTTTGATGACTTTTCCTAAGAATTGTGCGTAAAAATAAAAAAATTGTGTAGCATTAGATACTAAGAGTGTGTTGCTTGTAAAATTCCCTTCGCCAGACTAATTGCTGTGTTCGTGGATGTTTCTTCGATAGTCATTACGTTATGAAGTGCAAATTCTCCTATAAAATTTGCTACAACTTGTCCCTTGGTTGATGATTGTTATCGGTATGTCCTAATAGATAGGTCTCTGAATATTTATGTCACATTGACTTGCCAAAAGTGTATTGACTCACCAAAAGCGCACTGACCGCGTGTTCGGAGATAGGTAGATATAAAAATAAAGTTCCCCCACGTGTTGGTTTTGCTAATGTTGGTGTATTTCCCAATCACTCCTTTATTGGTTAGAAAGCCTTCTGGTAATTGCGATCCCAACTAAAATTGTGACCTTCTTGATGAGTCAAAGAATGGGCGGCATTTGTCTGTTAATGGAAAGATGACTCTATTCATTTTTTTTCTGAGGTATCTTAGGAAGGGTCTCAATTGTAGGAGGCACCTTTAAGTTTATATTACAACTTAAATTAAAAATTATCATTCGAACTGAGAGGCACAGGTTCTCTCAATAAATGTGACTTTCCTGCGATTCGAACTGGGGAACAAATCCAGTCAAGCTACTTAAGGGGATCCTATTGCCAGTGAAGCCAACATCTAAAATTACTAGTAAATAAATAATAAAATTTGAATTATAAAATTATAAATATTGATAAAAATAACAAATATTAAAATATTTATATTATTAAAATTTTAAGCCTAATTAACTAATTAAAGTCCTAAATTTTTATTTAGGACATTAAAAAAATCGGGTAAATTCTATTAGCCCAAAAAATTTGTTTTAATTTTAATATTCATTAAATGTTTTAAACTTAAATCTATTTTTTATTTATTTTTAGATGTTATAATTGCCCATAGAGAATTACAATTTTAATATCTAATTTAATTTAATTTAATCTAATATAATATTTGCTCTTGATTTGCTCCAACTTAACTATTGTGTTGTAAAGGGAACAATCCACATTTATAAAGTGCCCACGCTACCATTGAAAAAGTTAATTTTGAATCTAAATTCGATTTTATTTGTAACAATTTTGTATTAGACTATTAATTTATTCATGATAGTTTGTAAAAGAAGTTTGTATCACTTACATGCTGCGTTACTTACTAATTTAATGTATGTGACTTTTGTAATGAATATTAATGTAAGATATATTTGAAACTTTACTTTTATTTGAATTTTTTATTTTAATATGATTAACTCAAAATCGAAAACAAAAAATATATTAGTTATTTGGGGATCGAGAACCCTTAGGGATCCTCTTGAAATTCTAACAAGGCAACCCAAGAGGGGGATGAATTGGAATTTTATAATTAATCGACTAAAAACAAATTATCATGCAAAACTAAAAGCAAGATTAAGGCAATAATAAATAAATTGATCACAAATTAAAAGGATTGGGAAAGAGAGAATCAAACACGAATATTTTTACGTGGTTCGGCCAATCTCGCCTACGTCCACGCTTCCAAGCTTTTCCGGGCTTGAGGAATTCACTAAGCAAGCCTCCAAGGCTTCAATTGCTTACACTTGACTTCCAAGGTGTCAATAACCTTTACAAAAAGAGATTATCCCCAATCTCTTAACCCAAGTGTATCCCAACACTTACAATCCCTCAAAATGAAAGATTACAAACTATTTTTCTCTTACCCTATATTTAAGATTACAAATCAAAGCTCAAAGTGTGAATAGATGAAGTGAAACTATGTTTTTAGCTCTTATGAAGATTACAAACTCGAGTATAAGCTCAATGGTTGTGTTGTGATCAATCTTCTTTGAATTTGAATGAGCTTATTTATAATAAGAGCTGAAAAACTAGCCGTTATTCGCTGTCTGCCCGAAAACGGTTCACCGTTAACTGTTAACGGTTAACTGTTTGTACTGGTCAAAGTTACCGTTGGGCTAGATTTCAAATAAACGGTTTGCCGTTTAGGTTACCCTTTCGCCGTTAGCGTCTAGAGACCTGCAAAATGAATACCCGTTATCCGTTTCAAGTAAACGGCTAAGGCTTTACATGAGATGACTCTCTGGATATTATCGGTTAACCGTTTAATAATAAACGGTTCACCGTTAGTTTCCAGTAACTTGCAAAAAGAACAACGGTTATCTGTTTAAGTAAACGACTAAGGACTTGTGTGAAATTGACTCTCTGGATGTTATCGGTTAACTGTTTATAGTAAATGGTTCACCGTTAGTTTCCAGTAAGCTTTCCATTTCTGTTTTTCACTAATCGGTTAGAGCCTAGGCAAACTTTTGCTCTCTGGTTGTAATCGGTTAACCGTTTATTTCCAGAAACACATTTTAAACCAGATTTTGCAAAGAATCGTTTTCCAATTAAAAATTCATCTTTTATAAGTATGAATAGAATAGTTTTTATGACTTTTATTTGTTAAAAAATAACTCTAGTACTTTTATCAAAAATCATTAAAAGTTTGTTATTATCAAAATCAACATTATTAACATATTCATGTTAACACCTCTGTTATTATTCGGGGAGGGGATGAAGATTCTCTCAAGTAATTTTGACGGGGACGGAGACATACGCAAAATATAGGGAATGGGTACGGGAAGATTGGTCCCCTCCCCTCCCCATTGCCATCCCTACTTACTGATATAACATCTTATGTGTAATTCATTGAATTGTTTGTAAAAATAATAAGTTTATAATCAATAATATACTCAATTAATACTGTTGTTAGAAATTGACATATTGTAGTGGTTGATAAAATAAGCTGTTTCTATTGAGATACTTACTGATATGACATCTTATACATTGAATTGTTCGCAAAAATAATAAGTTGATAATTAATAATATAATCAATTAATATGTTAGTTAAAAATTTAAATATTGTAGTGGTTGATAAAATAAGCTGCTTCTATTCTGTGAATGAAATAAACTGTTGATCTAAAAAGTAGCTTGTTGTTTAATAAACTATGTAGTTAGGGTTGTTGTGAGTTAGAAAAGTAGAGTACATGTATTTGATAAATTTGACTACAAAAGTATTTTTTTATTAAATAATGACCAAAATTGCCTTTTGTAATAGATTAAGGCTTATGAATAAATAACACATAATAGTCTTCTTATTAAAATATTAAGTTTATAATTGTAATTTAAAAAACGTGTGATGCTTTATTTAATAAGTTGCTTATAAAAGACAATCCCTTAACCTACTTTTAAAAATTACTATCAATATAGATTTACAAAACACCATTTTGATCTCGGTAGTTTGGATGTAGAGATGTATTAAAACCACATCCAATAAAAAAACATGTGAAAAGATTATATTTATTAACTCATGCATTTGTTGGAGCTCCAACCCAAGATTTAAGACTTATGTCTGGTCTTCACTGCTAAAACTAGACCTTAGATTAAAATTACTTTCATAAAATTGAATTGGATTGAAAAAGTAAATAGTGGATTGAATGTGAATCCGTGTTGAATGTATTAGAGTTGGACACTATCCGATTCGATTTGGTTTAATTTTAAATTAGAATAAATCGAACCGAAGCCAATTGGTTTATCAAATATTAAACTAAATACGAACCAAATAATAAAATCAGATCGAAACGATCCAAAATAATTCAGTTCAATTCGTTTCCATATGGTGGTTTGATTTGGTTTGGTCAAAGATTGCATACGTCATAACGTGCTAGGTAAATCCAGTAGCAATAAAACTTAATAGCAAAAATCATGTTCTAATTAGATAAATCCAAAAGCAATAAAGCTTAACAACTATTACACAAGTTACAAGACTCACAACCTGCTAGAAAAATCCAGAAACACGAAGCAATTAAGAAAATCACAACACTACAAAATCAAGCAACCTAATAAATTCCACCACAAATGAAACAACATATATAAAGTTCAACACAGATCATTCGCCACTTCTTTGATTCTTCATTTTTCAAAATATGTTTTTAATTTTAAATCTGTGAGCCATTTGGTGTTTTTGGTGAAGTTTGGTTTTGAGTTAACTAAACACAAACCAATTAATTCAGACAATTTAAAATCATTTAATTTATGCTACTTAAATCAAACCGAATTGAGCTTACATAATACAATTTGGTTCGATAACCAGCCCCCGCTCTTTGGACTATCCCGAGTTGGCAACGAAACATTTCGAACTTACCGGTGCTTAAACCTTTGTGAACAAGTCAGCGATTTGATCATCTGTCTTGACTTGCCTCATATCAATCTCTCCTTGCAGAACCTTTTCTCTAATAAAATGATAGTGCACTTCAACATGCTTAGTTCTTGCATGAAAGATTGGATTCTCCGCCAAACGAATTGCCGACTAATTGTCACAATATAACGAAATCACATAATCAACTAGTTGATGTAGATCATTCATCAATTGTATCAGCCATGTACTCTCTTGACTGCCATTGCTGCTGCTCGGTACTCAGCTTTAGTGGTTGACAATGATACCGTCGGCTGTCTTTTGCTACACCAAGAAATTGTTTAGGAACCGAGCTTAAACACATACCCAGTTGTTGATCTCATGGTGTCATGATCTCCTGCATAGTCAGCATCACAATAGCCAACTAGTTTGCAATCTTCACATTTCTTTTACAAAAGACCGTAGTTAATTATACCCTTAACATATCTCAATATTCATCGAACTGCTTCCAAATGTGTCTTCTTTGGATTTTGCATGTACCAACTCATTACTTCAACTGCATAAGAAATGTCAGGTTGAGTTAAGGTCAAGTAGATAAGACTACCTTCCAATTGTCGATAAATCATTGCATCTTCCAAGTCTTTTCCTTCATGTGCACACATTTTGCCATTTGGTTCCATCGGTGTTAAGATCAACTTGCACTCGAGCATCCCAAACTTCTTCAACAAATCTCCAGAATATTTTTGCTGACAGAGAAATATTCCTTCTTGTGTGTGATCAACCTCTAGACTAAGGAAGTTCTTGAGTTGTCCAAGTTCTTTCATCACCGGTTATGATTAAATCATCCACGTACACTAGTACAATAACTAGTTTTCTTCCATTAGCTTTAACAAACAGGCTAGAACCTGCAGGTGTTATTAAATAATCACTTTAAGGAATTTAGTAATCTTACTATACCACACCACCCTGGGTGCCTGTTTCAATCTATAGAGTGCTTTCCGCAGCTTACATACGTACTCATGATGATTTTGATTATGAAAACCCATTGATTGAATCATATAGATCTCTCGATCTAGCTCTCCATGGAGAAAAGCATTCTTCACATCCATTTACCAGAAGTTCCAGTCTTTATTGGTTGCTAGCGCAAGTAGAACTTGTACAGTTGTAAGTTTTGCCACTGGACTAAATGTTTCATCACAGTCTAGTCCATACTGCTGAGAAAAGCCACAGGCTACCAAACAAGCTTTATACCTCTCGACTGACCCATCTGGACAACGTTTTATCTTGTAAACCCACTAGCAGGATATGGGTTTTACATCTTTTAGCTGTGGCACCAGATCCCAAGTCTGGTTTTGTTCAAGTATAATGGTCTCTTCTTTCATAGCTGTCATCCACTTAGAATTTTGTGATGGTAATTCGAACATCTTAGGTTCTAGTGCAGTTTCTTCTTCAACTATGGCTGTATTGGCATACTTAGGATTTGGCCTTTGTGTTCTTGTTGACTGTCGGAGTTCTGATTGTGGTGTTGATACTTCTACTTCTGGTTGTTGATATACACCAGTTTGCCAGGGATTCTGAGTTATCCTTTGATCATCATCATCATCAACATCACCATCAGCTTCGTCAGGACTGGA
Organism: Citrus glauca; assembly: GCA_029633175.1. NCBI lineage: Eukaryota > Viridiplantae > Streptophyta > Magnoliopsida > Sapindales > Rutaceae > Citrus > Citrus glauca. The sequence goes on from JAQOOD010000006.1 coordinate 17,973,091, forward strand.
TTGGATTTAGACAGTGTGCTCCCCCAGCTTTTCTTGCACCTTGTCTTCAAATTCTTTAGAGTCCGGAAACACTTGCTTTTCTAAGGACCACCGTGGAGATACTTCATGGAACACCACATCTCGTGAAGTGTAGCACCTTCCACTTGTTGGATCGCAATATTTCCACCCCTTTCTTTGGTTATCGTATCCGACAAAGATACATCTGACTGCTTTCTTATCAAATTTGCTATGTAAATGATCAGGAACAATTACATAGCGAACACAACTAAATACTCGAAAGTAACTAACCATATGTTTCATGTTCCATAATTTCTCAAAAGGTGAAACAAACGCAGACCTCGGTTGAGGAAGTCTGTTGATCACAAAGGTAGTAGTCATCATTGCTTCAGCCCAAAATCTCTTAGGTACATTCTTTGCATGTAGCATACTTCGACAAACTTCTGCAAGATGCCATTTTGTTGTGGTGTGTTGGCACAAGTGTATTGATGACGTTATTTGGCATTTCTTGAGGTATTGAGAGAACTCGCTTGAACTATATTCTCTTCCATTGTCTAAGCGTAAACATCAAAACTTCTTTCCTACTTCTCTTTTAGTTGATTCTCTAAACTCTTTAAACTTTGAGAATGTGTCAGATTTTTCTTTCATAAAGAAAACCCACACATATCTGGAGAAGTCATCAATGAAAGTCACCATGTATCGCATACCGCTAATTGATGGTTGGTTGAGTAGCCCGAATACATCAAAGTGAACTAACTCTAATAGTTCTTTTGCTCTAAACTTTGATTCCTCATATGGCAATTGGTGTGCTTTACCATATTCGCACCCCGCACAGATCGTGTATGTTTGCACATCAAGTTGAGGAAGCCCCTTAAGCATCGACTTCTTCGCCATCATATTTAGCTTGGAGTAGCTACCATTAGGGGTGTACAAAATCTAATTCGATTTGCTCAATCCGTCTTATCCGTGAAAATCCAATCCGTGGATTGGTGGATTGGATATGGATTGAAAATTTAAAAATCCTCAGTCGATGGATTGGATATGGATTTACTTTTGCAAATTCGCAAAAATCTGTGAATCCGCAAAAAAAATTATTTATTTATTTAGTTAAAAATTATTATAAATTTAATTAAAATACTATAAATGTGACATTATATAGTTACACAAGTACTATAACATATCTTAGTCATTACCTAATTATAAAAAAAATAAAAAATAATTAAATAATCAAATATACAAATATAACTTGTAAAAATTGTAAAACAAAATAAAAGCAAAGTCACTTGCACTAGCAAAAGCAACCTAACATAACATTAAGTTACCGACAATTTGTAAAATCACCCAAAAACAAAGTAACATAATGCATGTCACCAACAATTTGCAAACAAAAAGCTCTAAGTTTCCCCGCCGTCACACGTACTAGCAACACCCAATACTGGTTCGATACACTCTCAACACTGATTTGAAGGACGTCAGCTGCGCGATTCTGGCCAGAGCAAGCAATCTTCTTCCCCCAGTTCATTGAGCCACTTCGCAATCATTGGTTCCAGCCGAACAATTGCATTATCACAACCTTCAAGATTGCCACCCGTACGGCTTCTGCTGGTTCCAATAATTGACAGCTCCATAATCACCACTTTTCGATAAGCGCAACAGCCTTGGTGAAGGATCAGATTGTGTTTGATTTTATAAACTTCACCATTTCAATTGATTAAGGCTTTATTTGAACAATTAATTTTGGTGTTATATTAATGTATCATTGTTACTTTATTTGAACAAATAATCTTAGTGTGTTATATTTTGAAACTTTGAATGTATTATTGTAGTTTTATTTGAACAATTAATCTCGATGTATTATATTTTAAAACTATAAATGTATTGTTTTATCTTTATTTAAACAATTAATTTATTTAAATTTTATTCAATTTTAAATTTAATTAGTAGTAAAATTATTTTTATATTGATTTTTTTATTTCATTAGTTCATGGTAGGGATGACAATTTTTCCGATGGGAGGATCCCATCCCATTTGGGACGAGATTGAGACATATTTTTGTCCCATAAAAAAAATTAGGAACGAGAGTGAGACTTTTTTTTTATCCCACTTGCATACACGGGACGGGAGTGAGATTGACAAATTCCGTCCCATCCGTCTCATTGCCGACTAAGAATAAGAATATTTTCAATTGGGATGGGATCCCGTAGGATCCCATCTTTTTTGGGACAAGATCAAGACATGTTTTGTCTAAAACAAATATAGGAATAGGAGTGAGACTTTTTTTTTATCCCATTTACATATACGGGATGGGAATGGGATTGGTAAATCCTATCCCATCTCTTCCCATTGCCAACCATAGTTCATGGATTGGAGAGAATTAAAAATTTTTAATTTGGAAATTAATGCGCAAAATGATAGATTAGATATGGATTAAATTAAATCCGCATCTGATCTGTAGACGTATGAATTGGATATAGATTGAGTTAAATCCGCATCCGATCTGTAGATATATGGATTGGATTTGAATTGAATTTTTCCAATCCGTGAATTGGATTGGATTGAAAAATTATAATCCGTAAAATCCAATCCGCGAACACCCCTAGCAAACATGACCTAACCGCATGTGCCATAGATATGTTGTCTCATTTTTCTTTGCCTTGTCTACATATGCAGACTTTGCTGACATCACGTAGACTGACTCCAATTGTCGCCCTTCCATTGTGGTTTTCAGAGATTTTGAGATCATGATACACCTTCATATCTTGGGTACCGAACAAGACATAATGGCCTAATGATGTTAGTTGAGCCACAGATAACAAATTTTTCTTCATTCCTGGGACATGATAAACATCTTCAAGTGGCAGATGGTTAGAATTATATCAAGGTGTGAATATTGCCTTACCGATGTGTGCTATTGGTAACCTTGAGTTGTCAGCCGTCACCACAATATAACTTCCTTTGTACTAAGTCAAGTTTTGCAACTCTTGTTTATCACCCATCATATGATTTGAGCAACCCGAATCTACAATCCAATCATTCTCATAGTTAATTTGTTATGATGTTGTTACCGTGAGAGCTAATTCTTCTTCCTCCATAGCGAATGCCGCTTCGGCATCCCAACCATCTTCAGTATTCTCTTTAGGACTGGAAGTAGCAGCATTACTCTCAGCAAGCTTTTTCTTGGACCAACAATCTTTCGTCATATGGCCCATCTTCCCGTAGTTGTAACACTTACCATCAAACTTTATCATATTACCATGATTCTTTGAAGTTCCCCGTGGACGAGAGCCTCCCTTTCCATGGTGATTTGTCACCTTGTCACCATCCTTTTTAGATTCATTACCAGTATTCTGCTTAAAAGTGTCATTGCTTTTGTTGGTGTAGAGTGCTTCCTCTTCACCCTTTAGTGAGACTCCTACCATCCGCTTGGCCATAACTTCTTGACCGGCAAGTAAATTTTTAAAACTCAACAAGTGATGGTTTTGCTAGACATCCCTGTACAGCAGTAACAAACCTTCAGTATTCGGTCTTAAACCATGGATAATTATTCTTTTTTTTTCCTCGCATCTCTAAGAGCAGTTGTTGGATCTAATTTTGAAATTTCGTGGCATATTGTGTTAGAATCCTAGTCCTAGATCTGCATTATTTCCTTTTCCGTTAAGGTTTAGTTATTAAATTATTATGTTATTAGGAATTATATTTTCGTAAGGATTGCTTTGGCTTATATAAGGAACTATTGCTACTTTAATCAATAACAAGAATTGCTTCTAAAACTCTCTTTCCCCTCTCTGGCCACTTATTCTTCTCATCAATTCTCTTCTAAATTACTATCTCAAGGCAGTAGCCTAACATCTGGTATCAGAGCCAGGTTTTTTTCTCTTGGGCATAATGACTGTTAAGGAACTGGAAGAAAGGGTGGAGCAATTATCTCATTAATTCAATGAGAAGGTTGAGGTATTATCCCAACAGTCCAACGACCTCCAAGAATTAATCTTAAGTCTCCGCGATCAATTCATCTGGTTTCAAGAAAATAGAAACAACAACCAACTGTTACAAAACAATAATCAACAACCCGAACCTGCAGGACTTATTGGAGGAGCACTTGTGCAACCCCGCCATATACGGTTGGATTTTCCAGTTTTCAGCGGGGAAAATCCGACAAGCTGGATTTTCCGTTGTGAACAGTATCAACGATTGGCTGCCTTGCCTGAGACAGATGTGTTGTCCCTTGCTATCGGACACCTCGATGGAGATGCAGTACCTTGGTATCACTGGTTAGAACAAACTATGGGTAATATGACATGGGCCCAATTCAAACGAGCTCTAATTACTCGATTTGGAACATTCGAAGATGGTGATGCAGTCGGATCCATTACCAAACTACGACAGACTGGGACTGTTATTGAATATCAACACCAATTCAAACGATTAGCTGATAGAACTCGGAATGTACCAGAATCATTCTTAATTAGTTGTTTCCTTTCGGGATTACGAGAGGATATTAAAATTGGAGTGCAGATGTTGAAACCTGCTAGTCTCCTACAAACTTTTGAGCTTGCAAGATTCCAAGAAGAATACGCGGCTGTTTCTAATCGAAGGGTTCCACCTCGACCTAGTACGAGCAGGTCATTGCCATCACTCTTTAATTCATCTCTCTCAATAACCAAAACTGGGGGGGTCATCACAGCCCTCTTTATTAGGCCCACCTCCTTTGGGATCCCCACCATTTCAACGTCTATCAATTGCCGAACAAACTGAAAGACGAGCCAAAGGATTATGTTTCAATTGTGATGAATAATTTAAACCTGGGCATCGTTGTAAAGCTCCTCAACTTTTGTTGCTGGATGCAGATATTGACGATAAAGATGAACAAGCGGAGGCTTTCGAGGAATTCCCAGAAACAGTAGAAGTCTCTTTAAAGGCTCTCACGGGAGCAACCCCACAAAACACCATGCGACTAAAAGGGACTTTAAAAAAACATGGTGTCACTATATTAATAGATTCTGGTTCTACTCACAATTTCTTGAATCCATCTTTGGCTAAGCAATGTGGGTGCCCTGTCACTACTACAACTCAGTTTCAAGTTACTGTAGCTGATGGTGGAGTGATCAGCAGCTCGAGAAAATGTTTAAACGTCCCAGTAAATGTTCAAGGCTTCCAATTTCACTTGGATTTTTTCTTACTTCCAATAAGTGGCTGTGACATTGTGTTGGGTGCTGAGTGGTTACGTTCATTGGGTGCTATATTGTGGGACTTCTCAAAGCTCACTATGCAGTTCACTTGGAAAGGCCAAACTGTTCAACTCACTGGATATGATTCCCTGCCACCGGCTTTGGCAAATCATGGTGAAATTAATCGGTTATTGCTTCAAGAAAAGCAAGGCATTTTTTTTCCAGATTATGGTAATAACCACTTCAGTAGCTGATATATCAGCACCTTCAATTATTACTGAGGTCCTAGAGACATATTCCGGCATCTTTGCGGAACCTAGCGAACTTCCTCCGGAACGCTTAATTGATCACCGTATTCCATTACTTCCTGGAAGCTCTCCTGTCAATGTACGACCTTATCGTTATCCTCATTTTCAGAAACAAGAAATTGACCGCTTGATTCGTGAGCTTTTGGATGCCGGGCTCATTCGACATAGCGTTAGTCCTTATTCCTCTCCAGTCTTATTAGTTAAAAAGAAAGATGGTTCTTGGCGTATGTGTATCGATTATCTTGCTTTTAACAGGGTAACCATCAAAGACCGTTATCCGATTCCGGTTGTTAACGAGCTATTAGATGAATTACATGGTGCATCAGTTTTCAGTAAGCTGGACCTTCGCTCGGGCTATCACCAGATTCGAGTACATCCCTTAGATATAGCAAAAACAGCCTTTCGTACTCATGATGGCCATTACGAATTTCTTGTGATGCCTTTTGGCCTTTCAAATGCTCCAGCTACATTTCAGAGCCTAATGAATGAGATTTTTCGACCCTTCCTTCGCAAATTTGTTTTAGTTTTCTTTGATGATATCCTTGTCTATAGCACTTCTGTACAGGAGCATGCTCGACACCTCTCTGCTGTCCTTCAATGTTTGCAACAAAATCGACTTTATGTCAAGCTTACAAAATGTTCTTTTGCTCAGTCATCTGTTGACTATTTGGGTCATATTGTCTCTGCTACTGGAGTTGCTGTCAATCCTGAAAAGGTTCAGTGCATGCTTGAATGGCCTAAACCTACCACTATCAAAACTTTACGAGGCTTCCTTGGCTTGACGGGATACTACCGTAAATTTGTTGCTGGGTATGGAAAAATTGCTGCTCCCTTAACTGACATGCTTAAACAAGATTCTTTTACTTGGAGTCCTACTGCTGAAGCAGCATTTGATGAACTACGCCAAGCCATGGCTTCGACTCCCATTTTAGCCTTGCCGAATTTCACCAAACCATTTTCTATAGAATGCGATGCTTCCGGCCGGGGAATCGGAGCAGTCCTCATGCAAGAGGGCCGTCCACTCGCTTATATTAGCAAAGCCTTATCTGGAAAACACTTAGCCATGTCCATCTATGACAAAGAAATGCTTGCTATTGTCTTTGCCGTGCAAAAATGGCGTCCGTATCTTATGGGACAACATTTCAAAATTCTTACGGACCATCGCAGCCTTAAGTATTTCCATGATCAGCGCATTTCCTCTCCGGAACAGCAGCTGTGGTTGTCTAAACTCTTAGGATTTGATTATGAAATTATTTATCGGAAAGGGGCTGAAAATTCAGTTGCGGATGCTTTGTCCCGTCGCTTTGAAGACTCTCATTTCCATGCCATTTCTTCCCCCATATTTTCTCATCTTACTGACATCAAGCAAGAGTACAAAGCCGACCCAGCCCTGTCACTTCTTATCGACCGTCTCCAGTCATCCCAATCTGTTCCTAATTATTCCTATGATGGCTCCATTTTACGATACAAGGGTCGGATTGTTCTTCCCTCTTCTTCCGTTAAGTGCCAGCACATTTTACACGAATTTCACGCCTCTCCCACTGGCAGTCATTCAGGATTCTTACGCACATACAAAAGACTCAAAGCTAGTTTCTACTGGAAAGGTTTAAAAAAAGCTACTAAAGTATTTGTTGCTGAATGTAATGTCTGTCAACGAAACAAGGCTGAAACTGTGCATCCTTCCGGGTTGCTTCAACCTTTGCCCATACCTGATAAAATTTGGGAAGATATCTCCATGGATTTTATTGATGGCCTTCCAACTTCTAAGGGCAAAACCTCTATTTTTGTTGTGGTAGATCGTTTGTCCAAATACGCTCATTTTAGTGCCTTATCCCATCCTTATACAGCCGCTCTTGTCGCTAAAATTTTTGTGCGGGATGTTGCTAAATTGCACGGAATGCCTCGCACCATTGTCAGCGACCGTGATCCTATCTTTCTTAGTCAATTTTGGGAGGAATTCTTTCAATTACAGGGCAGTTCTTTATGCCGCAACTCTGCTTATCATCCTCAAACGGATGGCCAAACCGAAGTCGTTAATCGCTCCTTGGAAGGATATTTGCGGTGTTTTGCTGGTCACCAGCCTTCTACATGGACTAACTGGTTACCTTGGACTGAATGGTGGTATAATACTACATTCCATTCTACTATCCAACTGACTCCCTTTGAAGCAGTCTATGGTCGGCCCCCCCTCGAGTCGACTCTTATTTGCCTGGCACAACTAATGTTCATGCTGTTGACTTGGCTCTCCGCGATAGGGGTTTGATTTTACGTCTTCTTAAAGATAATTTGGAAGCTGCTCAGTCACGAATGAAGTTTTTTTGCTGACAAAAAACATACAGAACGAGTGTTTGCTGAAGGGGATTGGGTCTACCTTCGTTTTCAACCTTATCGGCAGTCCACTTTGCATCCTAATGGTACTCATAAATTATCTCCGCGTTATTATGGTCCTTTTCGGATTCTTTCTTGCATTGGCACTGTGGCTAACAAATTGGATCTTCCAGCTACGAGCAAGGTTTATCCTGTTTTTCATGTTTCTTGCTTAAAGAGGAAACTTGGGGTTCATACACTATCCCAACAGCTTCCTGATTATCCTTATGTTGTTGCTTGGGAATGGCAGCCCTTGGCCATTTTGGATTGTGGAATTTTCAAACGCAATAATCGCCCTGTTACGAAGCTCCTTGTTCAGTGGCAAGGTCAGACTAAGGAAGAGGCTACTTGGGAGGAATGTTCTGAGTTTACGGCCCGTTTTCCTTCTTTCCAACTTGCGGACAAGCTGCCTTCTTAGGGGGAGGGGATGTTAGAATCCTAGTCCTAGATCTGCATTATTTCCTTTTCTGTTAAGGTTTAGTTATTAAATTATTATGTTATTAGGAATTATATTTTCGTAAGGATTGCTTTGGCTTATATAAGGAACTGTTGCTACTTTAATCAATAACAAGAATTGCTTCTAAAACTCTCTTTCCCCTCTGTGGCCACTTATTCTTCTCATCAATTCTCTTCTAAATTACTATCTCAAGGCAGTAGCCTAACATGTTGACTTTACTTTGCTAAAATACTGAGTAATCGTCATGTCACGTTGATAGTAGCTCGTTCTTGAGAAGTTGCAGCCTTGTATCATTCTTCTTTCAAAATAGTGTCACAAGAGTGTCCCATGCTTCCTTCGGTGTTTTGGCATCCCGAATGTGCTCCATCATTTGTTCTTCAATTGTGGTCTTTAAAGAAAACATTGCTTTGCCTGCTTTAATCTTTCACTTTCGCAAAACCCCTTTGGCATCTTCCACTGTTGGTTGTGTAGCTTCACTACCACCAACAACCTCCCAAAGATCTTGACCTTGTAGGTAGGACTCTATACACGTTGACCACGTGTTGTAGTTTTGGTTGTTGAGCTTCTTGATTCCTCCAACTACTTGAAGATCACCCATCGTGTTGGCAAGATTTTGACTATACTGCTAACAACTCAAAATAGCTCCACTGAGAACGATCTGAGACCGTCCGACTCTGATACCAATTGTAGAATAAATAGAGTGCTAAACTTTAATTATTCAAAGAAGAAATCTAAAGCATAAAACACTTGTGAAACACTCTTTAAATAATTATCAAACTAAGACACAAAAGGCTAATTGCCTTATTTGTTTTTATTTCTTCAGATGATTAATACAAACACAAGCGGGGGGTATTTATAGCTTTACAAATGCATTGCAAGCCACACATTAAAAAAACAACTATTGCCTTACACATGGCTTTCCATTGTCTTCCACTTAAATTAAAAAAGCTGTATTATTTTCACACCATGATTTCCACTCTCATTAAACAAATTCTATGCTTCACACGTTGGCACCACAATCTAACTTAGAAGCTTCTCAAGGGCTGGGCTTGCATTCATGATAATGGGCTGGTGTTGTGTTATTTCAACAGTACTCAAAAAATGAATATCGCATTTTAAGTATGCTCACTTATCCACATTTTCTACCATTGAATTAAATACAATTAATGGATGAGATTTTTTCTCTATTTATATAAAAATTCTCAAGATTTTTATATATAAACACAATCTGAACTAAATTAAAGCTAAATTTGTACCTTTTTCTTTGAAAAATGTGTGAATGTTTGAATTAGAAAATGGAAGCAAGCAATGATTGTATGTATACAATGCACAAATTTCAGCCCTTTAGGACTTTAAGTGATTTTTAAGCAGTTTTATTATTATTATTATTATAATTGTTTTGATTATATGAGACTATTACTCAAGACTACAACTCATATTACATGAGATTACAACTGATATTTATAAATTAGACTATTACTGAGACTAGTTTATATCAATTCTTATAAAGTCCGCTTAGATTTTTACCCTCTCTGATATTTAAGGGACGTCTACTCTACTCACATTTCGAAAAAGAGAATATTGTCTTCACTCAAATTGAGGAAGGAAATTAAACTCCTACAGTGCATTGCGGGGGCTCAAACTCATGACCTCACAATTGCGAGGTATGGGTTCTAACCATTAGGCTTTAGTTTACTGGTTTAAGCAGTTTTATTTAACTGACCACTCGAATTTGAAATTAGAGGTCATACATTTTTATTTAGAGGTTGAAAAATTGGTTTGAGTACCCATCCCTTTACCTTTTAAAACATAAAAACATTAATAAAAGCAAAATGTTTTTTACATTATGTTTTCTGAAAGCCACCTTGTATAAATGAGCATACAAAAACTGATATGACATAAGGACATTATTTGTATAAGATCATCATGGGCACATATAACTGAAAAAAACAATTGTTACTACTTTTCAACCTACCTCGACATGCCACATCAATTTATATACATTTGTGCAAACTGTTTGTGACTATTATTATTGATGCCTAATTGAAATCAATTAACCTTTTGGCCAAACTGGTTTTCAAGACGTGAAACATGATGAAGGCCATAAATTTTAATTTGGAGAGGCATGCAAAGTCATTAATACTCCTAAAGTTAGTAAAGGCCATAGTTTTTGTTTCTTGGGTTTCATGTACGGGTGGCAAAAAAGCCCACCCGGACCCGGGGGCTTAGGCCTGGCCCTCACTCATGAGGGCCTAGACAAATGTCTAAGAAAAAAAGGTCCGGACAAAGCCCAAACCCACTATTTTTTAAAAAATAATTTTATAAATTAAAATAATATAGTTAAAATTGAAAAGTAATTTAAAAATAAAAAATAAAACTTAAATTCTTAACTTATAAATCAATTATGATTCAAAAAAACTAAAATTATGATATTAAATTATCTCTTTTGTGTCAATTAATTAAGAGAGCGTTTGAACTAGAAAATCCAGTATTAAAGAAAATTAAAATTATGAGTTTTTATTTGCTTTATTTATTATTTTAATTTGAAATATTTATTTTCTTTAATTTATCTATAATTGTAATAATTTGTTGATCATTAATTTATTTCAAATTTATAATAATTTAAAAATTTTAAAATAAATAAATAAAGCCTAAGCCTGGCCCCAGCCCAGGCCCGTAATGGGCCCGGCCCGACCCAAGCCCGTACCCCTAGCCGACAGAGGGCCTGGACATGGGCTTGAAAAAGCCCGGCCCAAGCCCGCTGTTTGCCATCCCTAGTTTCATGTTTAATCTGTTTGATAAAATGCTTGACTGCAGATCATATTTACCTAACTGAAGTTGCCTTGCCCTGATGGTTTAAGCTCCGGCTCATGAATGATTCCCCTCTGCTTGAATGCTTAGACCAGCCTGTTATATATATGCTTTTGACTATATATGTACAGGATATGTGTAAAAAAATAAACAACAAATGTAATACGTACGCGTATGTTTATATGTCATTTTGTTATATATCATGGTTTCAATTTATAATATATCAAACATAAAATCCTTTTGTTGTAGGACTTGGCAAAGCTGTTGGGTTTCAGGTCCCATCAAGTCCAGATTTCTATCATTGATGATGCTAATGGTATAATAAAGCCTGGAAGGTATGATATATATACCAATATGATTTATATTGTCGAATGTAACATCACCATGTTACCTAAATATTTAGAAATTAATGAGAATCTTCCATAGTTCAATGGTGAAACCGCTATATATATATATAAATATAACATCCTTCTCCAGTGCAGGCGTTCACATGTTGAATGATTCAGATTTGACGCTTTGTACAGCGTCAGATCTGAATTTAGCAAATTGCTAAATAACTAGAATTCAACAATGATATGCTAACGATGATAAACAACCATGTATATATAAAACTAGATGCATGAGGTTAACTTTCTTGCAGGATGACCCTGTTGCTTGGTCCTCCAGGATGTGGGAAGACGTCCCTCTTAAAGGCTCTTTCGGGAAGCTTAAATCAACCTTTTAAGGTGTTATTCTTTCTATTAAAATGTAGGCCTATCATTATTTTATGGCCCTCCCATGCTTAACATTATTTTGTTGCCCTCCGACGGTCATTTTTGGATTAGAATTTAAGAATTTGGGGAGAAATAACAAGGGATTTGAATACCCGATGCTGTTATACAGACCGTCCCTATAACAATGCTCCCTTAGACATTTTACTTAACTACCTGCAGTTTAGTTTTCAATTCTCTAGTCAATAATAATACTATGATTAGTTAGTTGGGATACAAATTAAGTATACCTACTGAGTAAGCATAGCATCACTCTTCTCTTATTTATGTGATAAAATCACCTGCTGGTACGTAACTAGAAGAAGGGCTGAGTGCTACTTGGTTCAATTGAGTTCTCTTAATGATAGAATAGGGTTTGGATTGAGTGTCATATCCTGGTTTTGTACGGGCTTGGTTTTGGATATGATCTTTTCCTAGCATGTTACGTACTACCATCAAGTCCTACTCACTGCTTTAGTTTTTGTGTGCCCTGTTTTCTCCAATAGGTCACTGGGGAAGTTTCGTACAATGGTTATAAACTTGAAGAGTTTGTACCCCGTAAATTATGTGCATATGTAAGCCAATATGATCTGCATATTCCTGAGATGACTGTGAGAGAAACACTTGATTTTTCTACATATTGTCAAGGTGTTGGAAGCCGAGCAGGTATTTAATTTTCTTGAACACGGCATCGCTAAAGTTTTTGATATCAATTAAAATGTTTGTTTTCATCTATGTAGATATTCTTTTGGAACTCAGTGGAAGAGAGGAGGAGGCAAGAATTATCCCTGATCCAGACATAGATACTTATATGAAGGTCCATAGAGTTATATACAGTGTTCTTTTTCCTCAAAGTTTTACCATTGATGAAAGAAAATTTTATTAACTCAGAAGTTTCCACTATTCCAAAGATTAGTATGGTGATGCAATACATTGTTCATAATTATAGATTTTACCTTTTTAGGCAACTTCTGTCCTCCGGTTGAAAAAAAACCTTTAGACAGACTATAATTTAAAGGTGATTCTAATCATAAAACATATATCGTATCAGTTTCCTTATCACATTCAGCAAATGTCTGAATGAGCAGTTTTTAGGTCTCGTTATTTTTCATTTTTTTTTCAGATCCTTGGACTTGATATCTGTGCTGACACGCTGGTTGGAGATGCTATAAGAAGAGGCATTTCTGGAGGTCAGAAAAGAAGATTGACTACAGGTAGTGCCCCACTCTAAATTCTGTTTCAGGAATTGGGAAAAATGTGTTCTCTATTTCATTGAAATCTCAAATTCAATTGAAGCTTTACTAAGGACTTCTTCTGAAATTTTGCAGGGGAGATGTTGTTTGGTCCAATAAAAGCTATGTTCATGGATAAAATAACAAATGGCTTAGACATTTCCACCTCATTTCAGATTGTCACTTGTCTGCAACATTTGGCGCATATAACTGATGCTACCATACTGATTTCACTGCTTCAACCGTCACCGGAAACTTTTGATCTCTTTGATGACATCATATTAATGCGGATCTTGAATACGATTGCAGCATCATTTCTTTTTGGTTTGCTGTTTTGGAACAAAGGAAAGGAAATGTAAGTTTGTTTCTTGGTTGTCCTTTTTGTTTTCTATTTATTAGCTCAGTTAAAATCAGCTTGCGACAACTGAAATGTAATTATGCAATGCATAAGGATAACTGCTTTGCAGCAATCTAATACTAATTTCTTCTTCGTTTGATCTGTCAGAAATAATCAGCAGGATTTGTTCAACATACTTGGTTCATTATATGCTTCATTTATATTCTTGGGATCAAAGAACTGCTCATCGGCTTTACCTTATGCTGCATCAGAACGAGCTGTTATGTATCGCGAACAATCTGCAGGAATGTACTCTCCATTGGCTTACGCATTTGCGCAGGTATAATTCTTATTTGACAACTGATTATTTTTATAGTGATGCTTTATAATCTATTTGTGGAAATGAAATGACGTTTTAAATTTGGTCTTTTTAGATTAGAGTACATGTCTGGTAGAGCATTTCCAAAACATTTATGTAAAACTGACAACAGAGAGAACAGAGGAAACAAATTTTATAGAATCTTTTCCATATTAATTAGTTTCATTATATTTTTTATAGGACTTAATTTTCCATTACTCAGGTCAGCTTATTGGTTTTGATTGTAGGTGACAGTTGAGATTCCATACTTACTAATTCAAGCAGCTTTATATGTGGTCATAACTTATCCGATGATCGGATTTTATGCATCGGCATATAAGATTTTTTGGAATTTCTATGGAATTTCCTGCTCGATGATGTCCTTCAGTTATCTAGGACTGTTGCTTGTTGCATTGTCACCAAATGTTATCGTTGCTTCAACTCTATTCTCAGCTTTCTATACCACTTACAGCCTTTTTGCCGGATTTGTGATTCCTCAGGCGGTATGTTTCTATACTCCACTAACAATGTTACACTGTTCCCATAATTGATTCTAAAGGTAGCCTTTTTTTTTGACATCTAATAAGTTTAAATTTTTCTAAAGTCTGAATCAGCGTGAACACAAATATCTAAATAACATGTTTGCATTTCCCTTTTTAATATTAGAATATAAGTGGCATTTTGTTTCTTTTTATAAATAAAAGACATCTTAAACATGATTATTGGACATTTATGTCATTGTCAATCAAAATAAAAAATGAATTAGTTTTTATAGTTTAGGAAATGCATATATTTTATAGAGAAATTTTAGAATATAATATTTACTTCTCATTCAAATCTTTTTTCGTTCGGATAAATGTCATAAAAAATTACTTTTTTCTTTTTTGATATAAATATTTAAGGATAAGACATAAATTATAAAAAATCTGAAATTAATAAAATTTCATACTTCAGATATTTATCAAATAAGCCCTGTCAATATGTGCAGGAATTAAACCTAACTCTAAATCTAAATCCATAAGCAGTTTGAACGATAATAATTTCTCTTTAAGTCGCTTGGTCACTTCACAATCGGGAACCCCCTCAAGGTTCCCTCAACGAAAGAATAATTTCACTATTTACTCTTGTGACATGAAAGGACTATATTGCCCGGGTAAAAACATTGGGCTTAAGGATAAAAGGAATTTATAGAGGACTTGATTGATCATTTCAAATGAGCTTGTCTTTAATACTATTGGTCAATCAGTTTTACCACTGGAAATGTCAAAAAAAATTAATTTATATCTTACAATTGACAAATTGATATGAACATGTTACTTGTATTTGCAGCAAATTCCGAAATGGTGGATCTGGTTATATTATCTTAGTCCTACATCCTGGACATTGGAGGGATTGCTCACTTCACAATATGGAGGTATTGACAAAGAAATATGGTTTTTATAGAAAACAAAACAATAGCTTCATTTTTAGAGGAGTACTTTGGGTTTCACTATGACCATTTAGCAGTTGTAGCAGTGGCTCTTATTGTATTTCCAGTAGTTTTGGCTTCTTTGTTTGCATTTTTTGTAGGGCGGTTGAACTTTCAGCAAAGGTGAACCTGTAGAAAGGATTAAGCAATTAAGGGCATTTGATCATATGTAACTTTTATTCTGAGATACAGAAACTTGTGTGTGGAAACCGAGTGTGAGGTCAAATTTACACAAATGAAAATTATTTCATTAAAATTTCAAAAAGTTGACCAGTTTATATATGCTTCCCAAACTTAGGCTAATATTGCTGCGTCAATTGGGTTAATTGATTTCTTGCTCAAGCATTAGAGAGTTTAAATGTTCAATGATTCTCTAAATCGAGATATTTGTATTCAAGGCATCGCTGTTTGATCCTAATTTGTGATGTGGTCAGGTAAACAAAGGCAACCTATTAACTAAAAGGAAAAAATAATTAGACAATCTTAGGAGTGGACAAATAACCCAACCCGATCCGCTAGTAATACCTAATTTTAATTTGTTTGATTTCATAGTAGTGATTTTTATCTTTTGTTGAAAATTAGTAAAAGAAATTGACTAAAATAAGATAATTATATTGAAATGATCTTCTAATAACTAAAATTTTTTGTAAAAAAGCTCAAATTAATAAAAAAAAAGGCTCAAAATTACTCAAAATCTAAATATCATCTTAATTGATCCGAATACGACTTTAACCTGAATCCAATGTGATCTATATATAATCATAACTCAATTCAATCCAAAATCAATTCAAATTTTTGATTTGATTCGATCTGATTCAAATACATTTTTTCCAATCCAATGAATAAAAAACCGATCAAATTGATCTGAACCCCAATTTACACATCCCTAGCCTCAATGTACTCAAACTCCAAACTCAAAACACTGATCACCTCTCACTGAACACTTCTAAGACTTACCTTAGTATAGTTTTTCAAATAATTCTTATTTAAATAAAGATTTTATAGGCAGAGCTTATACACAAAAAAAAATTATTTTATTTGGCTGTTAATAAAAACTTTTATTAAAAATTATAAAATTATTTTAATAGATAAATTTTTTAAAATTATGTCATGAAACAAAAAATGAGATTGTCAAATAAGTTAATAATATTTTACATATTTTAATTTTTTTAAAAATTAATTTTTATTTTAAAATTTTTATTAATAGAGATAAAATAATTTATTTAACTTTAAAAATTTTTATTAAAAAATAAATAATAATAAAATTTTTAATAAGAACTTATCAATTAAATGAACACTTGACTTATTGCGTAAGTTATACGAAATAGGCACGAAAAGAAAAACCTAAACCCACAAACGCACGGCCAACGAGCCTGCCACTGTGAAGATCGTTGTTGTATTCTCGTCGCCGCTGGTTCCCTTCCTTCCCTCGTAGCGGGGCTGTGATTCCCTCAATCCCACCTCCTGCACGCCGTGTTTCCTTCGATCGCAGCAGCTATCGCGCTGTGATTCCGTCGATCACTGTCGTGCTGTGATTCCATCGATAGCTACTCCTGCTGCGTTGTGACTGTGAGTTCTGTTATTTATTTATTATTTTAATACTATTTTCTTCCGCAAATGCTTCATTCGATTGAATACTATTGCTGAAATCAGATTTCTACTATGTTTTAGTTTCAATCACGAGGTTGAAGAAGCTAAGTAATTAAATTAGTAACATAGTTAGTTTCGGATCTATATTTGTTCTAATTTAAATATCTAGTGTGTTAAAATTTGTCTATCTGTTTCGTCATCTCTATATCTTTCGCTTGTCCTTTGTTATTTTTATTTTCTGGTTTCTTGGAGTGGAGACATTGCAGAAACATACGGCTGTTGTGGGTATTTTTGTTTTGGTACAACATGCGTACCACCAAATCATTTTGTATTGATTATTTGCTTCAGCACGTAATGCGCCTATCCTGTGCCACATATTAAAATAGTGGATGTGGACATGGTTTTAGACTATGGCTAATGGATGAGTGTAAGATAGATGCGAATCTAATGGTTTCAGTAAAATTAACAAATACACGGATTTAAAAGTTATTGTGCATTTATAAAGTTTATTTGCATCGTGCGGTGGTTTTAGATTTGGCTTTGTCGGCATTGCATTGGTCGTATTTCATGTTCCATGGACCATGATAATATAAATAAAAGGAAGCTTCCTCGAGCTTCGGTTAATGGTATGGAAGTGTTTTAGCTTAAAGATCTAAACTTGGGAGATTAACTAAGAAAGTGGAAACAGAGCATATGGTCTTTTTTTTTTTTAAATAAAAATTCTTTGTTTCTAAAAAGTTCTATTTGTAAAATAGGTTTGGTTTAGTTTTTGAAAAAAACCAAACCGAACCCGAATCTCCAAAGTCTTACCCACACTCGTTTAATGTTTCATCTTTTCGGTGTGTAATTTCCAAGTCAGGTTTTAGGTTTAGGGTTTCTCGAAATTCACAATGGAGACATCTAAGGAAACTACCACTGCAGCTCCAAACATGGATTTGATCATTTAACAATTCGATGACGCAACAGAAAGAACTGTTTACGACAATTGTTCCTGGAAAAGTTGGCATGTACGTCTGTAGCGTCACCGCGTATGACCTCAGCCATCTCGGCCACGCTCGTGCTGCCATCTCCTTCGACATTCTTTACAGGTAATTTTTGTCAGATTAATGAGCTCTTCACGCCAATTGTTCTTTGTTTTTGTCAGCTAAACTGGTTTTTTGTCAAAAGACGAGTTTTTTAACATAGAAGTTAGCGTTTGTTGATTCAACATGTCTAGTGAGTAATTAAATAAAAGCTAACGCTACTCTGTATGGAGTTTCTGGCACTTTAGCCCAAAAAAATGATCTGAACTTGATATTATTTGATAAAATTAGAAATCAATCCAAACCAGAAATAATTATTATGACGCAATACACCTAGGAGAGCAATGTGATTTATGTTGTGCCAAATTGTGGATAGTGTGTGAGTGGACAGCATAAGTGGTACAGATTTGGTAGTTTTTTTTTTTTTTACATGAAAATGTATGCACAAGTGATTGGAGTTATACAATGTTATGAGGGTGGTTCTTTGTAGACAACTTTTATACTTTAATTTTGTCAACCTAAAATGTACTTAAATTTGGCTGGAAGAGTAACAAGTTTGGATCATCTTATAGCGGAAAGATATGGAGCTTGAAGCTTTGAATGCAACTTAATACTGATTAACCCTTCTTTCGGTTTTTTTTTTTTTTTGGGGTCATTCATTTGTTTCTTTCAGTGTATCAAATAATCGAGTTTTTAAATGAGCATGATATGTGCAGAAACTGTGGTTGTTTTGTTTTATATTTCTTTTGTTTTTGTGTTTTTGTTTTTCTATGTACTAGAAATAATTTTAAAAGGGTTTACAATTGATATATGAAACTAGAATTTGGTTAATGTGATTTCGAGTTTGCAGATACTTAAAACATCTAAAGTATGAAGTAACTTATGTGCGCAATTTCACTGATATAGACGACAAGGAGAGAATCTTCATAATAAATAATATACTGGGATGGCTGTATATCATGGTTTTAAACTGAAATTTTTCACGGGTCAATTGTAGAGTGGTTCTTTAAAATATGCATTTGACATAGATGTTGAATTGAAATTTATTACATTGTTGTGAGAAGTAGGAAACAATATTACATGTGAAAAATCAGTAATGTAGTAAAACTTTACAAATCAATGGAGATAACATTGATTTGATGCATTGTGATTTCCATGAATGTTTGATGAGCATAATTTATATACATATTTTACCCTTTATTATATATTTGCTAGTTATTTTTATTTTTAATTAATTAAATTATTTTATTGAATAGGAGATTAATTAGAGATTATGGATAAAAAAAAGGACATAAGGGAGCTTAATTTTGGAAGCATTAATTAATTGATTTCAGAAGCAATTAGACATACATGCATGTGGAAGTGAAGCCGAGAAAACCGAAGCTAGTAAATTAATTGATCTAACACATGAAGAAGAATTTAAGCATAACATTGGCTTTAGCTTAGTTAAGTTACACGTGCATGGCTTTGTAATATATTGAAAACAACTTAAAGGGGGCTTTTACAATTTGAAAAAAGAATCCTAATGCAAGGTTAATTGGTGAGCACGTGAGAAGAGCAAAGAAAATTAAAAGGCCAAGCCTTTTGACTTAAGGAAATAACAAGGTCGGTGGGGCCCATTTTAAAGAGTAATATAAAAGGAAGTTTTTGGCTTTTGGAGAGAAGAGTCGCCAGAGGAGGGAAGTGTAAGACAAAGAGAAGAAAAGCTGCAGCAATTCGGCTTCTATGGCTGAATTTATTTTATTTGTTGCTCCCAATTCAAACATGTCTAGCTAAATTTTTTATACTGAGGTTAATGATAAAACCCTATTCAATAAAATAATTATCTTTTTATTTATTTAATTCCCTATATATGTTCTTTAATAATTATGATTTTTATTTCACATGATTAATTGGATGTTATTAAAATTTTTTCATCAATTCTGTCATGCATTATTGATTGTTAGGATTAATATTCAATTAAATCTATGCTTGGATCTATAAAGTTTATACATGATTATCTTTGATTTTATGTCTTTTATTAAATTGTTTACATAGAGTGCTTAGGAAAACTTTGACTCTTTGTTATTCAATATGTTTATATGAGATTCTTAGATGTCATATTATTAAGTAGAAAAAGAACCTACATTAGATTTAATTACTTTGGCTTAATTGTTATATCTATGAGATGACATAGATTGATTTCGAGATGTCACTCTAAAATTGGGGGCTAATTAATAATTAGATAATTACTAGTTGAACAGTGGTGGATTATGAAACCTTGGTAATTTCTATCGTATTAAATTATCCTTTATTTAATTATTTCCTTAGTTTAATTAGTTTAATTTCTCTTAAAACTCAATTTGATCAACTAGGTTAGAATTAATATTAATTTTAGATTTAAATTAGACTTTTCAATTAATAACAATCTCTGTGGGTTCAACCTCATTACCACTATTCTATTTCTAGATTCGTACGCTTGCGGGTACATTAAAATTTTCATAATAAGTTTTTGGCACCGTTGCCGGAGATTGTGCTAGAAACTCAATTTAATCTAGGTTGGTTTGATTCTTCCACTAGTTATAATTTAGGTTGTCTTTTATTTTTATTTTTTTATTAAAAAACACAAAAAACTTTTATTTGTATTTAAATTCATTGTTTGATTGTTTGATTTCTTTTATTTTTAAATTTCGTTTATTCTCATTATTGTTTGTTTCTTTTATTTCATTTTTCTTTCTTTCCTTGTCTAGTTAGTTTATGAGTGTTTGGGAACGTGATTTAACAAATCGTTTGGTTAAAAAAGAGTCGAAAATTGATAGTAATCAAGCTAGTTTTTTAGAAGTGATGGATGACCCAAATAGACTATTGCCAATACTTCCACTAGTTCAAGCAGAGAAAACCCTTAGAGAATTCTTTTCACCACTTGCAGCCAGCCAACCATCTTGTATTGTGTTGCCATAAACTACAGCAACACACTTTGAACTCAAGCTCTCTGTCATTCAACTTTTACCATTTTTCCATGGGTTAGAGAGAGAGGACCATATGATCCCTTTCTCATTAAAAGATAAAGCGAAAGCTTAGTTGAATTCAGTTCTCGTTGGATTTATTAGTACATGAGATGAATTGAGTAATAAGTTTCTCACCAAGTTTTTCCTTATGTCTAAAACAAATGCCCTTAGGAGAGAGATAAATGATTTTTATCAAAGAGAGGGTGAGCAATTTTACGAGTGTTGGGAAAGATTCAATGATTTACTCCTCAAGTGTCCCCACCATGATTTTGAAAAATAGAGACTTATACAATGCTTTTATAATGGTTTAACCATGTCAAATTGTCAAATAGTAGAGTCTATGAATGGTGGGAGATTTTTGAACTTACATGAAAGGGCCGCATGAGATTTCTTTAATTCATTTTCTGAAAATTCTCAATAGTGAGATTTTTCAAATCAAAGAGAAAAATTATCTTAAGTTTCTAGAAAGGGTCTATACGAAATTAAGGATGATTTAGATATGAAATCCACTCTAGCTACACTTTCTAGGAAAGTAGACGCCTTAGCTCTGAACCAATCCATGAATCATATCCTAATGTAGCTAATGAGGTTTGTGCTCTTTGTTCTAACATGTCTCATACAGCACATAATTGTCCATCATTACCAGCCTATCAAGAGGCTTATTCTGAGCAGGTACACGCCTTACAATCATATGAAAAAACCTCCAATAGTCCATATTAATCCACATATAATACTAATTGGAGAAATCATCCTAATTTTTTTTGGAAACAAAATCAACCTTTGTCAAATGAAGGAGGACAACAATTTAACATGCCCAATCAACAATTTGTCCCTCCTAACCAACAAGCTTTTCAGTCAAACACTTAAGCTATTCTAAAGCTGGAACATCAATTGGATCAATTAGCAACTACTATAGCAGAGAGAGAAAAAAGAAAATTTCCAAGTCAACCAATTCCTAATCCTAAAGGAATGCATGAAGTTGGATCAAGTTCAAGTCATCAGCATGAACAAGCAAAATCTGTGATAACCTTGAGAAAAGGAAAATTATTTGATAATAAGGTGGAGGTTCAAACAAGAAAGACATCTGAGCATACTTCTTCAGATCCAGTTCCATCACAAGACTCATTACCAAATGATCCATAAGAGAGTGGCCCACTAGCTTACATTCCTAAGGCTCCTTTTCCTCAAAGGTTAGCAAAGGTAAAGAAAGGGACTTCAACAGGTGAGATTATGAAATTCTTCAAATAGGTAAGTATAAACATCCCTTTACTCGATGCTATTAAGTAAATTCCTTCATATGCCAAGTTTTTGAAAGATTTATGCACTAAAAAGAGAAATTTACATGTCACTAAAAGGCGTTTTTAACTGAACAAACTAGTAATTTACTTCAATGTAAAATGCCACCAAAATTTAAGGATCCTGGTTCTCCTACTATCTCATGTGTTATAGGAAACCAATGTTTTGATAAAACATTATTGGATTTGGGTGCTAGTGTTAATCTCTTGCCTTATTCTGTTTACATGCAGCTTGGACTAGGTGAGCTAAAATTAACTCCTATTATTTTGCAACTTACTGATAGATCAATGAAAATACCTCGTGGTATTATAGAGGATGTGTTGATACAGATTGATAAATTTTATTATCCTATTGATTTTATCATTATTGATACTCAGCATGTATATAATCCTAAGAAACACACTCCAGTTTTTCTAGGTCGTCATTTCTTAGCTACAACTAATGCTCTTATTAATTACAAGAATAAAAATATGTAGCTATCTTTTGGTAATATGACCATGGAATTGAATATTTTTAATGTTACCAAGCAGCCACAAGAAGAAGATGAATTTGTTGAAGCAAATATGATAGAGGAATTAGTAGAAGATTCATTCATTTCTAACCATACTGATGATCCATTAGAGGCATGTCTAACTCATTCTGATTTACCTTTTAATAATGATAGTGCAATTGCAGAAGTCATCGGTTTGCTTGATGCACCTCTAATTACGGACACAACTAAATGGAAGCCAAAGGCAAAGCTACTGCCTCATTCTGAGAAGAAAATTGGCCCATCTGTGGAGGCACCGCCAAAATTGGAACTCAAAGCACTGCCTGACACTCTAGAATATGCATTCTTGGGAGAATCTGACACTCTACCTGTTATTATTTCTTCTTCCCTCGATCTTGAGCAAAAAGGTAAGTTGTTTGGTATTCTAAAAGAGCATAAGGAGGCAATAGGATGGACTATCGCTGATATTAAAGGTATTAATCCAGTAGATTGCACACATCGTATTCATCTTGGAGAAAATGCTAAACCTATTAGGGAGATGCAACGTAGGCTAAATCCTAACACGAAAGAAGTGGTAAGAGCTGAAGTAATCAAATTATTAAATGCAGGAATTATTTATCTTATTTCAGATAGCTCTTAGGTTAGCCCTGTGCAAGTTGTTCCTAAGAAATCTGGTGTTACAGTAGTTACTAATGCTAATAATGAATTAATTCCTACTAGAGTAACTACAGGTTGGCGTGTTTGCATTGATTATAGAAAATTGAATTCATTCACAAGAAAAGATCATTTTCCTCTTCTATTTATTGATCAAATGCTTAATAGACTTGCAGGTCATTATTTTTATTGTTATCTAGATGGATATTCAGGTTATAATCAGATCCCTATAGCTCCAAAAGACCAGGAGAAAACTACTTTTACTTGTCCCTTTGGAACTTTTGTATATAGAAGAATGCCATTTGGTTTATGCAATGCACTTGCTACCTTTCAAAGATGCATGCTTAGTATTTTTTCTGATATGATTGAGAGATTTCTTGAAGTGTTCATGGATGATTTTTCTATTTATGGAGATTCTTTTGATGAATGTTTGCAGCATCTAACATTAGTTTTGCAGAGATGTAAAGAAGAAAACTTGGTTCTAAATTGGGAAAAGTGCCACTTCATGGTAAAACAAGGTATTGTCTTTGGTCATATAATTTCCAGCAAAGGTATAGAAGTTGACAAAGCTATGATGGATTTAATTTCTAATCTTCCACATCCTAAATCTGTAAAAGAAGTAAGATCTTTCCTTAGACATGCTGGCTTTTATAAAAGATTCATTAAAGATTTTAGTAAAATTTCTAGACCCTTATGTAATTTATTTGTTAAGGATGCACTTTTTATCTTTAATGAATCTTGTCTTGATGCTTTTGCAAAGCTTAAGAAATTGTTGACTTCGTCACCTATCATTCAACCACCTAATTGGGATTTGCCTTTTGAAATTATGTGTGATGCATCTGATTATGCTGTAGGAGCAGTTTTAGGACAAAGATTAGATCGTGTGCCTTATGTGATTTATTATGCTAGTATGACACTCAATGATACGCAGTTGAACTATTCAACTACAAAAAAAGAAATGCTAGCCGTGGTGTTTGCACTTGATAAATTCAGATCTTATCTTATAGGTTACAAAGTGATTATTTTTACTGATCATGCTGCTTACTAAGAAAGATGCTAAGGCAAGATTGATTCGTTGGGTGTTGCTTTTACTGGAATTTGACATTGAATTTAGAGATAAAAAAGGTTCTGAAAATGTTGTGGCGGATCATTTATCTCACATTGATCTTAAATTTATTCCAAAATCTTTACCTTTGAATGAGTCTTTCCCAGATGAGTAACTTATGAGTGTAAATGGTGTACCATGGTTTGTTGATATAGTTAATTACCTTGCTACAGATCAAATCCCAGAGCACTGGACTAAGCAAGATAGAACAAAGTTCTTATCTAAAGTGAAAGACTTCTTTTGGGATGATCCCTATTTATTTAAATATTATGCTGATCTGATTATTAGGCAATGTGTTCCTGATAATGAAACTCAAAGTGTTATCTCATTTTGCCATGAATGAGCTTGTGGAGGCCACTTTAGTGCTAAAAAGACAGAAACAAAAATTTTACAGTGTGGTTTTTATTTTCATGATGCTTATGTTTTCTGTTCTTTGTGTGATAGGTGCCAACGTATGTGTAGTATTTCAAAGAGGAATATGATGCCACTCAATCCTATTTTTGTGGTTGAGATCTTCGATGTATGGGGTATTGATTTCATAGGACATTTCCCTCCATCTTTTGGTTAGCAGTATATATTGGTTGCAGTGGACTATGTGTCGAAGTGGGTTGAAGCTATTCCATGCAAAACCAATGATCATAGGGTTGTAGTGAAATTCTTGAAGAGTAATATTTTGTCTCGTTTTAGTTTTCCTAGAACAATCATTAGTGATGGTGGCACCCATTTTTGCAATAAACCTTTCAAAACTCTTTTGGACAAATATTTCATTACACATAAGATTGCCACCCTATACCATCCTCAAACCAGTGGCCAAGTAGAGATTTCAAATAGAGAGATCAAACAGATTCTAGAGAAAACAGTTAGGCTAGATAGAAAGGATTGGTCTTTGAGACTTGATGATGCATTGTGGGCATATAGGACTGCTTTTAAAACACCAATTAGGATGTCACCTTATCGACTTGTGTATGGAAAAGCATGTCATCTGCTAATAGAGTTGGAGCATCGTGCATATTGGGCTATCAAGAAATTCAATTTTGACATGCAGCAGACTGGTTCCAAGAGAAGATTACAACTAGCAGAACTTGAAGAGATCAAGAATGATACATATGATAATGCCAAGATTTACAAGCAACGTATGAAAGTCTTTCATGATAAGCACATTTTGAGAAAATCCTTTACACCAGGTCAGAAAGTATTTTTGTATAATTCTCGATTGCATCTCTTTCCAGGTAAGTTACGTTCTCGATGGTCTGGTCCTTTTATAGTTCGTACTGCCTTCCCTTATGGAGCAATTGAGATTGAAAATCCTAAAAATGGTGATTTATTTAAGGTCAATGGTCAAAGATTAAAACCATTTTTAGAGTTAAGAACACCAGAAGTTGAGGAGATACTTTTAAATGATCCTGTTTATCAGGATTAATTAAGTCCATCTTTGTACTCTTATTTTATTTTAATAGTAGGTTTTCTTTTCTTTGTTTATTTTTCTTTTCTAATATTTTCTTTTCATTTGGTATTTTCTTTTAAGCTTTCCCAGCCCATCCAGGTTTGTTCTCTCCAACTTTCTTTTTTATTATTTATGTTGTTATTGTTATTATTATTATTTCTCTTTCAATTGTTTGCATGCATATCTTTTGTTTGTGAAACATTGAGGACAATATTACAAATAAGTTTGGGGGTGGGAATAGTGTGTGCTTTGTTTGAAGAAAAAATCAAAAATTAAAAAAAAATTGTGTTTTTTGTTTTTATGTGAAAAGCCAATGATAAGAATTTAATTGACAATGAATATGGTTTTTAGAAAGGGTTGAATATTGTCTTAGTTTATACTTGATTTTTGTGTTAGTTCCTCTTGATTGAGATTCTTCAAACCATGAGCACTAATATCAATTCTTTCATAATTTTGACTTGAAATTTAATATTGACGCAGTTTGAGTTGAGAATTTTAGATAGAGTGAATCACTTTTTGTCTTGATTCTTATCTCTATAATACAAATTACTATACATAGGCGTCAAAGTCAGAAATAGCTACCTATAACTCTTAAGAGTGAAGCTATCTTTGAGTAATTTGGGCCTATGTACCACAAGTATGTAGAGGGTAATCTACCATGAGAAGAAGGCTACCTTGAGGGGTAGAGTGAAAGCTCCTAACTATGGTTAAAAAAAAAGGAAAAAGAGGAGAAAAAAAATCTAGTGCATGTGCTAAAAAAAATCAAAAGAAAATGCACATAAAAGCCTGTGAAAAAAAATATATTGGATATCAGGATGATAAGATTAGTTTGAACTACTCTGTTCTTTATTTGAGGTGAAGATTGTTGATATTGAGGATTTTGGGAATGGATTTGATTGAATTGATTTTACACACACACTACGAGAATCAAAAGAGAGATGGGATGGATTATTGAATTAAAGTTAGAACTTTGCCAATATTTGAAATTTTCTTTGAGATATATAATTTTTGCAATCTTCAAGGCTATTTTTCATGTTTTATTTTAAATTTTTTTGTTCTTTTAGTTTAATTTATTTTTTTTAAAATTATGTTTGTGGGTATCATCCCTCACGAGACTACAACTTGTCCACTAGGACCGCCTAGGGGTTTAAAGGTTTGTTGAATACGTTGAATGCAATCGCAATTACCTGCGAAAGTGGTTTAGTTAGGATTTACTTTTGTTTCGTTATTTTTATTTTTGTTCTAAGTTTTAGTTTTGCTCAAGGACTAGCAAAATCTAAGTTTGGGGGTATTTGATGAGCATAATTTATATACATATTTTACCCTTTATTATATATTTGCTAGTTGTTTTTATTTGTTATTTTTAATTAATTAAATTATTTTATTGAACAGGGGATTAATTGGAGATTATGGATAAAAAAAAGGTATAAGGGAGCTCAATTTTGAAAGAATTAATTAATTGATTTCAGAAGCAATTAGACATACATGCATGTGGAAGTGAAGCCGAGGAAACCGAAGCTAGTAAATTAATTGATCTAGCACATGAAGAAGAATTTAAGCATAACATTGGCTTTAGCTTAGTTAAGTGCATGGCTTTGTAATATATGGAAAACAACTTAAAGGGGCCCACACTTAGCTTTCACAATTGGAAAAAGGAATTCTAGTACAAGGTTAATTGGTGAGCACATGAGGAGAGCAAAGAAAATTAAAAGGCCAAGCCTTTTGACTTAAGGAAATAACAAGGTCGGTGGGGCCCATTTTAAAGAGTAATATAAAAGCAAGTTTTTGGCTTTTGGAGAGGAGAGCCACCAGAGGAGGGAAGCGCAAGACAAAGAGAAGAAAAGCTACAGCAATTCGGCTTCTATGGCTGAATTTTTTATTTGTTGCTCCCAATTCAAGTATGTCTAGCTAAATTTATCATACTAAGGTTAATGATAAAACCCTATTCAATGAAATAATTTTCTTTTTATTTATTTAATTCCCTATATATGTTCTTTAATAATTATGATTTTTATTTCACATGATTAATTGGATGTTATTAAAATCTTTTTATCAATTCTGTCATGCATTATTGATTGTTAGGATTAATATTCAATTAAATCTATGCTTGGATCTATAAAGTTTATACATGATTATCTTTGATTTTATGTCTTTCATTAAATTGTTTACATAGAGTGCATAGGAAAACTTTAACTCTTTATTATTCAATATGTTTACATGAGATTCTTAGATGTCATATTATTAAGCAAAAAAAGAACCTACATTAGATTTAATTACTTGGGCTTAATTGTTATATCTATGAGATGACATAGATTGATTTCGAGATGTCACTCTAAAATTGAGGGTTTAATTAATAATTAAATAATTATTAGTTGAATAGTGGTGGATTCTGAAACCTTGGTAATTTCTATCCTATTGAAATCTCTTTTATTTTAATTGTTGCCTTAGTTTAATTAGTTTAATTTATCTTAAAACTCAATTTGATCAACTAAGTTAGAATTAATATTAATTTTAGATTTAAATTAGACTTTTCAATTTATAACAATCCTTGTAGGTTCGACCTCGTTACCACTATTCTATTTCTAGATTCATACGCTTGCGAGTACATTAAAATTTTCACAACAATGTTCCATGAAGCACTTTTTAAACACAGCTAGTTGGATCATGTAAAGCATGGATTATGTACCTTTTCCAACTTTAACAATTCATGGACATCTATTTTTGTGATACGTATCAGTCTTGTCCTTATGGACGCTTTTACATATTGGTTGGCTAGGGGGGGGGGGGGGTTCCTTCTTTTCTTTATTATTTTGTGGAGTTGCTAATGAGTAGACCTATGCAGATAATTCGTCGGGCAAATGAGCTCGGGGAAGATTCCTTTAAGTTTGAGTAAACGATATTGTGAAGAATATCACCAAACAGCCGTGTGTCTGGACTCTGGACACATGAAAAAATCACGGATATGATAACCCAGGTTTGTTCTTGTACTTATGCTCTATTTGTCTCTGAGAATTCTTTCAATAGTGGCATGGCAATCTAAAATATAGATGGTATTATTAGAATACATCAGAGTCATTATTTATAATAGCACAGAGGTAAAGTTTCCCTGTTCATGAATGACTTGATATATGTAAAACCAACTTTGCAATATAACAATGATATCCATTGATACGTTTTGTTAGTTATCATAATAATTTAGGCAAGTTCTTGTTTTGAATTATTTTATGCAAATAGAAATTTAAAACTAGTGATGAATTGTTCTTAGTCTTGAACGAGAGAATCAGGAGTAGCCTATTTCTATCAAGAGTACCTTAGAAAGATTTAATAAATCTCTCGGTCATACTGATTTTCAACATAATGTGTAAATATAGAAATTGAATGGAAATCAATCTACAAAATGGATGGTGATTATTGGAATATAATAGATCTACCTGTAAGCACTCTTTGTATCATGTAGATTATCAACAATGGCTGTGCATATGTGGTTGAGGGAGATGTTTTCTTTGATGTTGAAAAGTCTCCCAACTCTGGCCAATTATCGAGACAGAGGTTGGAAAACAATAGAGCTGGTGAGCGTGTAGCTGTTGACCCTCGAAAGCATAATCCTTCTGACTTTGCCCTTCGGAAGGTTTGAATATTATATTCCTATTAAAGCTGCTAAGTATTGACATTTTGGTTATTTTTTTAAATATGCTTTTAAAGGTAGGTGGTGGTGGGTGAAGCCCAAATCGATTTGTTTTAGCCCTTACTTCCAGTAATCAAAATCGGGTGGGAAGCCGAATAAAGTTGCTTGAAAACAATTTGGACATGATTGGTCATTTATAATCTGATTTTTTTCCCCCTTTAACTTTGCAGGCAGCAAAGCCTGGAGAGAAAAGTTGGGACAGCCCATGGGGTCAAGGAAGACCAGGGGTGGCACATAGAATGCAGTGCCATGAGTGCGCGTTATTTGACTTTCAAGTTTGATATCCATGGTGGTGGAATTGATTTGATTTTTCCGCATCATGAGAATGAGATTGCCCAGAATCGTGCTGCTTGCCAAGAGAGATGTGTAAGGTACTGGATGCACAATGGCCATGTGACTATCAACAATGAGAAAATGTCAAAATCATCAGGCAATTTTCTCACAATTGGCCAGGTGAGCCAAGCCCCTGCTTTGGTCTGCTTTTTTAAAGTGAGCTGCAGTTTCATGGTACTAGTGTTTTACGCATCTCACTTTTGTAGATTACCGAGCGATATCATCCCCTGGCCTTTGGAATGGCAAAATGTTGGGTCGGGCTCGGGCTTGGCCAAGCCCTACCCGACCCGATTAAAAGAAATTTGAAACCTGATCCTAAAAAAGTCCGAACACTATTTAGTTGATTCGACTTGAATCGGGCCCAACCCGACCCTTCTGAAATAGTTAACCCTACAATTCAATTCACATTTCCCACCACCATTTCAATCAATTCGACAATTACTCAATCATTTCAGACACAATTCAATTCCACTTTCCACAACAATTTCAACCAATTCCACAACTATTTCAACCCCACACACAAATCAATTTTAAAATCCAACATGAAAAACACACAATATAATTAAATTAAAAACACACAATGTAATTCTACAACCATTTTACCCATACACAATTCAATTCAATAACCCAACATAAAAAATAAAAAACTCATGTTTTATATAAATAAAAACATAATGCAATTAAATTAAAAACACACAATGTAATTCCACAATCATTTTAGTCATACACAATTCAATTCAACAACCCAACATAAAAAATAAAAAAACTCATGTCTTATACAAATAAAAACACAATGCAATTAAATTAAAAACACAGAATGTGTGATGTTGTGAGGATGTGTTGTGTGCGTATGTTAACTTTGTTTTTTTTTTTTAAATAGGGTCGGGTCGGCATTAAGCCCGACCCTAACCCTAAATTTGTTCAGGCCTAAATTTTGGCCCTAATCCGACCCTAAACTTGAATATTCAGGTCAGAGCTCTAATTTCGGATCAATCGGGCTAAAAATAGGGTCGGACTAAATTGTTAAGCTACCTGGCCTTGAGACACTTTTTAATAAGTGCACACAATCGTTCTCCCCTCAATTATTCAGTCATCCAATTGGAAAGTGCATCAGATTCTACTTTTTACATATATCAGGTTTGAAGATTATTTAGGTACTGAACACTTTTCATTAGATTGTTTGTCAAGTTCTGCCGGCATCTTAATTATATGCACCCACTTCTATTCTTGTTGAATTTCTAGCAGATTTTGTTTATTCTACATTGCAATCGATTAACTGATATTGTACGAGAAACTTAGTTTAGATAGAATCTCATGCTTTGTTTTCATCAATTACCACTTGAATGCATGAATAACTCAGTTTTTATTAAGTTTATCTGTTCTTTGAATTTACTACTCCACAGAAGTGAGGAGGAAACAAATACTGAAAGATGCATGTACATTTTTGTACCTATATTAATACATTTGAGTTTTCTGTACTTGTTTAGACATTGCTAGATTGTGAAGTTGCTTTGTTTGCCATATTCCAAGAAGATGATGGCGAAAAGGATCGCATCAGCGCTCCTGCTTAACTTTGCTTCAAGAATCTGCAAGATGAATTCTATACAAGAATGTCAGATGACTTGAACACATCACTCCTCCTAACTGGTGTCTTCTAAGATGCCTTGACATTCATAAATAGTCATTTGAACATGCTCAAGGTACTCATTTGGTACTTGGTTGGAAATGCGACCCCCTTTGTTAGTGTTTGTATGTGTGGAATAACACTTTCTTTTTTAATATTAAAAAAACCCTTTTTTGGTTTATAATTGCAGAAGAAGCAAACCCAAATTAGCAATTAGTCATGATAATTGAAGTTTAACCAAGCTATTAAGCTTGTTTGGTTGCAGAGAAAGTGATAGAAAATTTAATGAGCAATAAGAGAAATTATAAGGAAAATAGATCAAATCTTATTCAAGTGATTATGAATACAGAGACTGAGCTTATATACTCAGATCTGGAACATTCTACATTTGCTCATACATGCATAATCAGTGAGCTATGATGACTAACTTGTCCAGCTCTATAACTAACTTGCAAACTAACAATAACAACCTTACTTACTCAGCTGCCACATCAGCAGAAGCATTACAAAAATATTATATATATGTTTATAACTCTAACATCCCCCCTCAAGCTTGATGTCGTGAAAGGACATTAAGCTTGCTGCACAAATAAGCAAACTGATCAACACAAAGGGGCTTAGTAATAACATCTGCTAACTGTTCTGAACTGGGAACATAAGTGACTGAAAGCTGTTGTTGAGCAATATGCTCCCTGAGAAAATGAAGATCAAGCTCAATATGTTTAGTACGAGCATGATACTTAGGATTACTAGCCAGAACTTCAGTAATCTTGTTATCACAATGCAGAAGAGGAATCTGGTCAAAGGAAATGTGAAGTTCTTGAAACAAACAGGTGATCCAGAGAACCTCAGAAGTAGCCATAGCAAGATCCTGATACTCTGACTCAGCTGATGACCTTGACACAATGGGCTGCTTCTTAGAGAACCAAGAGATGAGATTGGAACCCAGAAACACACAATAACCTCTAACAGATTTGCGATCATCAGGATCTGATCCCCAATCAGCATCAGAGTAAGCAGTCAAAGTTAAAGAACCAGAGCTAAAAAGCTGAAGACCATAATCAGCTGTACTTTGACGATATCTTAACACCCTCTTGAAAGCTTGCCAATGAAGAATGGTGGGAACCGATAAAAACTGACTAAACTTATTGACTGTGAAAGCCAAGTCTGGTCGAGTTAGCAGAACATATTGAAGAGATCCCACAATGCTTTTGCATAGGATGGATATTCAAATGCAGCACCTTTATCCTTATGCAGTTTCTCAGAAGTACTCATAGGTGTAACACAACCTTTACTGTCCAGCATATTTGCCCTATTGAGAATATCACCAATGTACTTAGTCTGAGATAAATGAATACCTTGAATAGATGGAGTAACTTCAATACCAAGAAAGTAATGAAAATCCCCCAGCTCCTTCAAGGAAAACTCAGAATGTAATTGCTGAATGACATGTGCTATGAGCTTTGAATCTGAGCCTGTGACTAAAATGTCATCCACATAGATGAGAATAAGCAATATATCTTTCCCTGCATGCTTAATGAATAGAGAAGTGTCAGATTTGGAGACTTGAAAACCGCATTGAACCAATAACTCTTTTAACCGATCATACCAGGCTCTTGGAGCCTGTTTTAGGCCATATAATGCCTTGTTAAGCTTACAAACATAAGAAGGATAGGTGGAATCAACAAACCCTTGTGGTTGATGCATGTACACATCTTCAGTAAGAATTCTATTGAGAAAAGCATTGTTTACATCCAGCTACTTAATAGGCCAGTGATGCATGACTGCTAAGCTTAAAATAATTCTGACAGGACAAGACTTGATTACAAGGCTAAAGGTCTCAAAGAAATCAACCCCATAAGTCTGATGATAGCCTTTGGCAACTAACCTAGCTTTATGCCAAGAGATACTGCCATCAGTATTGTACTTGACTCTGTAAACCCATTTGTAGCCAACAACTTTCCCAGTTGATTCAGGAGGCACTGATGTTCAGGTGTGATTTCTTTGAAGAGCATCAAATTCTTCTTTCATAGCTGAGTACCACCTAGGATCTGTCAATGCTGATTTGACATTGGATGGTTCAAGGTCTTGAGAAACAGCTAGATAGGTTTTGGGTTTGTAGATACCAGCTTTAGATCTGGTAACCATAGGATGAGTAGAGACTACTGGTTGAGCATAATTGGAATGTCTGGAGGGTGGATCCAGAGATTGTGAATGAAGAGAATTTGGCAAGGAAAGAGACTCTGATGCAGGAGACAAAGTAGGACTAGAGACTGCAGCTGATGGCTCTTCATTGCTACTATGACTAAGAACAGGTGTTTGAGGAAGAAAGAATTGAACCGAGGATGAAGTAGGAGCAGCAGAAGATAAGAAATTTGACTTGCTTTGCAAGAACAGTTCAGAATATGGAAATTCCAGTTCATTGAAAGTAACATGTCTAGCAACAAACACTTTCTCAGTTCGATCAAGACACTTGTAACCCTTATGAATGGGACTGTAACCAATAAAGACACACTTTTAAGTATGAAATCTAGCTTTTGATGATGATAAGGTCGAAGAAAAGAAAAACATGAACAACCAAACACTTTAGGAAACTTGTTATCTGGAAGATGATTATACAGTTTCTGAAAAGGAGATAAATTGTTCAGAACAGATGTTGGCATTCTATTAACTAAGTAAGTGGCTGTATGAAAAGCTTCCCACCAAAAAGAGAGAGGTAAGTGAGCTTGGGCTAAGAGTGTGAGTCCAGTGTCAATAATGTGCCTATGCTTCCTTTTAACCACACCATTTTGATGGTGAGTATGGGGGCAACTATATCTAAATTGAATACCCTCTTGTTGGAGAAATGATCTGAAGGCTATAAATTCACCCCCCATATCTGTTTGTAGTGTTTGAATGGACAAAGAAAATTGCTTTTCAACAAGAGACTTGAAGTATTTGAAGGTGTCAAATGCTTCATATTTGAGTGTGAGTGGAAATATCCAACAGTATCTTGTAAAATCATCAACAAAAGAAATATAATACCTGTATCCACCCATAGGCAACACAGAAGCTAGACCCCATAAGTCAGCATATAAGAGTTAGAGAGGAAATTTGGATTTCATATTAGTGACTGGAAAATAGAATTGATGTAATTTGCCGTATTAACAAGCATCACAAAAGTTAAGAGATTAAGAATGGATTGAATGTATGGGGAGGCTCTTCATTATTGTTTGCAAGACATGTTTGGTTGGATGACCAAACCTATTGTGTAACAATTGCATAAACTCACTACTGGAAGCTAAAAAATGACAGAATTCTTATTATTGGAACTGACTAAACTTGAACAAACATTTGTTTGATTATTCAACTCTTTTAAAGAGTGTACAATCTCATTATTTGGAAAAACAAACAACATTGAACTAGGTTTGAAATCTAAGGCTTTGGAATCAGATATAGGTGTATCTTGAGTTAATAGCTTAAAGAGACCATCCTCAGCAATCCCTTGTGCCAGCAAAGTTCCTTGCATCTTGTCCTTAATGAAACAAAGATTAGAAACAAACTCAGTGATTATAGAATTGTCAAAGAGAAGTTTAGATAAGCTAATAAGATTCTTAGTAATTTTGGGAACACACAGAACATTTAAAAGATTTAATTAACTGCCAAAGGATGTAAGAAGACATAGAGTTCCTATGGAAGTGATTTTAAGACCTTGTCCATTTCCAACTAACATCAACTGAGAACCAAAATAAGGTTTACCTTCAGCTAGATTCTCCATATTGTTTGTGAGCCAGATACCATCCTTGGTCAGTAACTCCTTCTGATGTAGCCATGAAAGTAGCTCTGGAAGTCTGATTCTGATCTGGAAAGTTTCCTTGCACAGAAAAATTAGGAACAAAATTTTTATTAAATCTGTCTTTGCAATCAACTGCAGTATGATTATGTTCGAAGCAAATCTAACAAACAATATTTCCTCTGCCTCCTCCTCTTCCAAATCCAGTATAGCCACCAAGAAATCTACCAGAAAAATTTCCAGTAGCACCAGCAAAGTTGCCTCTACCTTGATTTCCATTCTAGTTATTCTAGTTATTATTCCATTGTCCTCTTCCTGAATTTTGTCCCCTTCCTGGATTGAAACCTCCTTTGTTTGTAAAATTTCCATTCCAATTATGAAATCCAGGTTTGTTTCCATTGTTTCCATTCCAGCCTCCTTGACTATTATTATTCCAACCTCCCTGATTATTAACCTTCTTTTGATTATTTCCAGCCTGAGCTAAGTTAGCAGCATAGTACTATTTCACTTCCTTAAAAGCATTAGATTGATTGCTTTCTAAACTTGCTTCATGTGTCAACAACATTGAATAGGCCTCATTAATACTCATTTTCAAAACATTTGCCTCAATATACACTACTACTGGATAATAAGGCTGACCTAATCCAGAGATGAGATGAGTTATAAAATCTAAAGAACTAACAAGACTTCCAGCAATAGCAAGCTCATCTGTAACTGACTTCAACTTACTAAAATACTCTGTCATAGTCATAGATCATTTTTTTAGATTATTCAACAACATTTTAAGATCTACTTTCTTAGCAGCAGTTTCAGATCCAAATTGCTGCTTTAAACTAGACCACAGTTCATAAGATGTTTTAGAGTTTACCACAAGACTGAGGATTTCGATGCTGATAGCAGATAGCAGCCAACTCAGTTGCATCTGATCTTGCTTTCTCCATACAGTAAACTCAGGGTTCTCTCGTGAAGCAACAGTTAAACTTGTAGAAGCATTGTTCATGACATCTGAATTTCCTTGAGTGCTTTATAGAAATCAATCTGGATAGATTCTGGATCCATCAAGTAAGCTCTTAAGCTCATTGGCTCGAACTAAAGATAGAATTTGAGATTTCCAAATTAAATAATTTGATAGATCAAGTGTATTGTTCTCTCGTGAAACATTTTGGAGACCATGCGTTCCAGTTTGTAATCCTACGGCCCTTTGAATTTGCATATTATTCTTAATATCTAATTAATTGCACACAAAATGTATCACCACCTCAACGAAATTGATTTGATTCCATTACATACATAAAATATAAAAAAAAATTAACATCGATCATAATTCATAAACTATATATGTAATGCTGGGATTTTTTAAACTTGTATACGCAAATTTTTTGGATACCCTTGCACGTTAATTACACGTTAAATTTTTTGTAATATCAAACCAGTTAATATACGTTAATTTTTTTTTAGTATCAAACCAGTTAATATATGCATTATGATACTGTTATTCGACGAATTCTGAGGTAATTATATCTACTCACTCCAAATTTTATTGTATGAATTTCCTTATTGTTTTAAATATCTATTTAAGTGTAAGCGAAGCATATCATCAACTCAACCAAATAAATTTAAATGCACTACATTATTTGAATTATATGCATGGCTTTTTACGCTAAAAATTACTTAGAACACTTAAAATTCAATAAAAAATTTATTCTTAATTCTTAAAATAACCACAACTAAATTTACTGTTAACGACAAGTTTATCAAACAATTAGTTTGTTTCTCTGAACATATATAACTTAAACTCTAATTACTTTGATTGTAATTTCATCACCCCAAATCTTGAATTCGTGTATTGTAGTTAATTTCTTCAGCAGGCGAGTTTACATAACTCTCAGTGTCTCCAAACCCCATCACCGCAACTTCATCGTTATCGCTCTTTTTTTTTTTTACATCTAAAAAAAAAAAAATTTCTCTTGTAATCTCTTTGATTGTGCATCTATCTGTAGAAGTTAATAGCATTTAAAACCTTCAATTTATTGAAAATTCTTTTCTTATCGTTTGGCCTTATCTTCAGAGTTATCAGGAGTTCATGATTTTTTTCATGTTCCCATATTATGGAAGTATATTTCTGATTCTTCTTAGGTTTTAGAAGCGATAGCGATTTTTACTTATGAAGTGAAAAAAGTTCAGATACGTAATCAGAAATAATGCGTTGCGTAGATCAAATAAATTATAGCAACTCATGAATTACAGCTGAATGATGGTGACAATGATAATGTTCGTGTTAAAGTTGACGAAGATGATGCCAATGACAATAAATATTAAAATTTAGGAATATTTTTAGTGTTTAAAACGATCGCAATATGCAAATAAAAGATAATTGAGTACGTGCCAACCTAGTTGGGATGTGGTGTAAACTATATTGATACAATTTATTTTCATATTTTTTCTTATTTGTAATTTGTAGTTTTCATTTCATAAAAATAAAATTGTATTTTATTTATCTTTTAAATATTATTATTTTAATTTAATTGAGTAATAATTTTATTTATTTATTTTTTGGTGAGGTAAAAGCCATTGCCTCTTGTGTGTGGGTGTGTACGTATCAAATTTCTATTTAGGTGAGATTCAAACTTATGTTATTTTAGTGTCTTGAGTCATTCAAAGAGGTTATTTTGACTTTTTTTTTTCATACTTGTAATTTTAATGCAATATACATATATATAGTGAAACCTGTTATGTTTTCTAGATTAATCGTCTTATTTTATAGCGAAATTTGACATGTTAAAATTAGAATAGGTGTTGATTTGATGACGTGTCAAAATTTGTAGGTGTACATTGACGTTTGTCAAATCTTATGAGATAGGCAAAAATTTCTTTAATAATAAACTATTGAACTTTTAAAACAATTGGTAACTTATAATTAATTCATTTGCCTCAATGATGTTTTCAATCTTTTTCTTCTTTAAAAATAGTGAGGCTTTCAAGGCCTATTTGGATTATTTTGAGACGGTTAAAAAATAACTTTGAAACTCAAAGTTAATTTTGGTATTTGGTAAAATCATTTAAAAATTATTTTTTTATAAAATTACCTTATCCTATGAAGATTTTGAAAAGTAGAGAAGGAATAACTTTTTCTAAATCTGATTTCGATAATTACTTTTATACTTAATACGCTATATATATCCTCACATATGTTATAAAAAGTCAAAATTATCTGTATTAATTAGGAAATAAATTAGAAAATTTAAAGAGATTGTTATTCTTACTAATTATATTGATATAACAAAATAAATTAGTAATATAAAAATTTATTTTAGTTATCAATTATTATATATATATATATACACAATAAAAAATATTTAGATACTTGTTCATAAATTTGTAAATAAATTTTATTTAATGTTATATCCAATTTAGTCATTTATATTTTTACATCATTTTAAAAATAAAATTTACTAAACACATACGACTGCCTTAAAACTGATAGTATTTTTAAAAATAAATTTTACAAAATATTTAACTAATTCTTTTTATAGCTAATTATTTTTACAGTACAACTAATAATTATTGTTTTAAAAGCTATAATATTACTTAACTGGCCCTCAATATTGTTAACAAACTTATTCAACTATTTTATTGCTTTTTCCTTAATAC
Source organism: Citrus glauca (assembly GCA_029633175.1). Lineage (NCBI taxonomy): Eukaryota > Viridiplantae > Streptophyta > Magnoliopsida > Sapindales > Rutaceae > Citrus > Citrus glauca. The sequence goes on from JAQOOD010000006.1 coordinate 18,011,996, forward strand.
ATACAAACCAAAAGCAACAAAATGATGAAATCGAAATTAATAAGTTCATTTAATTAATTAATACCAAGTAGCCTTAGCATGGTATTGACCTCAATTATAAACTCCATTTAATTTCATAAACAAGAAGACAAGTAAAGCCGACAATTAAGACAAGACAATCATATAATTTAGCAACAATTTTTTTAATTTTTCACTGGTACAGAAAAATTATAAACAAGTAGTATTACGGGTCACAAGATAATGATTTATTTTTTCATTTCAAAATGTCCAATAAATTGATTCAGCTTCTCTTACAAAATTTCATCAAAATCAAACTTCAAGCAGCTGTTACTAGAGGGAATTAGAACTTGAGAGTAAAATGGTTATGTGCAAGTTCAATTGTATTGGCACAAATTGGAGAGAGGTAAAGGGCTTTGGCTTGCATTTGCTTGATAGCAGATGGTTCATGTTCTTTGCTACCCTCTTAATCATGTCAGTAAATGGCTCATCTTACATGTTTGGTTTATACTCTAACGACATAAAATCATCGTTAGGCTATGATCAGACCACACTCAATTTGATAAGCTTCTTCAAGGACTTGGGTGGCAATCTTGGAGTCCTGGCAGGGCTAACCTATGAGGTTACGCCGCCATGGATTGTTCTGGTATCTGGTTCAATCATGAACTTTTTTGGCTTTTTTATGATCTGGTTGAGTGTTTCTCGTCGTTTAGGCGCCAAACCCCATGTGTGGCAAATGTGTTTGTACATGTTGATCGGTGCAAATTCACAATCATTTCCAAACACTGGAGCTTTAGTCACATGTGTTAAGAATTTTCCGGAAAGCAGAGGCGTTGTTATAGGCCTTTTGAAGGGTCTTATTGGTCTTAGTGGTGCAATCATGACACAAATCTACCATGCCGTAAATGGAGACAACACAAAGGCTCTTATCTTACTGCTTGCTTGTCTTCCTACCATTGTTCCCATTGTTTTTATTCCAACAATTCGGATTATTAAGATCGCTAGGCCAGAAAATGAGCTCAAAGTTTTCCACAGTTTCCTCTATATTTTGCTGGTCTTGGCTGGATTTATAATGGTGACAATCATCATTCAAAACAAGCTCAGGTTTACAAGAAGTGAGTATATTGCCACTGCTTCAGTTGTAGTTGTTCTTTCACTCTTCATCCCACTTACTGTTGTCATAAAACAAGAACTAAATATCTGGAAGGGCAACAAATTACAAGCCTTGGATGCTCATTATGATCAAGCGATTCCAGCACTGAATGTGAAAACAAATTTCTTGACACTTTTTAGCTTGAAAAATGTTTCCAAGAAACCTGAGAGAGGCGACGACTATGCCTTGTTACAAGCAATTTTCAGCATTGATATGCTAATTCTGTTCACAGCAACAACTTGTAGCATTGGCGGCGCACTGGCAGCCATCGACAACATGGGTCAGATAGGCAAGGCATTAGGCTATCCGACACATAGCATTGCGAGTTTCATATCGCTTATAAGCATATGGAATTTCCTGGGACGAATTGTTGCCGGTTTTGCCTCTGAGATCTTCTTAGCCAAGTATAAGTTCCCTCGTCCTCTGCTGCTCACTCTTGTTATTCTATTCTCTTGTATTGGCCATCTTTTGATTGCCTTTGCTGTCCATAATTCTCTCTACTTTGCTTCCATAATTATAGGCTTTTGCCTTGGAGCACAATTGTCATTATTGGTCACAATCATATCAGAACTATTTGGCCTTAAACATTACTCAACGTTGTACAATGTGGGATCAGTTTCAAGTCCGATTGGGTCATATATTTTCAATGTGAGAGTGGCTGGTCGGTTATATGACAGAGAGGCTTTGAAGCAAGGAAAAGGCAGCTTGAATTGCATTGGCGCGCGGTGTTACAGAGTGGCCTTTTTTACAATCTCAGCAGCAACATTTTTTGCTTGTATTGTTTCAATTATTTTGGTGCTAAGGACCAAAAACTTTTACCAAGGTGATATTTATAACAAGTTCAAAGATCAAGCAGAACATATAGAGAATAATGATGTATCCTTGACCAGAGATTGTGTTGTCCCAATGAAGGATATGGAAGCCAAAGCCAACATTGGCCGTGCCGCTGTTATCGACGTCGCTGCTGAGAACGAGCATACCTCCAACGCCACCATCGATCGACACTGATATTCATCAGTTGACAGGGCATATGGAAGAAATGAGAGCGTGAATTTGATTAATTTAACTAGACTTATTGGTACTTGTTATGTCACAATGTGGCAACAAAAACAGGGAATTGGTACGAAATGTGATGATTTCCGAAATCTGTATTTTACTTTTGTCTCGTTTTTGGATATAACTCAAACCTTTTATTCGATCAAAATGTATGTACTCAAGTAGTCTCTTTAGTCAATATTATTGTATAATTTAAATGAATCTGTGGCAGTTTGAAATAGGTTTTGCAAAAGTATTAATGGACAAATCATATTCCGAAAGAAACCAACTGCAATAATGCAAACAAAGGTTTGTAGTGTCTCACAAGTAGTTAAATTCTGATTCGTGGTATCTAATTACAGATGGGGTATGACTATTGGATATATGCAATTAAAGGTTCAAAGAATAAAAGAATAATTGAATGGAATCATCCGCCGTAGTTTCAAATTTTAGCCTATCTTGTCTGCATGCATCAAAATGCGGCCTCTATTGTCCTTCTGGTTCCAATTCAGAATCTGTACACATGTACACAATTCGACTCAGAATCATCTCTTGATTGATTGGTATCAAGATCCGAAGTTTGATGGTGATGCGTTGTATTTATTTATGTTACCGAATAAGGAATTTGTTTTTTTTTGGGAGTGCTGACACATATTGCATTGGAAATATTTGAATTCCTACTAAATTCACCGAGCGGTAGATCACTTCTACACCTTATAATCAAGGCGGAGGGTTTGTGTTTGTGCTTCAACTATGCTACATTGAGACTAAAAGGTTATTTGTTAAATGTTTGAAGTTTAAAATTTACTTGTTTATTTTTGTAACTTATTTTTGACTTTCAAATATTTACATCTGAATAGAAAAAATAGATTTTTGTGACTTTTATCTGAACAGAAAAAGGCCTGAATGATAAAAAAATATTATATTCTAGAAATGTCTCGATAAAATAATTTATTTCCTAAACTATAAAATAGAATCCTCTTTTTTTATTTTAATTTACAAGGATGTAAATGTTAAAGAATCAAGTTTAAGATATTTTTTATTACAAAAATAAATAAGATACCACTTATATTCATATATTAAAAAAAGAAAAACAAACATATTATTCAAATTTTCGTATTTAGACCTATTCAGACTTTCAAAAAATTTAGGCTCATTCAGATTTTTAGACAAAAAAAAAGACAAACACTACCTAGATTAGCAGACTTTTTGATGAATGTATCCAAAGGTTTGTAAGATTATATAATATTAAAAAAAAAGAATTTTCCATTAATGAAAGTCAAAAAAGTCTTCTAATCCATTTTTTTAAAATTTTTTTGGTTCATTTGGTGCAAAATCATTATTATTATCTTTTTAAAATACAATAGAGTGCATGATGAACTAAAAAAAAAATATTTACCTCTATTATGATGAGCTTAAATTTTAGACTTTTGTAGATAAATGTTATACCATAAAGGAGGTGTTATCAATTCACACCATGTGTGCTTAATTTCATATTGTTTAATGAGAAAAATATACAATTTTTTAAAAGAAAGTTTTAATACACTTAATACAATACATTTCAATCTAATATACAATATGTTCAATTATGGTAAAATAGTTTGATTTAAGCTTCAAGTACGCATTCTTCACCTTCACGAATCCATACATGTAAATGCTCTTCGCCCAAAACTCATCCATTTAATTAAGAGAAGCTAAAGACTTGCAAGAATCTCTCTTCCCTTTTGATCAGGAGTTCTCATGAGGATAACCCATCCATAGATACGATAGGAATGGCAAAAATTTTCGTGACGACGAGGGTCCATAGATTTTTTCCATTGTGATAGGGTAAATGACAAAAATTTCCATGAGGATAAGGGCTCCATAGATTTTTCCCATTAGGATAGGGTACTATGATAATTTTATATTTACTCATTTTTTTAGGGAGAGATACAGACAATTTAATATTCAAAATCTTATTAAGATGGAATGAGGATTTGGTAAAATCCTCATTCCCTTCCCATTTCACTATTTTAATTTTTAATTTTTATTTTAATTCTTCTAAAATTTTTAGTAAATACATTTAAATTTTAGATTGTAACGGTGCAGATGTAAAAAAAAATTATAATATTTGTAGAAATACTATAAATAATAGTTAATATAAACACTTGAAGGTTGGTGAAGATAATTTTGTTGATGATTTATACTAAGTGATCACCTTATGGATGTGTTCAACTTAATTTTTTTTTTTTAAAACCACCAAAGAAAAGGTGGGGGGTTAGGCAGGACCCCTACCGGTCATATAAAAACGATAAAGAAGAAAATACACAGGAGGGGGACATGAGCCAAAACCTCCCAGAGAAAATGAGAACAGAAAGAAACAAGAAAAAGGCTATTGTCTCACATAAGGGATGGACTGAGCGTCCGTGCGGAGGATACCCGATAAGCCTCTAGGCAGCTCCTGAGGGGAAAAGAAACGCCGACTAGAACGATGGGAGCATGCCCAGTTGGCCAAGAAGTCTGCTGCAGAAGTAGCCTCGCGAAGGACATGTCGCACTTGAATGGAAGCCGATGATATCAGGCGACAGGCCCGACGCAATAGATAAGAGTAATCCCATCGAACTGGACCCTGAGAATGAATCCATGACACCACTGTAGCCGAATCCGACTCTACCTCCAGAATTGGATGACCAAGCTGAGAGGCTAACTCCAAACCCTCACAAATCGCCATGAGCTCAGCATATAAGATGGGCTTGTTGCCCAAGAAAGATCCAAAAGCAGCTAAGGCTACTCCACGGTGATCTCGTAAGATACCCCCTGAAGCAGCCGTCCCAGGATTGCCCCTTGAGCAACCATCGACAATGAGCTTGATCACTCCAGAAGCCGGTCTCGTCCAAGCTACTAGTCGAATCGGTCTCCGAGTGGTAACCAAAACTCTTAAGCCTTCCAAAAAACGGGAATCCAAAACTCCTCTCAATTGGGGAGGCTTGAAACCAAAAGCAGAACCAGCAAGTCTAAGGTCAGCTCCAACCTGGAAAATAACTGCATCAGTGGAGAAAGATTGCGAGCAGAAACGGTAAGCATTTCGGGCCTTCCAAACTTGCCATAAAATGAAGCAAGGTAGAAGAACCCAAATATGATTGCGGGAGGGGGCACGACGTCTCCAGAGCAGAAGCAGCGCATGGGGAGACAAAAAGCCCAGCTCTCTCAACCCCGAAATCTGCTGATAGTGTCCCCAACTATGACGGGTCCTCGGGCAATCCAAAAAAAGGTGTCGAATTATCTCAGCTTCCCAACCGCAAACACATCTAGAAACCATGTGAAAACCTCTCGAACACAAGGCATCATCAGTAGCAATAAAACCATGGAGAAGTCGCCAGAGCAAAAAGGATACTCTCGAAGGGACGTGTCTTTGCCAGATAATAGAAAAAACATCATCTCTCAGCCTCGAGCACCGCACCACCTCCCAAGCAGTACGTAAATGAAAATTGCCATCGGGGCTGAGATCCCAACGAATCAAATCTGGCTCCTCACTAACAATAGGCACCAATAAGATCTGCTCAACAATAGAAATAGGCAGTGTGTCCTCCAGTTTGCCTCTGTCCCAAACAGTGCCCTGCCAATAAAAGGAAACCGGCTTCGATGAAGCCGCTGCAGTGTTGTAAATGAATAAGGGGCAAGAACCCAACCAACAATCGTACCAGAAACTACACTCTCCTTGCCCAACAAGCCATCGCTCATGAGGTCCTGCCGTACCGCGAATCACACAAAGGCGTCTCCATATAGGGGAGGCAGGATAGCGGAATGAAATGATGCCGGGGTGCACGGATCTACAGTATTTAGACTTCATAAAGGAAGCCCAAAGTGAATTCTGCTGACGGAATCGCCACCAGAGTTTCATCTCAAAAGCCTCAGCCATAGCATCAAAAGATCGAATGCCTAGACCGCCCTCATCTACTGGAAAACACACTGTCGGCCATCTACACCAGTAGATCCATCGTCTCCCCTCAGAATCACCCCATAAAAACCGAGTAAATAATCTCTCTAAGCTCTGAATCACCGTCGAGGGAGGACGGAGAACATGAAATAAATGTAAGGGCAAAGCAGATAGCACGTGGCGAATGAGAATCAGCTTCCCACCAAAGGAGAGCAGGCGGTTGGCCCAGCCGGAGATCCTCTCCCTGACTTTCCGAACCATGTCATCAAAGAAAGAAATCTTGATATGCCCGGTGAAAACCGAACACCCAAGATAAGTAAATGGGAGCTGACGCCCATGAAAACCAGTAACTGAGTGAACAATAGTCTGACGAGAAGCTAGAGCCAGCTTCCCAATGTAGAAGCTGCTCTTGGCCTGACTAATCAACTGCCCCGAAACCGTCTCATATCGATGCAAGAAGTCCATGACCCGCTGTAAACTAACCGAGGGGTACTGAGAATACAGGTGATCTAAACCTCGCGATAAAAACTCAGCTGCAATAATAAAGAGATAAGGAGAAATGGGATCACCCTGCCGAAGCCCCTTCTCGGACTGAAAGTACCCGTGAATGGCTCCACTCACAATCACCGAAAACCAAGGACCATAAATTGCTCTCCGAATCAAGGAAATCCAACGCTCGGAGAATCCAAAGCAGGGGAGCATCTGGAGAATAAAGGGCCAAGACATACAATCATAAGCCTTTGTCATATCAAGTTTCAACACCACATTGTTTCTACGGGTACGACGGTTGAGATCGTGAACGAGTTCCTGAACCAGGAGCACATTGTCATGAAGCACCCTTCCTGGGACAAAACCGCTCTGGGAAGGAGAGATAATCCGAGGTAGAATGGGGGACAGTCTCTGCACAAGCAGCTTAGTGATAACCTTGTTGCTCACGTTACAGAGACTAATTGGCCTGAAGTCAGCCCAAAAAGAGGGAGATTCCTTTTTGGGCAGAAGGACCAAAAAAGTACTCTGAAATCCCTTGGGCATGGCCGATCCTTAGAAATAATCAAGAACAGCGTCTAGCACATCACTACCGATGATGTCCCAACAAGACTGGTAAAACCTGCTGCAAAAGCCATCCGGACCCAGAGCACTCTCAGGATCAATAGAAAAAACTGCTCGTCTAACATCCTCTATATCTGGTTCCCTACATAGATCCTCATCGTCCTCCGTCGTCACCAGTATGGGAATGGTGTCAAAATCAGTCTGATGGAACTGACCGGTATCTCCTGACAAAATATTCCGAAAGTAACCCACAGCAGAGTCGGCAATAGCAGAAGAATCAGTAATCCACTCCGGAGATGAATCATCACGAATTCGGTGGATATGGAATAGTTGACACTTCTTCTTGATCATTGCATGGAAAAAGCGGGTGTTAGAGTCACCCTCTCGGACCCGTCTAACACTGGACTGCTGGCGCAAAAAGATCTCCTCACATAGTAAGGCCTGTTGTAACCGAGCCCTAGCCTCAGAAAAGGAGGCTCTGTCATCGGCAGAACCTGAAATATCATATAATCTCTCCTTCTGAGCCACCTCCTCTTCCGCTTGCTGAACCCGAGAGAAGACGTTGCTGAAAATATTTTTATTCCAAGCTTTCAGACAGAGCTTCAACCGAACAAGCTTCTGCTGAAAGGCTCTCATCCCGGCACCGATCACCGGAGCGTCCCAGGAGTGCCGCACAATATCAAAGAAGCCCGGATGCTTAAGCCATACATGAAGGAAGTTAAACCGTGAGGGGCCTCTAACAGAATCTCTATCCCAAGACAGAAAAAGAGGAGAGTGATCGGATGCAGTGCGGTTTAGGTGAGAGACCCGAAAAATAGAGAAAAAGGCTGACCATCGAGCATTGCATACTACTCTATCAAGCCGTCTCCAAGTGTGACCATTAGTCTAAGTAAAAGGACTGCCAACAAAACTCGCATCCTCTAAACCACAGTCAAGTAAAGCTGAATTAAAAGCATCAATGGCCCTCTGAGGCTGTGGATGGCCACCGGAAATCTCTGAGACAGCCTAAACAACATTAAAATCACCGCCCACAATCCACGGAAGATCGTGGCTATCGGCAAAGGATTCAAGGGCATCCCATAAATCCTCTCGCACATCCATAGAACAACTAGCATAAACATAAGATACTAACACAGAATCAGGGAGGAGGGAGTGACTAACCCGGCAATGGAGCACCTGTCCCATGTCATGCAGTAAGTCCACCGAAAACGGGGCTGACCAAAAAATCCAAATCTTCCCAGATTGAGAAGAAAGACCATGATCCATCCTAAGCTGCACCCGGATAGTCTCAATACGATCTACCGAAATAAACGGCCCTAAAATGCAAATCAAAGACAGTCTATGAAGTCGAATCAATTTCCGCAATCTACGGACCGCAGGGGCTTTACCGATCCCCCTAATATTCCAAATAAGGGAGCTAATAATGGGGAATGTGAATGGTGGAGCGGAGCCGCATCCGCCCATGAGTGTTACGGTATGTACGATCCGTAATATGATCAAAGCCATCAATGACTGTATCAGCAGCTGCCGGGGTGTGGATCTCCTCGGAATCAGTCCGGAATCGACCAACATCACCCAACTCTCTATCTGAATCAGAAGGGATATCCTCAGTCGAACGAGATAAACCCAGACGTCTATTCTCATCAGCATCTTCAAAATTAGGAATATCCGTGGAATGAGAGGTAAACCCAGCCTGAGCGTGATCAGATATGTGCACCGGCACCGGTATAGCGCCCGGAGTAATGGTAACGTCCTCTGTGGGGGAGGCACTAGGACCCAAGGGGGCTTCTGGTGCCGAAGATCTTACCGGGCGCGACTGATCATGCGGGGGATCCTGAGGCAAATCCACTAGGGGCTGATTATTCGGAACCTGGTTACGATGATCTGAAGTAATTACATATTGTGTAGTATTGGGCTTTTTTGGCTGCATCACTGTCTCAGTCTTCTTCATTATGCTCTTATATCTGTCCTGCGCCCCATCAGCGGGCTGGGTCTTACGGAGCTCTGGGTTTGCAATATAGCAAGCTTCCGCCGAATGTCCGAGATGTTTGCAGGAGTTATAGTAGACCGAAACTCGTTCAAATACCACATCTTGCCAGAAACCCGAATCCCCCTCACCAGTCCAGATTCGAGGTAATAACGGCTTTGAAACATCATATTCGACTAGAACACGAGCTACAGACGGCCTATTAACCGAAGCCGTGGCGTGGTCAACCCGAAGCGGAATACCAATAGCAGAAGCAATTGAGCAAAGAGCAGATTTACAATGAATGAAATGCACAGGTAAATAAGGTAATGAAACCCAAACCGGAACAATCGGGGACTCAGCTGAACATCGAAAATCAGTGCTCCATTTAAAGACTCTCATACATCTCTCATTAATAAACCATGTCTGCCTCACCCAAATTCTAGAGTAATCCTCCTCTAAAGCAAGTTTAATTAAAACATGGCGAAGATCCAATAAAGAAATTTGGCAATTTCCTTTTAGGCCTAGAGACACAAAGAATTTTCTAATTAATTCCATAGGAGGTCGGCCAAAAGAAAATTTACCTACCAAGGATAATTTGAATGGTTCCGCCATAATTTGAATTTCTGCAGCTGAAAAGTGCACAGCTGGCTCGCCTCTGACCAAAGATATTGGTTTTGGAGGAATGATAGTCGAAACTCCCGCAACTGCATCCATAAATGATTTCGTGGGTGTTGGAGCATTTGGGTTAAGGATATTAGCAGGGTTAATAACATTGGCATACGAGGGTTTTTTAAAATTTTGAGTGGATTTGGATTGGGCTTGGGGATTAGTTTGAGTTTGGTTATTAGCGTGTTGGATGCGGGATTGGATATTGGGGTCATGAATTCGGGTTTGGATGGGCGGAAACGGGTCGGTATTAGGGATTTGTGATGTGTGCAAAGATAGGGCCGGCTGCTGCTTCTCATTGGCTGCGGCTGTGAGGTTGGAAGTCAGAGGGGGGAGTGGCTGGAAATGGGTTGAAAAAGCTGGGATGGCTGAGCTCGGCGGCAGCAAGGCGCAGTCGACTGTCTCGTCGGTGGTGGCTGCTGTGTTAGGGCTGAAACCAATGGGGCTGGAAATTTCTGCTGTTGCCGCCAGCGCGGATTTCGGCAGCTGAGAGTGGGAGAGCTGTTTAAGATCGTCATTTGGCTGTTTTTCGGAGATGGTTGTTTGTGGTTTGGGTTCAACCAAAACTGTCAAAGATGACGTTGCAGTAGCCAACGTGGAAGATTGAGGAACCCGGGAGCTGGGTTTATTTTTTGATTGGTTTTTTTTCGGTTTTGGGTGCCGGTTTGTGTCAACGTGGGGAGTGGAAGGCTTCTGCAGCTTGGATGTGTTCCTGGTGATGGCTGAAACAATGGCATTTTTCGGCGGGGCATTGGAAGACGATGCCCGAGCTTTTGCTTGCTTGTTTTCGGTTAAAGACACTTGATCGAGATTCGGCTGGTGAGTTTGGAGGTCGCCAGCATGTGAAGACGAATTTACCGGTGGCCGATCATCATCACCATCTTCCGATGAGGCCATAGAGGTCGATCACAGTTTCAGCCATCACCAGGAACACATCCAAGCTGCAGAAGCCTTCCACTCCACACGTTGACACAAACCGGCACCCAAAACCGAAAAAAAAACCAATCAAAAAATAAACCCAAAACTGTCAAAGATGACGTTGCAGTAGCCAACGTGGAAGATTGAGGAACCCGGGAGCTGGGTTTATTTTTTGATTGGTTTTTTTTCGGTTTTGGGTGCCGGTTTGTGTCAACGTGGGGAGTGGAAGGCTTCTGCAGCTTGGATGTGTTCCTCGGTTCACCAACCCAAACCACGTTTGTGTTCAACTTAATTTGAAGCTCCATATCTTATAATTTTAATTACATTTACTTAATTTGAAGGAAGTTATTTTAATTACTTTAATTTATTTTGATGATTTTGTGTCAATAATATAATTCTATACTTTAATATAATTAAATTAAATTTAAAAAATAAAAATATCAGTTATTCAAAAAATCAGATACTTTGAGAATTCTCTTTTATTATTTGAGAATTTTCATCACTCCCCATTGTCAAAGGGACGAGATGTAACATATGTAGGAAAGATATAAAAAAAGCAGTTACAGGAAAGAAAAAAAAGCTGGAAAGAGGGGAAACAAATTCACACGTGAGAGAGAGAGAGAGAGAGAGAGAGAGAGAGAGGAAGCTACCAAAAGCTGACCGCAAACCCGACCCGGACATATCTCCAATTTCCGGCCAACTTATCGGTCGAGCGAGGTACCAATCTGAAGCTTGAAGACCGGCCATGATTCGTCCGCCGTCTAGGTAGCCGGAAAACAGCCAGAACGTTGGCGACCAAAGTTTGAAAAATCGCAACTTTTCCATCTTGCTCCGCCGGGATTTTCGCAAGTTTTGGGTGACGCAACCGGCTGGGTTTTGTTCCCCACGACTCCCTTTTGAATCTCCGACCATCAAAGCCACTGAAAGCGGTCGATTTGCCGTCGTTCAGCCATTGGAGTTATATAGTTGTCGAGCTAGATTTCCACCGCCGTCGTCTTGCGTGGGACGTCACCGCTTGCATCGTTGGACCCATTGTGGCCGAAACCTTCAGACTTGAGCTTCGTAGCCCGTTGACTAAATTCCGGTCACCATTGACCTGCGAGGGCAATTCGGTAATTTCCATTTTCAGGGCGATTTTGTAATTTGAAACCCTGTGGATATTTTAGTAATTCCTGAAATTAAGGATTGGCTGGTAATTACTACGCCGATGGTGATTCGTTGATTTATGATTTTGGAGTATTTTAATGATTAATAGACTTGGGTATTTTGGTGATTTTATTGACACGAGAATTGTAAATTATAGATAGATGTTCGTTTCGAGTTTATTAAATAAATTTAGTCCTAATTTAGATTTACAGAAAATAATTATGTGATTTTCTTGATTTAGGAGGATTCGCGAACGAGAACTGATCCGCAGGTGTGGACAATAACCAAATCTGAGCATCGTCACTGTGAGTGGAATATACAAAATCTATTTTCATTGTTAATTATGACAGTAAAACATGCTTACGAAATAAGTATTTTAAATGTTTTGATTTAATGGTTTTCTCAAAATGGATTTAATTCCCACATTGATATTTTATTGAAATGTTTGATTAATGTTTTTTCGTATTGACTTTGGATAATATATTATAGTATTTTAAAAACAAGAAAAATGGATTTAGATGTGATAGTAAAAAGAAGATAGATTTAAAATATGTTAAATAGAAAGAAAATGATATTTATAGTATGATTTTATGTTCATGTATACGTGTATAAGGCGTTATTTGTAAATTATTGGACAATACCTTTCTCTAGTTACAATGATATTGATATGATGAGGCCTTTGGATCGGTCTGAATAGGCTTGGAGCCGTGTGCTTGGACATTTTTATCCTTTGGGGATTTGATCATCCGTGCATAGATATGATAAGATATGAGATGACATTTTTCCGTCTATCTGTATAACTCTGGAGCATGATGGTACCTAAATAATATGCCATTGTCCATCCATTGAGGCCCGGATACGACGAAATTATTCCCCTGGGTGCTTGTTTAGTGATAATTTTAGATTTATGTATTTTATATGATATTATGATATGATTTCCATGGTTATTACATATGTTATTATATATACTCTTGAAGGTTAGTAATATGATTTACATGTTGAATGATTTATTAATGTTTTCCCGTATATGTTTTGATGAAACCATGTTTAGAAATGATATGATTAAAATTATTTTTAAGTTAAATTTATTTTCAAAAAATTATTATCCACTCACTAAATTTTAGACTCATCCCATTTTATTATATTCCCCCCTCCCCCCATAGGAGGTTGCAAGTATGCCAGATCAACTCAGTGACTGTAAATATATTTTGAATTTTGGTCACGTGGTGATGTTAGAAGATATAAATAATTTTTGTTAGGATATTCTGATCATCTCATTCTTTTGGGATTGTATAATTTTGTTATATTATTTTTTTGGAATTAAAAATAAAATATTAGAGATGAGTACAAGAGATCGATCTCCTCCTTCTGCTCTCCATTACCATCCCTAATATACATACAGCTTACTTGTGAAACACTACAAAGCTTCGATTGCATTTTGACCCCCATGTTAAAACAACTATATTTATGATGCTAAAGGTTTACATAGTAATTCCCCTTAAATAAAAAGAACGCCAAAATAGATAAAATTCTGATTGCATTTAGTGCGTCCGGAAGTGAACCGAGCTATGTATCCAGTATAATATACAAGTTAGGCAATTATGGAATAATAAAATGATTCTTTCAATAGAGAAGTTACGCAATAACTCTGTAGTTGGAATCCAGAGCATGTATAATGAACCAAGCACCCTTGAACAGAATTAGAACTTGAAGAAGATTGCTTAGCATAGAATATGTTGATAGTTTTGAGTTTCGAATGACTGTTAATATAAATTTTCAGCAAATTATAGTTTTGAGTTTCGAATGATTGCTAATATAAATTTTCAGTAAATTCCGAAATGGTGGATGTGGTCGTACAGTCTGACTCCAGCATCTTGGACAATGGAGGGATTGCTCACTTCACAATATGGAGATATAGACCGGGAAATACAGGTGCTTCTAGAAAAGATAACTAAAGCTGATTTCTTAGAAGAATACTTTGGGTTTCATTTTGATCGGTTACCTTCTGTGGCAGTTTTTCTCACAGTATTTCCTTTAGTTTTTTGCTTCTCTCTTTGTATTTTTGTATAGGAAGGTCGAACTTTCAGCAAAAGTGAATCTTTTTGCAGAATTAATGTTTCCACATTGTATAAGGCATAGACCACATGCATGTAATTTGTGATATATGTTTAGATAATTGCAAATGGTTGAACATGAAAAAATTATACTAGCTAGAACCTCTCTTCTCAATGTCAAAGAAACAAACAATCTTTCTTCCAATCTCAGGAAAACTCTCAATGCTTCCTTTGGAGAGGCAAAACTGTCTTTCTCATAAGTTCAGCTACATGGACTCTTATATCAGTGCTGAGTTTGGCACCGAATTTGACACAGGTACTATGAAGATACACATATTTTCCTGCGAAATGGTGTGCAGAATTGCAGTAGCGGGCATACTAACATCAACTAGAGAAAAATCCACACAGCTTACACATACTCAAGCATATATGTGGGCATGCATGAATTTATGTCTCTATGCCATGAGACACATATCAAACGCAAACTAATCAATCAAACAACTTATTCTTAGAGCATCATTTGAAAAAAACATAAACAACCAACCAAGCCGAAATTATTACTTTTAAATTTTTACAAAGAAAGACAAAATATATGTAGCATTCCCAAGCTTGGTCTTATATTCATATTGATTATTTTCTAATGTGCTTTGGAATATTAAATTCTGAAAACTAATTTATGATAGAGTTATGATATGATATTAAATTTTAGAATCATGAAAATGAGTCCATATGGAAATGTTAGGTGTTTTTACTTTTTGTTTGGCAGTTAAATTTGTTGCATAGGACAAACGGCTCAGGGCAAGGAACCTTCTGTTGAATAGAATATATTGCATAAGACAAACAGCTCAGGCCAAGGAACCTTCTGGGGAATAGACTTGCATTTGTCCACAAAGAAGGAAAACTGGGGAAGGAACAACCTTGAAATTAGTTCATAAAGATCCAAAATTTGAATAAAATTACGCCTGTCAATATCAAAGCTCAAACGAGAAAATATGGACAACATCAAAAGTATAATATGCTCACATTTCTCTTGTCATTTGATTAAACATTTATATTTGGAAATGACCGAGGCCGGTCAAGTTTCAAATTAAGAAGAAAAAGAAGAAAGAAAAAGATGTCGTTGAATTTATAACTGTCAAAGCTAGGTGAAGCTCACATGCAAAGGCAAGCCAAGGAAAATAGGAAATTGCCGTCTCACTTGTAGAAATGAGTACCTGTTCTCTTTATTTTCCATCCATGTTTCTTTTTTTCATCACATTGTTGCAAGTTGCAGCCTTTGAAGAGGGAGATCTTGCTGTCCTACAGGCCTTTAATTCAATGATTTCTCATGACCCTCAAGGGATCCTGAACTCATGGAATGATTCTCGCCATTTCTGCGAATGGGAGGGCAATATATGTGGTAGCAGGCACAGAAGAGTCACAGCCCTAGACCTGAGGTCAAAAGCCTTAAGTGGCTTACTGTCACCTCAAATTGGCAACCTCAGCTTCCTAAGAGAGATCAATCTTATGAATAACACTATCCAAGGTGAAATCCCTCTTGAATTTGGGCGTCTGCACAGGTTAGAAACCCTGCTTCTCTCAGATAACTCCCTCGTCGGGAAAATTCCAGCCAACTTGTCTTATTGTTCCAGGCTCACAGTACTAGTCTTAGGAAACAAAAAGCTAGTAGTAAGTATTCCATTTGAGTTTGTCTCTCTATACAGACTCAAACAACTAGCTTTACCCATGAATAATTTGACCGGAGGCATCCCACATTTTCTCGGGAATCTAACATCCCTGGAAGTTGTGTCTCTAGCTGGGAATCCTTTTGGAGGAAATATTCCAGATTCATTAGGTCAATTGAAAGAGTTGAAAACTCTTGGAATTGGCGGAAACAACCTCTCCGGTACAATCCCTCCTTCCATTTACAATCTTTCCTTGTCATTTTCTCGGTGTCTGAAAATCAAATGCATGGAAGTCTTCCACCAAGTTCAGGTCTTTATTTTCCTAATCTCAAACTCTTTCAAACCAACGAAAACTTCTTCAGCGGATCCACTCCAATATCACTATCCAATGCTTCCAAACTCGAATATGTTGAAATTGCGAGTAACAGTTTTTTCGGAAAACTTTCAGTCAATTTTGGAGGTATGAAAGATTTTTAGAATATAATAATTTAGAAAGCGGGGAAAGTGATGAGATGGGGTTTATGAATTCTTTGGCCAACTATAGCAAATTGCAAGTTCTCAGTTTAGGCGGAAATCAATTTAGAGGAGCATTACCACATTCAATCGCTAATCTATCAAGTCAACTTCAAATTTTGGTCCTTGGGACTAATCAGTTATATGGAAGCATCCCTTCAGGAATAGGTAACCTTGTTAAATTATATTCAGTACAGACTGAGGAAAACCAATTTACAGACTTAATTCCTAAAGAAATGGGTGAGCTTCTGAACTTACTGGGCTTGGATTTTGGTGGCAACCATTTTTCAGGGGAAATTCCTTCCACTCTAGGAAATCTGTCATCATTATATGAAATTTTCATAGGCGATAGCAATTTATCAGGAGTCATCCCTTCTAGTCTAGGAAATTTGGAACAATTGGCAATTTTAGAAATGTTCGCAAATGAACTCAGTGGAACTATCCCAGAAGACATTTTCAATATATCTTTTCTTTCAGTTTCACTGGATTTAGCCGAAAACCACTTCGTTGGATCTAGACCTCCAAGGATTGGTAATATGAAGGCTTTGAGGTGTTTTGATGTGTTTAATAATGACTTATCAGGTGAAATTCCAAGTGAACTTGGTCTTTGCTCTAGTCTTGAAGAGATTTATTTGGCAGAAAACTTCTTCAACGGATTCATTCCTTCATTTTTTAGAACTTCAAGAGGTATTCGAAAGGTCGATCTTTCGTGAAATAATTTTTTTGGTCAAATTCCAATATTCCTCGAGGCTCTTTCTTTGGGATATCTTAACTTATCCTTTAATGATTTTGAGGGGAGGCTACCAACAAGGGGAATTTTTGCAAATGCAAGTGCAATATCAGTTGTAGGTTGTAAAAGACTTTGTAGGGGCATATATGAATTGCAATTACCCAAATGCCTCAAGCACGAATCAAGCAGTTAGAAGATTTCCCAAAGACTAAAGATAATAATCTCAACTGCAAGTGTCTTTTTAGGATTAGTCATGTTGTCATGTTGTCATTTTCTATTTGCACAAAAGGAGGAGGGGACCTCCCGGCGGCCTTCAAGACCATTGACAAGAAAAACACCACTAAGGATCTCTTACAAAAGTCTCCTCAAAGTAACTGATGGGTTTTCTTCAACACACTTAATTGGAGTGGATAGATTTGGCTCTGTGTATAAGGGAGTATTTGATGAAGATGGAACTGTTGTTGCAATCAAAGTGATTAACCTCCAACGCCAAGGAGCTTCTCAGAGTTTCAAGGCTGAATGCAAAGCCTTGAAAAATATTCGTCATAGAAATCTTGTCAAGGTCATAACTGTTAATGCAAGGTTCTGGTTGCTTGTTACACGACCAGGACCTCTGCTAGATCAACTATAGTACGATGCGTTCACAGAAACAGGTCAGACTGCACCGGTTGTTTTCCCGGCGTAAACCCTCCGACGCTCAAGTCAGATATGAAGGTTTGGGAAAAGTTGGCCGTAAGTCTAACAACGTTTTTACTTGAATTTCAGTTTTACTTAGAGTTTTGCTTTTTCTCTCTTAGAATGACAAAAAATGTAACCCTTTTACCTTCGCCGACCACCTTTTTATAGATCTCCCGAGGATTCAAACTGCCCCTCCATTCGCGCCCATTATTCCCCCAGTACTATAGTTGCAGGCGGTTGCGTGGCTTTCGTGCCTTGAGTCTTAGGTTGGTGAACACTTCATTCCAACTGTCGTTGACTAGGTCTCCTTGACGCGAGCTTTAGTAGGAAATGGCATATTGCCTTCACTAGCAGATTATCCTCGCGGATGGTGTGTTTAAGCAGGAGCAGAATGTTCCTACTCCTGCTCCTCCGCTGCCAGGTTCTGCTCTCCTCTGCTGGTCTTTACTGAAGCACATCTTGCTCCCAGGCGCTTGCTCATCATATCTGATCTCGTTGAAATATTCCCCCAAATACCGGTCCCCCAGTTTTTGGTGTTGGGTAACGCAGTGAGCCGACGGTAGAAACTCAATGACTCTGATTCGCGTTGGGCAGGAAAAGCTGCCAAGAGTCATGTCGCATTTAATTGCGGGTGAAGTGACGTGGCGAATATCAGACCCTCCATTTGAATTTCAAACCAAGAGTCATAAAACCCTCGGGATTTGAGGCCGTTAAATGCTAGCAGCCCAAGCGTCCTTCCTCATTAGGACACTTAAAAACTTCTCAATCGAAACATTCATCATCTTTTGTGTTCTCCCGACAAACGAGTTTCGGCAAATACACTTCCACCCTTAATTCCCTCCGATTGAACCACTCTCTCCGACTAGGCCTTCCTCTTCGACGGCCGATTCTTCAGGTACTACCTCTATTTCCTCGGTCTTCAATAGTTGTAGATATCTCTCTCTCTTTTTGATTTTGTCTGGGTATTAGTCGGTGGTGGTGCTAAGGTTGTAGATTAGGAAATGTCGAAGGGTAAAGAAAAAATCATCGAGATAGACAACGACGACGAGTTGGACTTCTTACCTAGTTTGCTCGCTGACGCTGCCTTTGACCCTAGGATCCCCTTAGAACCCAGTAGATCTGATATCGGAACTAGGGCTAGGAGAGTGTTCCTAGAAACAACCTCCTCGAGCCGAAGTAGCGGTGATGTGGGACCATTCGGCTCGTCAGATACCTTAAGTGAGGAACAGAGAGGTGATTTTGGTGGGAAGCCCTTACCAGAAACATCACGACCAGAAATGAGGAGCGTAGCAGGGGGTAGAGCTTTATCACAGAACTACGCCATTGACTTAGTCACTTGCACGACCACAGTAGACGAGCTCACTGTCCTTCGGGATAGGTATAGGATTCCCGATGACATACCTCTTAGGATCCCGGGAGTGAAAGATACCCCTAGTCGGCCTCCTAAGGGTTACGTCACCTTGTTTCTGGAGAGCTTTAAATATGGATTGAGGTGCCCCCTGCAACCATACTTTGCCCGGATATTTTGTGAGTTAAACTTATCTCTTGGTCAGCTGAATCCCAACAGGTGGAGAGTGCTTTCTGGTCTGTTCGTTCTGTGGGATAGGTGTTGTCAAAGTGAGCCCACAATTGATGATGTGAAACACCTATATCAACCAAAGAGCAGCCCCAAAGATGCTGGCTGGTACTACTTCCAATCCAGCACTAAGAGTAGAAAACCTGTAACTGATCTTCCAACAGGGGGTGGTGGGACTTGGAAGAGGAAGTTCTTTTTTGCTGGGAGTCCTTGGGGTTAGATTGCACAGATTGATGGGAAGGACTATCGCGTCCCATCCCGTTTCGTGATCCCAGGTTGCCTGCTCGCTTTAGATGTCTTGACTTCATAGTCGCTCTTATTTTTATTGCTGTGATTCTAATCAAATGTCTACTCGTGCTGCAGGTTCTTGGGGTGTTTACTTCCCACTTAAACCCGATCAGCTCAAGCTAGTCGAATCTGTGTTGGCCAATTCGTGTTCTCACCGAGAGCTGCTGACCCTCGAAAACCTGGTCGAATCTGGTTTGGTAACTACCAGCCATAAGATGGAAGATGCCGTGGTTGCAGCTTTGACCAGGAAACATACTCGTCCTTCAGTTGCCAAGAAGAACAAGGATAAGGACGCTCCCACTGCGAAGCGAGCAAACATCGTGGAGCAGGCTCCTCCCCTGAAGACCTTACTACCTCTTCCTGCCACAGCCGAAGAGACTAGCGGAGCAACCACTAATCCTGCATCCTCCTCTTCTCCCGATAGGCCTGAACCCCGCATTCCAAACCACCTAATCCTTTATATGAACGAGCTCTCCACACACAAGAGCAAGAAGGACTTGGAGGACTTTAAGGGCTACACCCTGTCTGATCTAGTGAGCTCCATACAGTTCAGTGCCATCCATCGTGGCTGCATGGTTACCTACTACAAGGCTAAGGCTGCCCGTTATGATCGAAAGATGAAGGAGGACAATAGGTTGGCGGTCACCAGAGCCGAAAAAGCCGAGAAGAAAGCAGGAGACTTGAACCTTAAGAATCTAAAGCTGCAAGAGAAAGAGAGTCTCTTGCTCAGGCTAAAGCCATTACTCTTGAGAAGGAGCTGACCAGGGTGCGAGAAGACCTGGAGAGACAGAAGGCTATGTATGAGGCTCAGCTCGAATCTCTCCGCGAGTCCCATCAGGCCCAGGTCGAGAATTTGGAGAAGGAAGTTGAAACCCAATACGACCAGGGGCTGCGACATTCCTATCACTGCATCATGGCCGTCATTGGCAAGCAGCATCCAGATCTGAAAATGGATGACCTTGCAGCTGGTGTTACTCAGCACATGGATGAGGAGCAGGCAAAAGAGAATGCCTAGGAGGTGGAACCAATTGTGGTTGAGGAAAACTCTCCTCCTCGTGTGGACCCTGCTGCAGTTGGTGAGGCTAGTACCCCTTCGGATGCAACTGGTGATACTTCTCTTGCACCTGACATGGCACAGCTTGCTGAGGAGACTGCTCGGCCTACTGACCCGCCCTCTGCTTAAGTTTTGACTTCCGTTGTAATAATTTTTCTTTTTGGATGTTATATGTAGCAGCTTTGCAATTTATCCTAAAACTTAATAAGATACGCTATTGCTTGTTTTCCATGCCTTAGTCAAATTTTCGTTACTCGGGAGTTTGCTCGACTTTGTCGGATCGAGCAGATCCTGACGCTCCCGGCTTCTTGTCTCGCCATGAGCTTTTGCATGCCTCGACATTTTTCGATACTTAGAAGTCTGCTCGCCTTGAGTTGGTCGAGCAGATTCTGGCAAGATTGGCTTCGGGACTCGCCATAAACAGGCTTTGAGACTTGTTGAGCCTTTGTATGCCTTAAGAAAATTTTGAAGCTTAGGATTCTGCTCGCCTTCGCTTGGTCGAGTAAATCCTCGCATGCTTGCCTTCGGTCTCGCCATAAAACAGACTTTGAGACTTGTTGAGCCTTTGCATGCCTTAAGAAAATTTTGAAGCTTAGGATTCTGATCGCCTTCGCTTGGTCGAGTAGATCCTAGCATGCTTGGCTTCGGTCTCGCCATAAAATAGACTTTGAGACTTATTGAGCCTTTGCATGCCTTAAGAAAATCTTGAAGCTTAGGATTCTACTCGCCTTCGCTTGGTCGAGCAGATCCTGGCATGCTTGGCTTCGGTCTCGCATAAAACAGGCTTTGAGACTTGAGCCTTTGCACGCCTTAAGAGAATCTTGAAGCTTAGGATTCTGCTCGCCTTCGCTTGGTTGTGCAGATTCTGGAATGCTTGGTTTCGGTCTGGCCATAAAACAGGCCTTGAGGCTTGAGCCTTTGCATGCCTTAAGAAAATCTTGAAGCTTAGGATTCTACTCGCCTTCGCTTGGTCGAGCAGATCCTAGCATGTTGGCTTCAGTTTCGCCATAAAACAGGCTTTGAGACTTGTTGAGCCTTTCCATGCCTTAAGCAAATTTTGAAGCTTAAGATTCTGCTCGCCTTCGCTTGGTCGAGCAGATCCTGGCATGATTGGCTTCGGTCTCGCCATAAAACAGGCTTTGAGACTTGAGCCTTGGACACCTTAAGAAAATCTTGAAGCTTAGGATTCTGCTCGCGTTCGCTTGGTCGAGCAGATCCTGGAATGCTTGGCTTCGGTCTCGCCATAAAACAGGCTTTGAGACTTGAGCCTTTGCACGCCTTAAGAAAATCTTGAAGCTTAGGATTTTGCTCGCGTTCGCTTGGTCGAGCAGATCCTGGCATGCCTGGCTTCGGTCTCGCCATAAAACAGGTTTTGAGACTTGTTGAGCCTTTGCACGCCTTAAGAAAATCTTGAAGCTTAAGATTCTGCTCGCGTTCGCTTGGTCGAGCAGATCCTGGCATGCTTGGCATTGGTCTCGCCATAGAACAGGCTTTGAGACTTTAGCCTTTGCACGCCTTAAAAAAATCTTGAAGCTTAGGATTTTGCTCGCGTTCGCTTGGTCGAGCAGATCCTGGCATGCTTGGCTTCAGACTCGCCATAAAACAGGCTTTGAGACATGTTGAGCCTTTGCACGCCTTAAGAAAATCTTGAAGCTTAGGATTCTGCTCGCGTTCGCTTGGTCGAGCAGATCCTGGCATGCTTGGCTTTGGTTTCGATATAAAACAGGCTTTGAGACTTGAGCCTTTCCATGCCTTAAGAAAATCTGAAAGCTTAGGATTCTGCTCGCGTTCGCTTGGTCGAGCAGATCCTGGCATGCTTGGCATCGGTCTCGCCATAGAACAGGCTTTGAGACTTGAGCCTTTGCACGCCTTAAGAAAATCTTGAAGCTTAGGATTTTGCTCGCGTTCGCTTGGTCGAGTAGATCCTGGCATGCTTGGCTTCGGACTCGCCATAAAACAGGCTTTGAGACATGTTGAGCCTTTGCACGCCTTAAGAAAATCTTGAACCTTAGGATTCTGCTCGCGTTCGCATGGTCGAGCAGATCCTGGCATGCTTGGCTTCGGTCTCGCCATAAAACAGGGTTTGAGACTTGAGCCTTTGCACGCCCTAAAAAAATCTTGAAGCTTAGGATTTTGCTCGCGTTCGCTTGGTCAAGCAGATCCTGGCATGCTTGGCTTCGGACTCGCCATAAAACAGGCTTTGAGACATGTTGAGCCTTTGCACGCCTTAAGAAAATCTTGAAGCTTAGGATTCTGCTCGCGTTCGCTTGGTCGAGCAGATCCTGGCATGCTTGGCTTCGGTCTCACCATAAAACAGGCTTTGAGACTTGAGCCTTTGCACGCCTTAAGAAAATCTTGAAGCTTAGGATTTTGCTCGCCTTCGCTTGGTCAAGCAGATCCTGGCATGCTTGGCTTCGGTCTCGCCATAAAACAAGCTTTGATACTTGTTGAACCATTGCACGCCTTAAGAAAATCTTGAAGCTTAGGATTCTGCTCGCCTTCGCTTGGTCGAGCAGATCCTGGCATGCTTGGCTTTGGTCTCGCCATAAAACAGGCTTTGAGACTTGTTGTGCCTTTGCACGCCTTAAGAAAATCTTTAAGCTTAGGATTTTGCTCGCGTTCGCTTGGTCGAGCAGATCCTGGCATCGTGGCTTCGGTCTCGACATAAAACAGGCTTTGAGACTTGTTGAGCCTTTGCACGCCTTAAGAAAATCTTGAAGCTTAGGATTCTGCTCGCCTTCGCTTGGTCGATCAGATCCTGGCATGCTTGGCTTTGGTCTCGATATAAAACAGGCTTTGAGACTTGAGCCTTTGCATGCCTTAAGCAAATCCTGACGCTTAAGATTCTGCTCGCCTTCGTTTGGTCGAGCAGATCCTGGCATGCTTGGCTTCGGTCTCGCCATAAAACAAGCTTTGATACTTGTTGAGCCTTTGCACGCCTTAAGAAAATCTTGAAGCTTAGGATTTTCTTCGCGTTCGCTTGGTCGAGCAGATCCTGGCATGCTTGGCTTCAGACTCGCCATAAAACATGCTTTGAGACATGTTGAGCCTTTGCACGCCTTAAGAAAATCTTGAAGCTCAGGATTTTGTTCGCGTTCGCTTGGTCGAGCAGATCCTGGCATGCTTGGCTTCGGACTCGCCATAAATAAAGCTTTGAGACATGTTGAGCCTTTGCACGCCTTAAGAAAATCTTGAAGCTTAGGATTCTGCTCGCGTTCGCTTGGTTGAGCAGATCCTGGCATGCTTGGCTTCGGTCTTGCCATAAAACAGGCTTTGAGACTTGAGCCTTTGCACGCCTTAAGAAAATCTTGAAGCTTAGGATTTTGCTCGCCTTCGCTTGGTCGAGCAGATCCTGGCATGCTTGGCTTTGGTCTAGATATAAAACAGGCTTTGAGAATTGAGTCTTTGCATGCCTTAAGCAAATCCTGACGCTTAAGATTCTGGTCGCCTTCGCTTGGTCGAGCAGATCCTGGCATGCTTGGCTTCGGTCTCACAATAAAACAAGCTTTGATACTTGTTGAGCCTTTGCACGCCTTAAGAAAATCTTGAAGCTTAGGATTCTGCTCGCCTTCGCTTGGTCGAGCAGATCCTGGCATGCTTGGCTTTGGTCTCGATATAAAACAGGCTTTGAGACTTGAGCCTTTGCACGCCTTAAGAAAATCTTGAAGCTTAGGATTCTGCTCGCGTTCGCTTGGTCGAGCAGATCCTGGCATGCTTGGCTTCGGTCTCGCCATAAAACAGGCTTTGAGACTTGAGCCTTTGCACGCCTTAAGAAAATCTTGAAGCTTAGGATTTTGCTCGCGTTCGCTTGGTCGAGCAGATCCTCGCATGCTTGGCTTCGGTCTCGCCATAAAACAGGCTTTGAGACTTGAGCCTTTGCACGCCTTAAGAAAATCTTGAAGCTTAGGATTTTCCTCGCGTTCGCCGTGTCGAGCAGATCCTGGCATGCCTGGCTTCGGTCTCGCCATAAAACAAGCTTTGAGACTTGTTGAGCCTTTCCATGCCTTAAGAAAATCTTGAAGCTTAGGATTCTGCTCGCGTTCGCTTGGTCGAGCAGATCCTGGAATGCTTGGCTTCGGTCTCACCATAAAACAGGCTTTGAGACTTGAGCCTTTGCACGCCTTAAGAAAATCTTGAAGCTTAGGATTTTGCTCGCCTTCGCTTGGTCGAGCAGATCCTGGCATGCTTGGCTTCGGTCTCGCCATAAAACAAGCTTTGATACTTGTTGAACCATTGCACGCCTTAAGAAAATCTTGAAGCTTAGGATTTTACTTGCGTTCGCTTGGTCGAGCAGATCCTGGCATGCTTGGCTTCGGACTCGCCATAAAACAGGCTTTGAGACATGTTGAGCCTTTGCACGCCTTAAGAAAATCTTGAACCTTAGGATTTTGTTCGCGTTCGCTTGGTCGAGCAGTTCCTGGCATGCTTGGCTTCGGACTCGCCATAAAACAAGCTTTGAGACATGTTGATCCTTTGCACGCCTTAAGAAAATCTTGAAGCTTAGGATTATGCTCGCGTTCGCTTGGTTGAGCAGATCCTGGCATGCTTGGCATCGGTCTCGCCATAGAACAGGCTTTCAGACTTTAGCCTTTGCACGCCTTAAAAAAATCTTGAAGCTTAGGATTTTGCTCGCGTTCGCTTGGTCGAGCAGATCCTGGCATGCTTGGCTTCAGACTCGCCATAAAACAGGCTTTGAGACATGTTGAGCCTTTGCACGCCTTAAGAAAATCTTGATGCTTAGGATTCTGCTCGCGTTCGCTTGGTCGAGCAGATCCTGGCATGCTTGGCTTCGGACTCGCCATAAAACAAGCTTTGAGACATGTTGAGCCTTTGCACGCCTTAAGAAAATCTTGAAGCTTAGGATTCTGCTCGCGTTCGCTTGGTTGAGCAGATCCTGGCATGCTTGGCATCGGTCTCGCCATAGAACAGGCTTTGAGACTTTAGCCTTAGCATGCCTTATAAAAATCGTGAAGCTTAGGATTTTGCTCGCGTTCGCTTGGTCGAGCAGATCCTGGCATGCTTGGCTTCAGACTCGCCATAAAACAGGCTTTGAGATATGTTGAGCCTTTGCACGCCTTAAGAAAATCTTGAAGCTTAGGATTTTGCTCGCGTTCGCTTGGTCGAGCATATCCTGGCATCGTGGCTTCGGTCTCGCCATAAAACAGGCTTTGAGACTTGTTGAGCCTTTGCACGCCTTAAGAAAATCTTGAAGCTTAGGATTCTGCTCGCCTTCGCTTGGTCGATCAGATCCTGGCATGCTTGGCTTTGGTCTCGATATAAAACAGGCTTTGAGACTTGAGCCTTTGCATGCCTTAAGCAAATCCTGACGCTTAAGATTCTGCTCGCCTTCGTTTGGTCGAGCAGATCCTGCCATGCTTGGCTTCGGTCTCGCTATAAAACAAGCTTTGATACTTGTTGAGCCTTTGCACGCCTTAAGAAAATCTTGAAGCTTAGGATTCTGCTCGCGTTCGCTTGGTCGAGCAGATCCTGGCATGCTTGGCTTCGGACTCGCCATAAAACAAGCTTTGAGACATGTTGAGCCTTTGCACGCCTTAAGAAAATCTTGAAGCTTAGGATTCTGCTCGCGTTCGCTTGGTTGAGCAGATCCTGGCATGCTTGGCATCGGTCTCGCCATAGAACAGGCTTTGAGACTTTAGCCTTTGCACGCCTTAAAAAAATCGTGAAGCTTAGGATTTTGCTCGCGTTCGCTTGGTCGAGCAGATCCTGGCATGCTTGGCTTCAGACTCGCCATAAAACAGGCTTTGAGACATGTTGAGCCTTTGCACGCCTTAAGAAAATCTTGAAGCTTAGGATTTTGCTCGCGTTCGCTTGGTCGAGCAGATCCTGGCATCGTGGCTTCGGTCTCGCCATAAAACAGGCTTTGAGACTTGTTGAGCCTTTGCACGCCTTAAGAAAATCTTGAAGCTTAGGATTCTGCTCGCCTTCGCTTGGTCGATCAGATCCTGGCATGCTTGGCTTTGGTCTCGATATAAAACAGGCTTTGAGACTTGAGCCTTTGCATGCCTTAAGCAAATCCTGACGCTTAAGATTCTGCTCGCCTTCGTTTGGTCGAGCAGATCCTGGCATGC
The DNA here is from genome assembly GCA_029633175.1 of Citrus glauca. Lineage (NCBI taxonomy): Eukaryota > Viridiplantae > Streptophyta > Magnoliopsida > Sapindales > Rutaceae > Citrus > Citrus glauca. The sequence continues at coordinate 18,038,492 of JAQOOD010000006.1, forward strand.
TTGGCTTCGGTCTCGCCATAAAACAAGCTTTGATACTTGTTGAGCCTTTGCACGCCTTAAGAAAATCTTGAAGCTTAGGATTTTGTTCGCGTTCGCTTGGTTGAGCAGATCCTGGCATGCTTGGCTTCAGACTCGCCATAAAACATGCTTTTAGACATGTTGAGCCTTTGCACGCCTTAAGAAAATCTTGAAGCTCAGGATTTTGTTCGCGTTCGCTTGGTCGAGCAGATCCTGGCATGCTTGGCTTCGGACTCGCCATAAATCAAGCTTCGAGACATGTTGAGCCTTTGCACGCCTTAAGAAAATCTTGAAGCTTAGGATTCTGCTCGCGTTCGCTTGGTTGAGCAGATCCTGGCATGCTTGGCTTCGGTCTTGCCATAAAACAGGCTTTGAGACTTGAGCCTTTGCACGCCTTAAGAAAATCTTAAAGCTTAGGATTTTGCTCGCCTTCGCTTGGTCGAGCAGATCCTGGCATGCTTGGCTTTGGTCTAGATATAAAACAGGCTTTGAGATTTGAGTCTTTGCATGCCTTAAGCAAATCCTGACGCTTAAGATTCTGGTCGCCTTCGCTTGGTCGAGCAGATCCTGGCATGCTTGGCTTCGGTCTCACAATAAAACAAGCTTTGATACTTGTTGAGCCTTTGCACGCCTTAAGAAAATCTTGAAGCTTAGGATTCTGCTCGCCTTCGCTTGGTCGAGCAGATCCTGGCATGCTTGGCTTTGGTCTCGATATAAAACAGGCTTTGAGACTTGAGCCTTTGCACGCCTTAAGAAAATCTTGAAGCTTAGGATTCTGCTCGCCTTCGCTTGGTCGAGCAGATCCTGGCATGCTTGGCTTCGGTCTCGCCATAAAACAGGCTTTGAGACTTGAGCCTTCGCACGCCTTAAGAAAATCTTGAAGCTTAGGATATTGCTCGCGTTCGCTTGGTCGAGCAGATCCTCGCATGCTTGGCTTCGGTCTCGCCATAAAACAGGCTTTGAGACTTGAGCCTTTGCACGCCTTAAGAAAATCTTGAAGCTTAGGATTTTCCTCGCGTTCGCCGTGTCGAGCAGATCCTGGCATGCCTGGCTTCGGTCTTGCCATAAAACAAGCTTTGAGACTTGTTGAGCCTTTCCATGCCTTAAGCAAATCTTGAAGCTTAAGATTCTGCTCGCCTTCGCTTGGTCGAGCAGATCCTGGCATGATTGGCTTCGGTCTCGCCATAAAACAGGCTTTGAGACTTGAGCCTTGGCACGCCTTAAGAAAATCTTGAAGCTTAGGGTTCTGTTCGCGTTCGCATGGTCGAGCAGATCCTGACATGCTTGGCTTCGGTCTCGCCATAAAACAGGCTTTGAGACTTGAGCCTTTGCATGCCTTAAGAAAATCTTGAAGCTTAGGATTCTGCTCGCGTTCGCTTGGTCGAGCAGATCCTGGCATGCCTGGCTTCATTCTCGCCATAAAACAGGCTTTGAGATTTGTTGAGACTTTGCACGCCTTAAGAAAATCTTGAAGCTTAGGATTCTGCTCGCCTTTGCTTGGTCGAGCAGATCCTGGCATGCTTGGCTTTGGTCTCGATATAAAACAGGCTTTGAGACTTGAGCCTTTGCATGCCTTAAGAAAATCTTGAAGCTTAGGATTCTACTCGCCTTCGCTTGGTCGAGCAGATCCTAGCATGCTTGGCTTCGGTCTCGCCATAAAACAGACTTTCAGACTTGAGCCATTGCATGCCTTAAGAAAATCTTGAAGCTTAGGATTCTGCTCGCCTTTGCTTGGTCGAGCAGATCCTGGCATGCTTGGCTTTGGTCTCGATATAAAACAGGCTTTGAGACTTGAGCCTTTGCACGCCTTAAGAAATTCTTGAAGCTTAGGATTCTGCTCGCCTTCGCTTGGTCGAGCAGATCCTGGCATGCTTGGCTTCGGTCCAGCCATAAAACAGGCTTTGAGACTTGAGCCTTTGCACGCCTTAAGAAATTCTTGAAGCTTAGGATTCTGCTCGCCTTCGCTTGGTCGAGCAGATCCTGGCATGCTTGGCTTCGGTCCCGCCATAAAACAGGCTTTGAGACTTGAGCCTTTGCACGCCTTAAGAAATTCTTGAAGCTTAGGATTCTGCTCGCCTTCGCTTGGTCGAGCAGATCCTGGCATGCTTGGCTTCGGTCTCGCCATAAAACAGGCTTTGAGACTTGAGCCTTTGCACGCCTTAAGAAAATCTTGAAGCTTAGGATTTTAATTGCGTTCGCTTGGTCGAGCAGATCCTGGCATGCCTGGCTTCGGTCTCGCCATAAAACAGGCTTTGAGACTTGTTGAGCCTTTGCACGCCTTAAGAAAATCTTGAAGCTTAGGATTTTGCTCGCCTTTGCTTGGTCGAGCAGATCCTGGCATGCTTGGCTTCGGTCTCGCCATAAAACAAGCTTTGATACTTGTTGAACCATTGCACGCCTTAAGAAAATCTTGAAGCTTAGGATTCTGCTCGCCTTCGCTTGGTCGAGCAGATCCTGGCATGCTTGGCTTTGGTCTCGCCATAAAACAGGCTTTGAGACTTGTTGTGCCTTTGCACGCCTTAAGAAAATCTTTAAGCTTAGGATTCTGCTCGCCTTCGCTTGGTCGAGCAGATCCTGGCATGCTTGGCTTCGGTCTCGCCATAAAACAGGCTTTGAGACTTGAGCCTTTGCACGCCTTAAAAAAATCTTGAAGCTTAGGATTTTGCTCGCATTCGCTTGGTCGAGCAGATCCTGGCATGCTTGGCTTCGGACTCGCCATAAACCAGGCTTTGAGACATGTTGAGCCTTTGCACGCCTTAAGAAAATCTTGAACCTTAGGATTTTGTTCGCGTTCGCTTGGTCGAGCAGATCCTGGCATGCTTGGCTTCGGACTCGCCATAAAACAAGCTTTGAGACATGTTGAGCCTTTGCACGCCTTAAGAAAATCTTGAAGCTTAGGATTCTGCTCGCGTTCGCTTGGTTGAGCAGATCCTGGCATGCTTGGCATCGGTCTCGCCATAGAACAGGCTTTGAGACTTTAGCCTTTGCACGCCTTAAAAAAATCTTGAAGCTTAGGATTTTGCTCGCGTTCGCTTGGTCGAGCAGATCCTGGCATGCTTGGCTTCCGACTCGCCATAAAACAGGCTTTGAGACATGTTGAGCCTTTGCACGCCTTAAGAAAATCTTGAAGCTTAGGATTCTGCTCGCGTTCGCTTGGTCGAGCAGATCCTGGCATGCTTGGCTTTGGTCTCGATATAAAACAGGCTTTGAGACTTGAGCCTTTGCACGCCTTAAGAAAATCTTGAAGCTTAGGATTCTGCTCGCCTTCGCTTGGTCGAGTAGATCCTGGCATGCTTGGCTTCGGTCTCGCCATAAAACAGGCTTTGAGACTTGAGCCTTTGCACGCTTTAAGAAAATCTTGAAGCTTAGGATTTTACTTGCGTTCGCTTGGTCGAGCAGATCCTGGCATGCCTGGCTTCGGTCTCGCCATAAAACAGGCTTTGAGACTTGTTGAGCCTTTGCACGCCTTAAGAAAATCTTGAAGCTTAGGATTTTGCTCGCCTTTGCTTGGTCGAGCAGATCCTGGCATGCTTGGCTTCGGTCTCGCCATAAAACAGGCTTTGAGACTTGAGACTTTGCACGCCTTAAGAAAATCTTGAAGCTTAGGATTTTGCTCGCGTTCGCTTGGTCGAGCAGATCCTAGCATGCTTGGCTTCGGTCTCGCCATAGAACAGGTTTTGAGACTTGTTGAGCCTTTCCATGCCTTAAGCAAATCTTGAAGCTTAAGATTCTGCTCGCCTTCGCTTGGTCGAGCAGATCCTGGCATGATTGGCTTCGGTCTCGCCATAAAACAGGCTTTGAGACTTGAGGCTTTGCACGCCTTATGAAAATCTTGAAGCTTAGGGTTCTGTTCGCGTTCGCATGGTCGAGCAGATCCTGGCATGGTTGGCTTCGGTCTCGCCATAAAACAAGCTTTGAGACTTGAGCCTTCGCACGCCTTAAGAAAATCTTGAAGCTTAGGATTTTACTTGCGTTCGCTTGGTCGAGCAGATCCTGGCATGCCTGGCTTCGGTCTCGCCATAAAACAGGCTTTGAGACTTGTTGAGCCTTTGCACACCTTAAGAAAATCTTGAAGCTTAGGATTTTGCTCGCCTTTGCTTGGTCGAGCAGATCGTGGCATGCCTGGCTTCGGTCTCGACATAAAACAGGCTTTGAGACTTGAGCCTTTGCACGCCTTATGAAAATCTTGAAGCTTAGGGTTCTGTTCGCGTTCGCATGGTCGAGCAGATCCTGGCATGGTTGGCTTCGGTCTCGCCATAAAACAAGCTTTGAGACTTGAGCCTTTGCACGCCTTAAGAAAATCTTGAAGCTTAGGATTTTACTTGCGTTCGCTTGGTCGAGCAGATCCTGGCATGCCTGGCTTCGGTCTCGCCATAAAACAGGCTTTGAGACTTGTTGAGCCTTTGCACGCCTTAAGAAAATCTTGAAGCTTAGGATTTTGCTCGCCTTTGCTTGGTCGAGCAGATCCTGGCATGCTTGGCTTCGGTCTCGCCATAAAACAGGCTTTGAGACTTGAGCCTTTGCACGCCTTAAGAAAATCTTGAAGCTTAGGATTTTGCTCGCGTTCGCTTGGTCGAGCAGATCCTAGCATGCTTGGCTTCGGTCTCGCCATAGAACAGGTTTTGAGACTTGTTGAGCCTTTCCATGCCTTAAGCAAATCTTGAAGCTTAAGATTCTGCTCGCCTTCGCTTGGTCGAGCAGATCCTGGCATGATTGGCTTCGGTCTCGCCATAAAACAGGCTTTGAGACTTGAGCCTTTGCACGCCTTAAGAAAATCTTGAAGCTTAGGATTCTGCTCGCCTTCGCTTGGTCGAGTAGATCCTGGCATGCTTGGCTTCGGTCTCGCCATAAAACAGGCTTTGAGACTTGAGCCTTTGCACGCCTTAAGAAAATCTTGAAGCTTAGGATTTTACTTGCGTTCGCTTGGTCGAGCAGATGCTGGCATGCCTGGCTTCGGTCTCGCCATAAAACAGGCTTTGAGACTTGTTGAGCGTTTGCACGCCTTAAGAAAATCTTGAAGCTTAGGATTTTGCTCGCCTTTGCTTGGTCGAGCAGATCCTGGCATGCTTGGCTTCGGTCTCGCCATAAAACAAGCTTTGATACTTGTTGAACCATTGCACGCCTTAAGAAAATCTTGAAGCTTAGGATTCTGCTCGCCTTCGCTTGGTCGAGCAGATCCTGGCATGCTTGGCTTCGGTCTCGCCATAAAACAGGCTTTGAGACTTGAGCCTTTGCACGCCTTAAGAAAATCTTGAAGCTTAGGATTTTGCTCGCGTTCGCTTGGTCGAGCAGATCCTGGCATGCTTGGCTTTGGTTTCGATATAAAACAGGCTTTGAGACTTGAGCCTTTCCATGCCTTAAGAAAATCTGAAAGCTTAGGATTCTGCTCGCGTTCGCTTGGTCGAGCAGATCCTGGCATGCTTGGCATCGGTCTCGCCATGGAACAGGCTTTGAGACTTGAGCCTTTGCACGCCTTAAGAAAATCTTGAAGCTTAGGATTTTGCTCGCGTTCGCTTGGTCGAGCAGATCCTGGCATGCCTCGCTTCGGTCTCGCCATAAAACAGGCTTTGAGCCTTTGCACGCCTTAAGAAAATCTTGAAGCTTAGGATTCTGCTCGCGTTCGCTTGGTCGAGCAGATCCTGGCATGCTTGGCTTTGGTCTCGATATAAAACAGGCTTTGAGACTTGAGCCTTTGCACGCCTTAAGAAAATCTTGAAGCTTAGGATTCTGCTCGCCTTCGCTTGGTCGAGTAGATCCTGGCATGCTTGGCTTCGGTCTCGCCATAAAACAGGCTTTGAGACTTGAGCCTTTGCACGCCTTAAGAAAATCTTGAAGCTTAGGATTTTACTTGCGTTCGCTTGGTCGGGCAGATCTTGGCATGCCTGGCTTCGGTCTCGCCATAAAACAGGCTTTGAGACTTGTTGAGCCTTTGCACGCCTTAAGAAAATCTTGAAGCTTAGGATTTTGCTCGCCTTTGCTTGGTCGAGCAGATCCTGGCATGCTTGGCTTCGGTCTCGCCATAAAACAGGCTTTGAGACTTGAGCCTTTGCACGCCTTAAGAAAATCTTGAAGCTTAGGATTTTGCTCGCGTTCGCTTGGTCGAGCAGATCCTAGCATGCTTGGCTTCGGTCTCGCCATAGAACAGGTTTTGAGACTTGTTGAGCCTTTCCATGCCTTAAGCAAATCTTGAAGCTTAAGATTCTGCTCGCCTTCGCTTGGTCGAGCAGATCCTGGCATGATTGGCTTCGGTCTCGCCATAAAACAGGCTTTGAGACTTGAGGCTTTGCACGCCTTATGAAAATCTTGAAGCTTAGGGTTCTGTTCGCGTTCGCATGGTCGAGCAGATCCTGGCATGCTTGGCTTCGGTCTCGCCATAAAACAAGCTTTGAGACTTGAGCCTTTGCACGCCTTAAGAAAATCTTGAAGCTTAGGATTTTGCTCGCGTTCGCTTGGTCGACCAGATCCTGGCATGCCTGGCTTCGGTCTCGCCATAAAACAGGCTTTGAGACTTGTTGAGCCTTTGCACGCCTTAAGAAAATCTTGAAGCTTAGGATTCTGCTTCCCTTTGCTTGGTCGAGCAGATCCTGGCATGCTTGGCTTTGGTCTCGATATAAAACAGGCTTTGAGACTTGAGCCTTTGCACGCCTTAAGAAAATCTTGAAGCTTAGGATTCTGCTCGCCTTCGCTTGGTCGAGCAGATCCTGGCATGTTTGGCTTCGGTCTCGCCATAAAACAGGCTTTGAGACTTGAGCCTTTACACGCCTTAAGAAAATCTTGAAGCTTAGGATTCTGCTCGCCTTTGCTTGGTCGAGCAGATCCTGGCATGCTTGGCTTTGGTCTCGATATAAAACAGGCTTTGAGACTTGAGCCTTTGCACGCCTTAAGAAAATCTTGAAGCTTAGGATTCTGCTCGCCTTCGCTTGGTCGAGCAGATCTTGGCATGCTTGGCTTCGGTCTCGCCATAAAACAGGCTTTGAGACTTGAGCCTTTGCACGCCTTAAGAAAATATTGCAGCTTAGGATTTTACTTGCGTTCGCTTGGTCGAGCAGATCCTGGCATGCCTTGCTTCGGTCTCGCCATAAAACAGGCTTTGAGACTTGTTGAGCCTTTGCACGCCTTAAGAAAATCTTGAACCTCAGGATTTTGCTCGCCTTTGCTTGGTCGAGCAGATCCTGGCATGCTTGGCTTCGGTCTCGCCATAAAACAGGCTTTGAGACTTGAGCCTTTGCACGCCTTAAGAAAATCTTGAAGCTTAGGATGCTGCTCGCGTTCGCTTGGTCGAGCAGATCCTGGCATGCTTGGCATCGATCTCGCCATAGAACAGGCTTTGAGACTTGAGCCTTTGCACGCCTTAAAAAAATCTTGAAGTTTAGGATTTTGCTCCCGATCGCTTGGTCGAGCAGATCCTGGCATGCTTGGCTTCGGTCTCGCCATAAAACAGGCTTTGAGACTTGTTGAGCCTTTGCACGCCTTAAGAAAATCTTTTCTTTAAGCTTAGGATTCTGCTCGCCTTCGCTTGGTCGAGCAGATCCTGGCATGCTTGGCTTTGGTCTCGATATAAAACAGGCTTTGAGACTTGAGCCTTTGCATGCCTTAAGCAAATCCTGACGCTTAAGATTCTGCTCGCCTTCGCTTGGTCGAGCAGATCCTGGCATGTTTGGCTTCGGTCTCGCCATAAAACAGGCTTTGAGACTTGAGCCTTTACACGCCTTAAGAAAATCTTGAAGCTTAGGATTCTGCTCGCCTTTGCTTGGTCGAGCAGATCCTGGCATGCTTGGCTTTGGTCTCGATATAAAACAGGCTTTGAGACTTGAGCCTTTGCACGCCTTAAGAAAATCTTGAAGCTTAGGATTCTGCTCGCCTTCGCTTGGTCGAGCAGATCCTGGCATGCTGGGCTTTGGTCTCAATATAAAACAGGTTTGAGACTTGAGCCTTTGCATGCCTTAAGCAAATCCTGACGCTTAAGATTCTGCTCGCCTTCGCTTGGTCGAGCAGATCCTGGCATGCTTGGCTTCGGTCTCGCCATAAAACAGGCTTTGAGACTTGTTGAGCCTTTCCATGCCTTAAGCAAATCTTGAAGCTTAAGATTCTGCTCGCCTTCGCTTGGTCGAGCAGATCCTGGCATGATTGGCTTCGGTCTTGCCATAAAACAGGCTTTGAGACTTCAGCCTTTGCACGCCTTAAGAAAATCTTGAAGCTGAGGATTTTGCTCGCGTTCGCTTGGTCGTGCAGATCCTGGCATGCCTGGCTTCGGTCTCGCCATAAAACAGGCTTTGAGACTTGTTGAGCCTTTCCATGCCTTAAGCAAATCTTGAAGCTTAGGATTCTGCTCGCGTTCACTTGGTCGAGCAGATCCTGGCATGCTTGGCATCGGTCTCGCAGTAGAACAGGCTTTGAGACTTGAGCCTTTGCACGCCTTACAAAAATCTTGAAGTTTAGGATTTTGCTCGCGTTCGCTTGGTCGTGCAGATCGTGGCATGCCTGGCTTCGGTCTCGCCATAAAACAGGCTTTGAGACTTGTTGAGCCTTTCCATGCCTTAAGCAAATCTTGAAGCTTAGGATTCTGCTCGCGTTCGCTTGGTCGAGCAGATCCTGGCATGCTTGGCTTCGGTCTCGCCATAAAACAGGCTTTGAGACTTGTTGAGCCATTGCACGCCTTAAGAAAATCTTTTCTTGAAGCTTAGGATTCTGCTCGCCTTCGCTTGGTCGAGCAGATCCTGGCATGCTTGGCTTTGGTCTCGATATAAAACAGGCTTTGAGACTTGAGCCTTTGCATGCCTTAAGCAAATCCTGACGCTTAAGATTCTGCTCGCCTTCGCTTGGTCGAGCAGATCCTGGCATGCTTGGCTTCGGTCTCGCCATAAAACAAGCTTTGATACTTGTTGAGCCTTTGCACGCCTTAAGAAAATCTTTTCTTGAAGCTTAGGATTCTGCTCGCCTTCGCTTGGTCGAGCAGATCCTGGCATGCTTGGCTTCGGTCTCGCCATAAAACAAGCTTTGATGCTTGTTGAGCCTTTGCACGCCTTAAGAAAATCTTGAAGCTTAGGATTTTGCTCGCGTTCGCTTGGTCGAGCAGATCCTGTCATGCTTGGCTTCTGTCTCGCCATAAAACAGGCCTTGAGACTTGAGCCTTTGCATGCCTTAAGAAAATCTTGAAGCTTAGGATTCTACTCGCCTTCGCTTGGTCGAGCAGATCCTGGCATGCTTGGCTTCGGTCTCGCCATAAAACAGGCTTTGAGACTTGTTGAGCCTTTGCATGCCTTAAGCAAATCCTGACGCTTAAGATTCTGCTCGCCTTCGCTTGGTCGAGCAGATCCTGGCATGTTTGGCTTCGGTCTCGCCATAAAACAGGCTTTGAGACTTGAGCCTTTACACGCCTTAAGAAAATCTTGAAGCTTAGGATTCTGCTCGCCTTTGCTTGGTCGAGCAGATCCTGGCATGCTTGGCTTTGGTCTCGATATAAAACAGGCTTTGAGACTTGAGCCTTTGCACGCCTTAAGAAAATCTTGAAGCTTAGGATTCTGCTCGCCTTCGCTTGGTCGAGCAGATCCTGGCATGCTGGGCTTTGGTCTCAATATAAAACAGGCTTTGAGACTTGAGCCTTTGCACGCCTTTAGAAAATCTTGAAGCTTAGGATTTTGCTCGCGTTCGCTTGGTCGAGCAGATCCTGGCATGCCTGGCTTCGGTCTCGCCATAAAACAGGCTTTGAGACTTGTTGAGCCTTTGCACGCCTTAAGAAAATCTTGAAGCTTAGGATTCTGCTCGCCTTTGCTTGGTCGAGCAGATCCTGGCATGCTTGGCTTTGGTCTCGATATAAAACAGGCTTTGAGACTTGAGCCTTTGCAAGCCTTAAGAAAATCTTGAAGCTTAGGATTTTGCTCGCGTTCGCTTGGTCGAGCAGATCCTGGCATGCTTGGCTTCGGTCTCGCCATAAAACAGGCTTTGAGACTTGAGCCTTTGCACGCCTTAAGAAAATCTTGAAGCTTAGGATTTTGCTCGCGTTCGCTTGGTCGAGCAGATCCTGGCATGCCTGGCTTCGGTCTCGCCATAAAACAGGCTTTGAGACCTGTTGAGCCTCTGCACGCCTTAGGAAAATCTTGAAGCTTAGGATTCTGCTCGCCTTTGCTTGGTCGAGCAGATCCTGGCATGCTTGGCTGTGGTCTCGATATAAAACAGGCTTTGAGACTTGAGCCTTTCCAGGCGTTAAGAAAATCTTTAAGCTTAGGATTCTGCTCGCGTTCGCTTGGTCGAGCATATCCTGGCATGCTTGGCTTCGGTCTCGCCATAAAACAGGCTTTGAGACTTGAGCCTTTGCACGCCTTAAGAAAATCTTGAAGCTTATGATTTTGCTCGCGTTAGCTTCGTCGAGCAGACCCTGGCATGCCTGGCTTCGGTCTCGCCATAAAACAGGCTTTGAGACTTGAGCCTTTGCACGCCTTAAGAAAATCTTGAAGCTTAGGATTCTGCTCGCGTTCGCTTGGTCGAGCAGATCCTGGCATGCTTGGCTTCGGTCTCGCCATAAAACAGGCTTTGAGACTTGAACCTTTGCACGCCTTAAGAAAATCTTGAAGCTTAGGATTTTGCTCGCGTTCGCTTAGTCGAGCAAATCCTGGCATGCCTGGCTTCGGTCTCGTCATAAAACAGGCTTTGAGACTTGTTGAGCCTTTGCACGCCTTAAGAAAATCTTGAAGCTTAGGATTCTGCTCGCCTTTGCTTGGTCGAGCAGATCCTGGCATGCTTGGCTTTGGTCTCGATATAAACAGGCTTTGAGACTTGAGCCTTTGCACGCCTTAAGAAAGTCTTGAAGCTTAGGATTCTGCTCGCGTTCGCTTGGTCGAGCAGATCCTGGCATGCTTGGCTTCAGTCTCGCCATAAAACAGGCTTTGAGACTTGAGCCTTTGCACGCCTTAAGAAAATCTTGAAGCTTAGGATTTTGCTCGCGTTCGCTTGGTCGAGCAGATCCTGGCATGCCTGGCTTCGGTCTCGCCATAAAACAGGCTTTGAGACTTGTTGAGCCTTTGCACGCCTTAAGAAAATCTTTTCTTGAAGCTTAGGATTCTGCTCGCCTTCGCTTGGTCGAGCAGATCCTGGCATGCTTGGCTTTGGTCTCGATATAAAACAGGCTTTGAGACTTGAGCCTTTGCATGCCTTAAGCAAATCCTGACGCTTAAGATTCTGCTCGCCTTCGCTTGGTCGAGCAGATCCTGGCATGCTTGGCTTCGGTCTCGCCATAAAACAAGCTTTGATACTTGTTGAGCCTTTGCACGCCTTAAGAAAATCTTTTCTTGAAGCTTAGGATTCTGCTCGCCTTCGCTTGGTCGAGCAGATCCTGGCATGCTTGGCTTCGGTCTCGCCATAAAACAAGCTTTGATGCTTGTTGAGCCTTTGCACGCCTTAAGAAAATCTTGAAGCTTAGGATTTTGCTCGCGTTCGCTTGGTCGAGCAGATCCTGTCATGCTTGGCTTCGGTCTCGCCATAAAACAGGCTTTGAGACTTGTTGAGCCTTTGCACGCCTTAAGAAAATCTTTTCTTGAAGCTTAGGATTCTGCTCGCCTTCGCTTGGTCGAGCAGATCCTGGCATGCTTGGCTTTGGTCTCGATATAAAACAGGCTTTGAGACTTGAGCCTTTGCATGCCTTAAGCAAATCCTGACGCTTAAGATTCTGCTCTCCTTCGCTTGGTCGAGCAGATCCTGACATGCTTGGCTTCGGTCTCGCCATAAAACAAGCTTTGATACTTGTTGAGCCTTTGCACGCCTTAAGAAAATCTTGAAGCTTAGGATTTTGCTCGCGTTCGCTTGGTCGAGCAAATCCTGGCATGCTTGGCTTCTGTCTCGCCATAAAACAGGCCTTGAGACTTGAGCCTTTGCATGCCTTAAGAAAATCTTGAAGCTTAGGATTCTACTCGCCTTCGCTTGGTCGAGCAGATCCTAGCATGCTTGGCTTCGGTCTCGCCATAAAACAGGCTTTGAGACTTGTTGAGCCTTTCCATGCCTTAAGCAAATCTTGAAGCTTAAGATTCTGCTTGCCTTCGCTTGGTCGAGCAGATCCTGGCATGATTGGCTTCGGTCTCGCCATAAAACAGGCTTTGAGACTTGAGCCTTTGCACGCCTTAAGAAAATGTTGAAGCTTAGGATTCTGCTCGCGTTCGCTTGGTCGAGCAGATCCTGGCATGCTTGGCTTCGGTCTCGCCATAAAACAAGCTTTGTTACTTGTTGAGCCTTTGCACGCCTTAAGAAAATCTTGAAGCTTAGGATTTTGCTCGCGTTCGATTGGTCGAGCAGATCCTGGCATGCTTGGCTTCTGTCTCGCCATAAAACAGGCCTTGAGACTTGAGCCTTTGCATGCCTTAAGAAAATCTTGAAGCTTAGGATTGTACTCGTCTTCGCTTGGTCGAGCAGATCCTAGCATGCTTGGCTTCGGTCTCGCCATAAAACAGGCTTTGAGACTTGTTGAGCCTTTCCATGCCTTAAGCAAATCTTGAAGCTTAAGATTCTACTCGCCTTCGCTTGGTCGAGCAGATCCTGGCATGATTGGCTTCGGTCTCGCCATAAAACAGGCTTTGAGACTTGAGCCTTTGCACGCCTTAAGAAAATCTTGAAGCTTAGGATTCTGCTCGCGTTCGCTTGGTCGAGCAGATCCTGGCATGCTTGGCTTCGGTCTCGCCATAAAACAGGCTTGGAGACTTGAGCCTTTGCACGCCTTAAGAAAATCTTGAAGCTTAGGATTTTGCTCGCGTTCGCTTGGTCGAGCAGATCCTGGCATGCCTGGCTTCGGTCTCGCCATAAAACAGGCTTTGAGACTTGTTGAGCCTTTGCACGCCTTAAGAAAATCTTGAAGCTTAGGATTCTGCTCGCCTTTGCTTGGTCGAGCAGATCCTGGCATGCTTGGCTTTGGTCTCGATATAAAACAGGCTTTGAGACTTGAGCCTTTGCACGCCTTAAGAAAATCTTGAAGCTTAAGATTCTGCTCGCCTTCGCTTGGTCGAGCAGATCCTGGCATGTTTGGCTTCGGTCTCGCCATAAAACAGGCTTTGAGACTTGAGCCTTTGCACGCCTTAAGAAAATCTTGAAGCTTAGGATTTTGCTCGCGTTCGCTTGGTCGAGCAGATCCTGGCATGCCTTGCTTCGGTCTCGCCATAAAACAGGCTTTGAGACTTGTTGAGCCTTTGCACGCCTTAAGAAAATCTTGAAGCTTAGGATTCTGCTCGCCTTTGCTTGGTCGAGCAGATCCTGGCATGCTTGGCTTTGGTCTCGATATAAAACAGGCTTTGAGACTTGGGCCTTTGCACGCCTTAAGAAAATCTTGAGGCTTAGGATTCTGCTCGCCTTCGCTTGGTCGAGCAGATCCTGGCATGCTTGGCTTTGGTCTCGCCATAAAACAAGCTTTGAAACTTGTTGAGCCTTTGCATGCCTTAAGAAAATTCTGGACCATACAATAAATTGAATTTCCTCGTTCATTCATGTTTCATTACACTGAGCTTACATGAAATACATGAAATAAATAAATGCAAATAAACTAAAACAATAATTACGAACAGAGATAATCTTTGAAATGCTCATAAGTCTTACTGAAAATACTTCCTAAGGTGCGCCGCGTTCCATGGGCGCTTCACCTCGATGCCGTCCGCGCGAACCAGCTTGTAGGCTCCAGGTCCGACTAGCTGCTTGACCCTATATGGCCCCTTCTAGTTTGGCCCGAGTACTTCCTGAGCCGAGTCTTTCGTGTTCTGGTTCACTCTCCTCAGTACCAAATCTCTAACCTTAAACTGCCACACATTCGCCTTCTGGTTGTAATATCGGGCAACCCTCTGATGGTAAAGGGCTGACCACCTCGATGCCTGCTCCCTCCTACTGGCTAGCAGATCCAGATTGAAGCACATCTGGTCGTTATTCTCCTGCTCATCAAAGTGTTCCGTCCGATGCGTGGTGGTTCCTATCTCTGCTGGTACAACCGCCTCGTGTCCGAAGGCCAGAGCGAACGGAGTTTCCCCGGTTGCCGTCTTATGGGTTGTTCTATACGCCCATAGCAACCCTGGTGGCTCATCAACCAAAGCGCCCTTCTTTGCTCCAAGCCTGGTTTTAATGAACCTCTTGATCGTCTTGTTGGCTGCTTCTACTTGTCCATTGGACTGTGGGTGACCAGGCGAACAATATTTCAGCTCTATCCCGAGGTTCTGCCAGAAATCCCTGAAGCTGTGATTATCAAACTGCCTACCGTTATCCGTTACCAAGGCATAAGGGATCCCATATCGACAGACCAGATTTCTCCACACAAAATCAGTTGTCTTTTTCTCCGTGATGCTGCTAAGGGCTTCTACCTCTATCCACTTCGTAAAATAGTCAATCGCGACTATTGCGTGTGTTGCTGCTCCTCGTCCCTTTGGCAACGAGTCGATCAGATCTATTCCCCACTGAGCGAACGGCCAATGAGATGCCATTAAAGTGAGCTTCTCTGGTGGCTGGTTGGAGAAGCTTGCAAAACTTTGACAACTTACAAAGCTCCTGGTCTTCTCCTGTGCATCCTGATGCATTGTTGGCTAGAAATACCCCTGCCTTAGAACCTTATGGGCCAGGGATCTCCCACCAAAATGGTTCCCGCAAATCCCCTCGTGAACTTCTCTCAACTCATAATCCGCGTCGTCCTCATCCAAACACCGAAGGAACAGGAGTGTATACCCTCGTCGATACAGCACCCCATCAATCATTGTGCACCTTGAGGCCTGGGCTCTGATCTTACGGGCTCACAGCTTGACTAGTGGTAATATCCCATCTCTAAGATATGCCATCAAGGGATCCATCCATGAGCCTTTCTGCTCTAGCCTTAACACTTCCAGATTCTGCTCGATGCTCGGGCTGGACTTAACCTCCAGAGGGCTCGGCTTTGGTATTTTTGGGTCTGCTACTGCTGCCATATGGGCCAAGATGTCTGCTCGGCTGTTTTGCTCCCTGGGAATCTGTATCACCTCTACTACTTCAAATTTTCCCATCATCTGCCTGACAACCCTCAGATACTGCTCAATCTTCTCTTCTCTAGGTTGAAACCTTTCACTGACATGATTCGCCACCAGCTGGGAATTAGTCCTGATCTTCACTTTTTCTGCCTTCACGGCCTTAGCCAATTCCAACTCTGCTATCAAGGCTTCATACTCTGCCTGGTTATTCATGGCTGCAAAATCTAACTTCACAGCGTACGAAATCTCCTCGCCTTCTGGTCCTTCCAAGACAACGCCAGCTCCTGATCCCTGTTCCCCCGATGAACCATCTACAGATATCTGCCATACTTGAGTTTTACCGGTATATGTAGCATTATCCAGCTGGTCCAAACACACTTCCGACTCTGTAAATTCTGCTATGAAATCAACCATTGCTTGTGCCTTAACCGCTGCTCGTGGCTTGTAGTCAATGTCAAACTCACTCAGCTCTATAGCCCACTTCACAAGCCGACCAGACGAATCTGGCTTATGTAGAGTTTGACGCAACGGCTGATTTGTTACCACCAAGATAGGGAAGGCTTGAAAGTACGGTCTCAACTTTCGAGCAGCGACCACAAGAGCAAGCGCCCACTTCTCCAATGGCGGATATCGGGTTTCAGCATCGAGCAGGGCCTTGCTGGTGTAGTATATCGGATATTGAATCCCATCTTCCTCTCTCACAAGCATAGAACTTGTGGCACGGTCTAATACCGCCAAGTACAATGACAACTTGTTCCAATCTCTTGGTGTGGACAACAAAGGTGCTTGCTGCAAGTATAGCTTCAGGTTCTGGAAGGCCTCTTCGCATTCCAGGTCCATTCCGTTCTCTTGCCCTTCCTTATCACTTGAAAGAATGGCTGACATTTATCTGTGGCCTTGGAAATGAATCGGCTCAGGGCCGCTAGCCTCCCCGTAAGACTCTGCATCTCCTTGAGGTTACGAGGAGACTTCATCTAGATGATCGCTTGGATTTTCTCGGGATTCGCATCGATCCCCCTGTGACTAACCATAAACCCGAGAAATTTCCCTGACTCGACCCCAAAAACACATTTCTCCGGGTTGAGCTTCATCTTGTACTTCCTCAAAAGTGAGAATGTTTCCTCGAGGTGTTCTATATGCTCTTTAGGGATTTTGGACTTAGTGATCATGTCGTCAACGTATACCTCCATTGTTCTCCCGATTAGCGACTTGAAAATCTTGTTTACCAGCCTCTGGTATGTCGCACCCGCATTTTTCAAACCAGATGGCATTACCTTGTAGCAGAACAGACCCTGGTTAGTGATAAATGCCGTGCTTTCCTCATCCTGCTCGAACATGAGGATTTGGTTATATCCCGAGAAATCATCCATGAAGCTGAGCAGGCTATGTCCAGCTATTGAGTCTACTAGCTGGTCGATCTTCGGCAAAGGAAAGCTGTCTTTCGGGCATGCCTTGTTCAGGTCCGTGAAGTCCACACACATCCTCCATTTGCCGTTAGCCTTCTTTACTAACACCACATTAGATATCCACTCGGGATAATTGACTTCCCGAATAAACCCTGCTTTCAGGAGCTTCTCTACCTCGCCATTTATAGCTTCATATCTCTCCTGGTTGAAGCATCTTCTTTTCTGCCTTATTGCCCGAGCCCCTTTCTTTATTGCCAATTTATGACATGCAACCCTTGGATCGATCCCTGGCATGTCTTTATGCGTCCAAGCGAACACATTTGCATGAGCCCGTAGGCACTGTACCAACTCCTGCTTCTGCTCCCCTCTTAACCTCGACCCAATTCTGATCGTTTTCTCAGGATTCTCTGGTCCCAGACTTACTGTCTCCAATTCTTCAACAGGCTCTTGTCTGCCTTTCTTGCTCTTCACTCGGCTATCAAGGGACGTTATCTACATGGTTTCCCTTGCTGCTGAGGAGTAACAGCTCCATGCGATTCTCTGGTCTCCTCGTACCACTCTTACAACCCCATTCACCCGGTACTTGAGGGCTAGATAATGGTTGGACAACACTGCTTTGCTCATCCTCAGAAATGGTCGACCTAGGATCATTTGGTATGGACCTTCCTCATCCATCACCACGAAGTCCAGCATCATTGTCTTTTCTGTCGGGGAGCTCCTAATCGTGATAGGCAACTCAACCACGCCCAGAGGGACCAGTTTTCCTCCTCCAAACCCCTTCAATGAAGTGTTAGTGTACTCCAGCTTCAAATCTGCTAGCCCCATCTCCTTTAGAGTTGACTTAAATAGCACATCCACTGAGCTCCCTGTGTCAACCAATATTCGCTCAAACTTCTTGCCTGCAACAGTGGCCTTGATGACCAGAGCATCCTCGTGGGAGTACAGAATCCCTTCTTCATCCTCATCGGTCCACATGATCGGCACTTGTCTGACCCTTGCCCGTTTAGCTGCCGGGGTGTTGAAGAATACTTCCTTGCTTGTCATGGCATATCTAGCATAGTTTTTCCTCGATCTGTTGGAGTCCCCAGCCAATGTTGGGCCCCCAGCTATCACCCTTACATGAGGCTGCTCGCGCCTCAGACTTTTATCACTCTGCTTCTCTTCATATGTTGAGACTACTACCGGGAAAGTCCCATCTACAAACTCATCCAGGTATTGATTTTTCACCAAATCCTCGACTTGGGTCTTAAGATCTCTGCACTCTGCCGTGGTATGACCGTGAGTACCGTGGAATTTATAATAGCGGCCCCTGTCTCTCCTGCCAGCTAGCTTCGTTATTGGGGTAAGAGGATACAATAATCCATGGTTCCTTATAGCCTCGTACACCTCGTCCAGGGGCATCTTTAAAGAAGTGTATCGCCCATAATCCTGGTTCTGGTCGATCATATGCACTGCCCTTTCTCTATTTGCACCACTCTGAGTTGGTGGTGGCGGCAGCGCTTCTGGTCTGCTCCTTCTATTACCGTGGGATTGGGGATGATAACTACCATATGTCGAATCATGCCTTCTCCAATGCTCCCTAATTGGTGACCGAGGAGGTGGTGCCCTGCTGCGCTGGTACTGCGGTGGCCTCTGATGAGGCTGGTAAGTAGCTATTCGACCTGCTGCACTACTACTGGGGGCTTGGTGGTCTTTCCTCCTGATCGGTCCACTTTCTAGTGATGCCCTCTTTTCTTTCTTTCCAAGCCCTTCTAACTGGTCTGTCTTAATTCGTGCAGCTTTTTCTTCCTCGATTTCTATGTCTCTCTTTGCCTGCTCATATGCAGCCGCATATGTTTGAACGACCAAGTTTCTCAAGTTATACAACAGCCTTCCTATCTTCACCCTTTCTTTCAATCCCCTTAATGTCTGGGGGTGGTTGAAGGCTCCCAAATCGAGGACAGCCCGATGGTATCTCTTAATGAATTCCTGCAGGGATTCTTGCTCCCCCTGCTTCATGCTCTTAAGCTCCATCATATCATCTTCTGGTGCCATTGCCCCTTGAAACTGTTCTGCGAATTCCTAACACATCTGCTCGAAAGCCCTGATGCTCCCTCGAGGAAGCTTCCTGTACCACTCGCGTGCACATCCAAGGATAACGGGAACACTCTGCACCTTTGGGCTTTAGATAACCCTTGCACTCCCGTTATGTCGTTGAAGCGCTCAATATGCACCAACGGGTCAGTTCGCCCTGAGTATCTAAGGTCTAGTAGGCGAAAGTCTCTTGGAATGACTGCCCGCATGATATCCGCTGCGAGTGGTGATTCCCCGTCCAACATTATCCTCCAACCAGGGGCCCTACTCCTTCCCTGCATGTCGTCAATCACCTGTGCTAGTCTGCGCACTTCCTCCTCTAACTGCATCGCTCGACCAGGATCTCGAACTGCAACTTCATCCCGCTTCTGCTCGACATCATGTAAATGTTGCCGGAGTTCTGTCTCCTCTGTATTCGCCATCCCAGCACCCTCATCAGGATTCGGTCTCGTTGGGAAGTGCTCTTCCCCTCTATGAACATCTCCCCGCAGAGAGACGTTGCTTCCCCATTACCAAATCTCCTGGTAGTTTCACTCCGCCTTGTACCATCATGACCTGGTACCACTCTATCAGCTCTCACCCTTTCTTCCTGAATCTCCCTTCGCTCACTACTCAACTCATGAAGGATGGATGTTAGGGTCTTTATTTGGCTTTCCATCATTTCCATCCGGTCAAACATGGTTTTCTCTCGTGCTTCGCTGGCTATCTCTCTCAGCGTCACGGAATCATTCAACATCGCATCACCCCCTTGTGCACTACTCCCACCGGTCTCCATTGTTTCTCCACCTGCTTTATCCCTCTCCTTGCTATCAACAGAAGCTTTTCGTTCAACTCCCCCACAGACGATGCCAAAATGTTGATGCAAGGTTATGGTTGCTCATTACACGACCAGGACCTCTGCTCGATCAACTGTAGTACGAGAATTTCTCCTTATATGATTCCTTTTCTCAGTTCCCTACATTCACAGAAACATGTCAGAGTGCGCCGGTTGTTTTCTCGGCATAAACCCTCCGACGCTCAAGTCAAATATGAAGGTTTGGGAAAAGTTGGCCGTAAGTCTAATAGCCTTTTTACTTGAATTTCAGTTTTACTTAGAGTTTTTCTTTTTCTCTCTTAGAATGACAAAAAATGTAACCCTTTTACCTTCACCGGCTACCTTTTTATAGGTCTCCCTAGGATTCAAACTGCCCCTCCATTCGCGCCCATTATTCCCCCACTACTGTAGTTGCAGGCGGTTAAGTGGCTTTCATGCCTTGAGTCTTAGGTTGGTGAACACGTCATTCTAACTGCCATTGACCGGGTCTCCTTGACGCGAGCTTTAGCAGAAAATGGCATACTGCCTTCACCAGCAGATTATCCTCGCGGATGGTGTGTTTGAGCAGGAGCAGAATGTTCCTGCTCCTGCTCCTGCTCCTCCGCTGTCAGGTTCTGCTCTCTCCCGCTGGTCTTTGCTAAAGCACATCCTGCTCCCAGGCGCTTGCTCGTCATGTCTGGTCTCGTCGAAATATACCCCCAAATAATAACTTAATGCTCCAGTATTGATTTTCAAGGTAATAACTTTAAAGCTATTGTTTATCAGTACATGCCAAATGGGAGTCTTGAAAAATGGTTGCATCCAGAAGTAGTTGAAGAAAGAGATTAAGAAATTGGATTTCAGAAACTCACCTTTCTTCAGAGAATAAGCATTGCAATTGATGTGGCATCTGCACTAGACTATCTTCATTGCCACTTCCAAGAACCAATTCTCCATTGTGATCTGAAGCCAGCAATATCCTTCTCGACAATGACTTGTTTGCTCATATTGGTGATTTCGGACTAGCTAGATTTCATCAAGAAGTCTCAAATCCAACTTTAAATAGCTCTATTGGAGTAAGGGGAGCAATTGGCTCTGCAGCCCCAGGTTATAACTTAAATTCTAATATATAATTTACTTTCTTTTTAATTTTTTAATTTCTTTTCACAACTTCTAACTTCTTAGAAATATTTATATTTTTTAAATGGTAGAGTATGGCCTTGGAGGTGGGGTATCAACAAATGGAGATGTTTATAGCTATGGAATATTGTTGTTGGAAATGGTGACAACAAAAAAACACACAGATGTTATGTTTGAGGGAGACTTGAATCTTCATAGATTTGCAAGAATGGCCTTGCCTGATCATGTGGTGCACATTGTGCATCCAATACATTTAAATGATAGTGAAATTTTGGCTGGTACTGATAACCATAGGCGAAGGCAAACAAGAATCAACAGCAGATTAGCCAATGTCAATTCTATGGTCAGAATTAGAGTTGCTTGTTCAATGGAGTCACCACCAGATCGAATGAACATAACTAATGTTGTCCATGAGCTACAAACAGTCAAGAACATTCTCCTTAAACATGAAAATGTGCTCAACAAGCAAATGGATAACTAGATAATATAATATTCTCTTGTAGCTTGTGCCCAAGTGATATAAATTTACATTGTATGTTGTGAGATAAATAAAAGGCTCATTACTTTGTTTTATGTTTTTTTACAGTCATATTCTTATGAATCACAAGGCAACAAAGTTGAAAACTCCATCAAATGGAAGGAAGTGAAATTTGATCTTAGACAGGGAAAACATGGCTGTCGAAAGGAATAACAATTTTATCACAATTGTATAATTCGATAGGTTTATAATAAAAATTTTTCTTGTACGGAGTATTCCAATTAAGGCGGCAATATGATGAACTTTTGTTGTTTGCGTTGATTTTGAGCTTGATTAGTTTATTGTAATATCCGTTTGATCTTCGTTTGGCATAGGAACTGTTGGGAACTAGGAAGACCAAACTGCCCTTGCTTGGATCATTGAACATATTTTGCCAGTGGTTGATAAAAGAGAAACTTCTCAAGCCTATGGTTTGATGAAAATCCAAAACTATTTGATGAAATGCCTCAATGAATGAATATTAGGCCTGATAGAGGCAATAATATTCTAGCAACCTATGCATTTTTTTCAAATTTCGACTACATATGTATTCAAACCGTGTCTCAGTGTATATTATGGGGGAGACAAGTGTTGCACAAAGGCTTAAGATAGAGAATAGGTAATGGAAATCGGGTCTCAGTGTCCAACAGGAATTGGATGCAAAAACTCGAATGTTCCAGCTACGTTCCTCACCAAAATTTAGCAGAAAATGCAGTTGTTGCTAATTTTATTGATGACAAAAATTAGTGGATGGAGGAGAGGTTGTGCAATGTTTTCCTGAAGAGGTGGCACAAAGGATTCTAAGAACCCCTCTGCCAAGAACTCCCCAAGAAGTCTTGATGATTTGGCACTTTGATAAGTATGGCTGTTACTCAATAAGAAATAGATACCAGGTGGCAGTTAGAATGAAATTCCCAGATAATTTGGAGTGCTCTGATAGCTCTAAAACTCAATGGAAGGTAATTTGGTCAAATGAGATTCCGAAAAAATAAAAATTTTCATGTGGAGAGATGCTCAGAATCTATTACCAATAGCTAATAATCTATGGAGGAAAAATGTGGTGGGGAATTCAGCCTGTCAAAGATGTCATTGTAAAAGTGAGAATGTCACTCATGTGTTAATGGAGTGTAAGGCTGCTCGGAAAGTCTAGAAGTTGACAGATTTTTACGTAGATATGAAGTTGTTGTCTCAGCATGACATACTGAGTATGCTCCGAGAACTAACATCGAGAAGAATGAAGAAAGAGATTAAGCAGATTCTTGCAATATATTGGGCCATTTGGTATGCAAGGAACCGCTTTGTAATTGAAGGAAAGCACGAAGAGCCAAAACTAATAGCAACTAGAGCATCAGCTATTGTGGAGTCATATAAGAGAATCAAAACCCAAAACGGTCCAGCTAGATCAATTCATTATCAAAACAACCAACAAATTTGGACACCTCATCCGGAGGGGAGGTATAAAGTCAATGTGGATGCTGCGATTCAAATGGCAGGTCTGAAGGCAGGGTTGGGGTAGTGGTTAAGAATTCCAATGGAAAAAACATTACTGCAGCTATTAAGAAGGTGTGCTTTCAGGGAACAGTGGCGAGCATGGAGGCTGAAGCAGTCCTTTTTGGCATTCAAGTTGCCCAACAAGTAGAATATTTGCCCATGATTATTGAATTGGATTCAACAGAAGTGGTGGAGCTGGTTTGGAGCAAGAAAAGTTGCTTGACTGAAGTTTCTTGGACAGTAGAAGAAATAAAACAACAATTGTAGATCTCGAATGCATCTTCATTACAGTATGTTACTAAGGAAGTGTAATGCCATAGCTCATGCTATAGCAAAAGTGGCTCTGGATTTTGAGAATTTTGTTATATGACTGGAAGCGTTTCCAGTCCAGATCATGATGTTACTCTCAAATCTTATCAATTAGAAAGCTTTATTTTCTTTTTAAAAAAAACTGTGTCAAATTAAAAAAAAGTTTCGGATTTTTTTCCCTTTGGTCTATGAATGTGATGATAAAACAACATAGAAACAGTACTAATAAGCCCATTCGGACTCCCTCTTTAGAAACTTAGTACAAGCTTAATGTAGATGTGGATGGTAGTGCCTAAAAGAACTTGGAAGGTCTAAGGGCAGTTGTTACAAATTCTGGCTTTAATGTTGATGTTGAGCTTGCAGAGGCAGAAGCAATAATCTTTGAAGCCCAAGTTGCTATTGGCTTTGAAAATGTTGTAAATTTGGTAAAGGCCAATGAAAGCAGCCCTAAAGGGATCTTTTAGGCAGTTTTAGAAATTACAGAGGAGATGATATTATCGTAATTGTTTAGGTTATAGAAGAGCTAAATTGTGTTCAACGATTTGCTGCAATATTGATCAAGAATATAAATTCTAATTCTATGCTATATATGCTGCAATATTACACCCTCGCTAAAAAAAAATTCACCTTTTGAGAAAGTTCAACTTTCCTATACAATATGCAAAAATAATTGCGAGAACAAGAGGATAGATAATAAGAACAGTAGCTGTAATCGACAAGCGATCATGATGAAACCCAAAGTAATCTTCTAAGAAGGAAGACAATGTTTTTGTTTCACCAAATAAAGTAATTTCCTCGTCAATATATATCTTTATATTGTGAAGTAATCGTACCATTTTTTGCCCAAGAGGTAGGCATCATATAATACAACCAAATCCACTAATTGGGAACTTTCTGTAGGAAACTTATTATCAAAATTAATATTCAAAACATTTTGCTAATACACACACACACACATTGACACACTGAAATGTTAACATAGTGTCTATGGTAGACTTTAGAGGCTTACCGGTCCAAGAATCAAAATCCAAAAAAGTGGTTGATTAATGTGTAGAAAACTTCGAATAGAATTAAAGCAATCATGAAATTTGGTGTCAATGACACTAGTAGCATTCTCGGATAATTGTAAAGCATCATTGTACAAAACATCGCATAGAAATTCCAAAGAACTTTATTTGTTGAACCATAATATCCGATCATTGGATAACCAACGATCAAATATGCCAGTGCTTGAATAAGTAAAAAAGGAATCTCATTTGTTACCTACAAAATCAGTATGCATATCTAAATAAGAAAAATTATCACTTAAGCAGTTGTGTTGATGATCTTTAGTCAGCCAAAAGTAATTTTAGGTTCATTTTAGAAGACAATACATAAATTTGTGCACAAAAAATCCCCAATTCACCGCTGATGTGTCGACAAACCATTGCATCTTATCACTAAATATAGGAAGCCAAATGACCATCTAAGGTCAGATAGAGTAGCTAGAAGTTAATAAAGTAAATAGAAAAGTAGTTGGACTAAATTATGATGATTCTCATTCAAGTTGTTGGACTAAATAGAAAATAAATATATAATACAATTTTTACAACAAGAATAACAAAAAAGTATCCAAAAAGAAGAAGGTTTTGGTTTTTGTCCCCCTCCTTATATATTTCTTTACCAGCAAGAAAAGGATCTAAGGTATACGTGTGCTTTGAAGATGTGATTACTGCTGACGAAATGATAAAGGGCAGATCTTGGTGAACTACCGGAAGTTTTGTTGGCTTTTCAAATTTGAATTCTTTATAGGTATGTGGAGTGTGTTAGAAGGTACGTGGCGTTGTTCTACCTCCGTGATGGATTCCTTAGCTCTTTTGAAGCTAAGATGTTTAATACCCCTTTGGACCAGTAGCCCGCACACAGTGGTGTTCCAGCCTATATACCTTTAACGCCTATATACCTTTTTATCTTTTAAAATTATTAAGCAAACCTAGCAACAGGGCTTTGCATAAATAAACATGCATTAAGGTTGGTTGCTAAACATACACAGTACCATATCTGGTTCCTAGAAATGGTGCTCTGAGTGAGGGGGGAGAAGAGAAAGAATACAACTGAGGATTGAGATCTGGTCTCGTTGCCTCAAAGGAACGTACAAGTTTTATGGCAGATCTGATACAGATCAGTCTGCAAGCATACTTTAAAAAGGAAAAATACAAAAATTTAAAAGTGTAGAAAAGTAAATTGCTTTAAATTAAATTGCGGAAATTTAAAGGTACATAAATTTAAATTACAGAAATGAAAATGCTTTAAATAAATGCTTTAAAGATTACAAAAGATCCTTACATGTTGTTTCGGATCTTGGGCTTTAGAAAGAGAATGAAAGAAAGGAAAATTAGAAAGACAAAAATAGATTCAACGATTGGATCCTTGATGCATTTCACCAGATTTCCTTTCGTTGTAGAGAGAATGAGAGAATTCGGAGAGAGAGAGAGGGGTTCGAAAAACAATTTGAGGAGTCTCAAGTCTTCCTTCAGATTATATACACAAAAATTCACTGTTCATTGTAGCGCGTTTTTAAGTGCACAGTAACTCATGGAAAGTTGCAATATTCATTGTAGCGGGATTTTAAGTGCACAGTAACTCGTGGAAAGTTGCACTGTTCACCGTAACTTTACATAGGAGGCTTTGTAGATGCAAAGTAGAATACAAAAGAAATACGATCGGGTTAAGAGACATGTGCACTCTCACTTGTGTCCAAAGGACTACCCGTATACAAATTTTAATACAAGAAATATTATTCTTTTTTTTAAGTAAATAACTACAAATAAATACAGATTATTTACAATGCTTTACAGGGGGAAAAATACCAAAACAGTCGTCTTCATTTTCATCCCCTAGAGAAATAAAGGGCTCTTCATCTTCTTCTTCAATGTCTGAGGATGCTGCAACAGAAGACTCAGACCTTGTAGAGAGAAGCTGCTCCATGATTTTAAAGTATTCATCTTCTGACTTTGCACTGGCGAGAAGGGCTTGGGCCTTAGAACGCTGTGCAAGGAAAGTACTATGGGCTTTAGTATCTTCAATGCTGGGCTTAAGATGACCATTTTGTTTAAGCCAATTGTGAACTATGGCTTCGGTCAATTTTGACATCTCATCGAACTTTGACCACCATTTAATTTTGAAACATCTTTGAAGGATTAATTGGGTATCGGGAGTGTGGTATTGAAAGCTCCACATCCAGACCCAAGGGAGGAATAATTTGGTACAAAAACAGAGGAAAGGAGGAAACCTTTTCTCGGATTCAGTAGGAACATAATGGGCTTTGAAGAGGTTGAAACAATTTGTGGCATTGGTGGTTAAAATAACTGGGCTAGGCCAAAAAAAGGTCCACCATTGTTGGAACCAGTTTGGATGGCTTTGAGTGGTTATTTTTGTATTGAAGAAAAATAACCATGAATGGGAATGCTTTGGGTTTTTAAGGAAGAAAGTGTTGAACCACGCCTGTTGGTAATCCCAATAGGAAAAGGATAAACAGTGTGGAATTTTAAAAAGGAAATTGGCGGGAAATTTCTTTTGGGTATGGAGTGGTTCACCCCACTGATTTGGGCTAATGACATTTAAAATTGTGGCCGTCGAGTAGGCCGGCTCAGAATGGGACTCAGATAGGAAAATTTTTTTGAATTTTACTGAGCCAGTGGCTTCAAGGATGCTTTGGTAATAAGATTGGGGCTTTGTAAGATCCCATGGTTTAAAAAACCATCCGATTTTTGAGAAAGCTTTGATTGTGATACCACAACCTGGGAAGAAGTGCTTCCAGAAGAAATAATTTCTTTAGACAAATTTTCAGATAAAAAAAGTTTTGGTATTTCTTTAGAAATAGGTTTTTCAATTTTTTCAAAATCTTGTTTTGGGGAAATTTGGCTTTGAGAAAAACTCTGTATTGCGAGCAAAAATTCAGGGGATTGGGTAATGGATTTCATCCATTGGTTTACCTGATCTTGGGAGGCCAGGGCTTTGACTTTTGCTTCATCATCTTCGATCATATCGATCCAGGACTTTATAGGCATTGCTGAGGATAGCAATTTTTCTTTTGGGGGAGAGGCTTTAAATGGTGTCTGGGACACAGGATCTTTGAGGATCCCTTTCCCTTTGTCTTTCTTTTTGGGCGGCATTTTATCTGTTTTGGAGAAATTCCCTTGTTAGAAAATCGGGAATAGAATTTTTGTCACCTTTGATAAATTCAATATCAAAATCAAAAACACTTAAAATTGCTTGCCAACGTACAAAAATTTATTTTGATGCAATATTTTGAACATCCTTTTTTAAAACATGTTTTCCACCTTTGCAATCAATTCGCAGTAGGAATTTTTGATTTAGCAAATCACTTTGAAACTTTGAAATGCATAAAACAATAGATAAAATTTCTTTTTTGATAGTAGAATAGTTTTTCTGACAATCATTCCAATGTGCAGATGCATATTGAACTATTTGTTCTTTACCATGATCAACTTGCTTAAGAATTCCACCATAACCTAAGTCTGATGCATCAGTTTCAACAATTTTAAGTAATGTTGGATTAGCCAAATATAAACATGGAATTTCTTTTACCAAATCTTTTATATGCTTTACAATTTGAGTATGATAGTCTGACCAAGCAACATGATTCTTTTTCAACCTATAATGCAAAGGTTTTGCTATCCTATTGATGTTAGGACAAAAATCAAGGACATAATTTAAACTTCCCAAAAATCTATGTAATTGGGTTTTATCCAAAATTTTGTCAGGAAACTTATCAGTAAAAAACAAAGATCTTTCAATAAGGATGATAGTTCCTTTAGAAATGTAGTGACCGAGGAATCTGATTTTGGTTTGAAATAAAGAAATCTTTGAAGAAGAAATGGCTAAACCAGCCTTCCTGGTTGCCAAAATAGAAAGTCTTTAAATGTTTAAAATGTTGATCTATTGATTGAGAAAAGATCAATACATCATCAATGTAAACAATGCAAAATTCAGAATATGGATTGTAGATGTCATTCATAATTCTTTGAAATTCTGAAGGTGCATTTTTTAAACCAAATGGCATAACAGTCCACTCGTACTGTCCAAATGGAACAGTAAAAGTGGTTTTATATTGATCTTTAGGGTGGATTTGGATTTGCCAAAAACCAGACTTCATATCAAATTTTGAAAATATGAAAGCAGAATGAAGTTTTTGAAGTAAATCCTTTTTGTTTGGAATTGGATAACGAATCCATTTTAAAGCTTTATTCAAAGGTTTATAATTAATGACTAGTCTTTGTGTGCTTCTTTCAATTTCAGAATTTTTATTTACATAAAAAGCAGCACAAGACCAAGGCGATCTTGATTTAACAATTAAACCTTTATTTTCCAAATCTTTAATTTCATTTCTGCAATGTTGCTCAAGTTCCATATTCATTTGAATGGGACGGGCTTTAGTAGGAATATTTTTTTCATCAAAAGAATTCTCATAAGGCAAATCGATCAAATGTTGTTTTCTATTCCAAAAAGCGGTTGGTAGATCGGCATAAATCTCTTTTTTGATAAGTTCTTCAAAATCAGAAATTTTTCTTTTTATAAAATTGTTTTGTAATTGGATTTCGAGTCTTTGCAAACTTAAATCCTTCTTTAAACAAATTAGATCACTCTGTTTTGATTTTAATAAAACATTGATTTAGTTTTGATAAATAGAACATGATTTAACAATATTCAAATTTCTTGTTTTTGGTTTTTCAATAAAAGGGAAAACAAGTTTTGTATCTCTAGCTTTAAAAGATATACTATCGTAGTTGACAGTATATAGAGTAATTAAATTGATAAAAGAAGTTCCTAAAATAACAGTATGATGAATATCATTTGTTAAAAGGAAATAAGTTTTAAAATCGAAACCATTATTGTGAATAAAGGCATCAACTTTAGAAGTAATCTTTAATTTTGAATTATTGGCGGCAGAAAGTCTTTCTTTTGTTTTCTCATGAAACTCTCTGGGAACGATATCACCTTTAATGCAATTTAAATCGGCACCAGTGTCAAATAAGGCAATGGTGTCAATCATGAAATCTTTAGAAAAAATTAAAGTAATTTTGATCAAATATTTTCTCGTGGCAATTTGTTTTAAAACAAAAAGAAAATCATTGGGTACGGACTCAATGTTTTCAAGATTTGGATTTTCATCATGATCGTTGCTGAAATGAGATTCATTATCAGAATGATCCTGTAGTTGCTTTTGTAAAAGAATTTGAATGGTTTAAGAATCAGTTTTTTGTTTTTCTTTCAAATCTCTGATTTCAGCTTTAATATCTTTAATTTCCTTTTGAAGATCTTGAACAGAGGGAATATAAGATTTTATATGCTTTTTCTTTTCAAGAATTTGTATAAGATCATATGCATGCGTTTTGACAATAGGAACTTTAGAAGGTTCAGGTTTTTGGTCAAGGGTCTTCAGGAGTTTATCCAAATATTCTCTCTGAAGAGTAGGGTCAGAGGCTCACTGTTTCCAGTCATGGAAGACTCAGAATCTGAAGACTCGATAAGAAGAGAGGATATTTTAGAAAGGACTTCTTCATCGAGATCTGGCTCGTGAAGTTTTCTACTCATCTTGCAATATTTTGCTGTATGGCCTTTCTTTCCACATTTATAACATGTGGCTTCTTTGTAGTTGAAAGGAGCTTTGGATTTGGGCTTGAAATCTTTCTTCTTAGAGAATTTGGGCTTTTTATAAGGCCTCAAAGGTTTCTTATAAAAATTTTCTCTAAAATTAGAAATGGGCTTTCTATGGGTTTTGGACTTGTAATATTTTTTGTAAGGTCTAGAAGAACACTTACCATTACAATTTTTGGAGGGAGAAGATTTGAAAGGGTCATAATTGAATTGCTTACAAAACTGCCTAGCTCCTGCTTAGACTGTCTAAGCTCCTGTTTGAGACGTTTTTGTAATTTTAGATCTTGATAGATCTTTAATCCTTCTTTATTGACAAAACTAACTAACTCACCATAGGTAAGTTCGTCATAAGGAATACGATTATCATATAGGGCTTTAATGGAATTTCTTACCTTTTCTCCTAAGAGAGTAGGTAAGCCAGCAAGGAATTTTTCTTTCCAAGTGGTATGATTTGCATCATCTCTCAGAAAGAGTCGAGTAAAGAAGGTGGTTTTATATTCTTAGAAATCACTAAGTTTCCTACATCTCAAATTATGTAGTAACTCAGCGTTTTTATCTCTTAAGTGTGAAGGATCACCTATAAAATGAAGAGAGATGGTCAAAATCAAGGTTGCAACTGCATCTTGAATGTGGTTATTATATTCATCCATACTGGGGATTCCTTTCTCATCCGTTTGAATAGCCCTCAAAATGTCTAATTGTTGTGATTTGGTAAGGAGATGATCCCACCAGCCTTTAAGTTGGCTTGTGAAACCGGCTATAAGGATTTCTGCTATGGCTTTATCAGAGATTCCTGATTGTGTTTTATAGGCATTGGCAGCCATGGTCATTTGTTGTAATAGACCAAGTATATTATACTCAGACATTCCATCTATGTTCCATTCATAGACAGAAGATGCATTAAACCTGGACTGGTTTAGCGCACTAGGTCTATTATCAACGGCTAGGTCAGGAGGAGAATAAGAAGTAGTAGGAAGTGCTAACTCCCAATGAACTTTGTTAACTTTTGGGGTTAGTTCTTTAAATGCTTCTATGTCTGAAGTAGCTATAGAAGATTGATCATAATCTTGGTCAAGTACACCTACAGTATGAGACAGGTTGGTACCAGGTGTTTTAGACTGAGGTGTATCCGTAGCAATTTGAATTTTAAAAGTAGAAGCAGAAGAAGAAGCTTATATTCTATCTAACTGTTCTCTAATGGCTTTGGCAAAGTCTGACTTTGAATCTTGAACAAGCTTCTATAAGCTTTTGACTATGTTTCGAGACCTGAAATGGCCTAAAAATAGGTTCTTTAAGCTTTTTTAAGGAATCGGTTTTAGAGGGAATTGGTTTTGAAACAGAAGTAACAGTTGTAGAAGACTGTTGGATTTGACTTTCTATACGGGTCAACTGTTTACCTAGAGTATTTAGATTAGTATTACAGAAATTATTCTGTTGGATAATACTATCTAAATTTTTATCAAGATCAGTTGGTTTATGAACTTTGTAAGGAGAGACTTTAATAGGAATAGGAGGGTCACCATGATCTATGGTTATACTCCTAAGAGGGGGATGTTCGGCTTCGATAGTATTACTACTATTAGAAAGATTCCATTCAGGAATTTTCTTTATAGTAGTAATAGAGTTTGACTCTTTGAAAAGATAGGAAATATTATTGTCGGAAGCATACATTTCAAACCAATCGAAAAATAGAATATGGATTTTATGCAAATTGAAAAAATTATAATAAACTGCTTGGACACATAGATTCTTTACAACTATATTATACCTACTTCCGCTTGGCTCTGATACCAGCAAGAAAAGGATCTAAGGTGTACGTGTGCTTTGAAGATGTGATTACTGCTGACGAAATGATAAAGGGCAGATCTTGGTGAACTACCGGAAGTTTTGTCGGCTTTTCTTGCTGGTATCAGAGCCAAGTGGAAGTAGGTGTAATATAGTTGTAAAGAATCTATGTGTTTAAACGTTTTCAAAAAATTAATTTCTGTATGTGTGGTGAATTTTTTACTGGTCATAAGTCCCGTCTTAGGAGTCTGTGCATCCGCTTAGGGCTATAAATCTATATCTGTAGCCATTCATATAGGTTTTAAAATTTGAAAATTTTTATGCATCATGGATTCTCTACTCTGTAGAGCATCTTCTTTTTCTAGCTCTTCTTCCGGGAAGACTAGTGATTCAAAGCATGTTGTGAGTTCTGAGGAATTTGTTATTTCTGATTTTGATAAAGCTATTGATAATTGGGAATTACCTAAAGTTTCTAAAGAAATGATTTACAAAACAAAAAAACTTGACTTTTTAAAGAGTGATTATATTAGAAAAACTGAAGAACGAGATATCACACTTTCAAAACCTTTTGAAACAGTTCATTTGTTTTCGGAAAAGACTTTAAAGACATTAAAAGAGAAAAAATTTAATTATGTCCATATTGGTCTTATTCAAGTCGGGATAAAGCCTCTAACAAAGGAAGGTTTGGATACTTCCATCCTTGCTGTCCTCCGTGATGGCAGGTTCACATCCTTTGATGATTCTTTACTCAGTAGTATAGAATCTAGTCTTTGCAAAGGACCAATTCACTTCAACTGTTATCCCAACATAACGGTTTCTCTTAACGATAAAAATATCCTCAAAACCATGATTTTACAAATCAAAACCCACAATTATCATATGATTGAGGGTTCAATTCCAGTTGCATTGATTTACAAAATTTCTTATAAAGCTATGAATTATGCATTTAATACGCAACATAAGTTCCAGTCAAAAAGAGATGAAACTCTTCTCTTGCAGACTGATTTGTCTAAAGCCAACATGGTTGTCCCAAAGCCTATCCAATGGAAAGACATTCACCTTCCAGACGAATGGATTTTAGATGGAGCCATTGAACCAGTGATTCCAACACATCTTGAGCCAAATACGGAGTTGCAAAATGTGACTCAGTATTCTGATGGTAGAGTCAAACTATCTTTTAAGAGATCTAATTCTATTAGATTCTCTGACAAAGATTCTTGTTCTAGCATGCATTCTTTTTTAAAAGCAATTTTCAAAAGTCCCTACAGAGGTAAATATCCCTAAAAATCATCCTAGGTTTTCTACTTCCGATATTCCTAGTTCTTCCATCCATTCTGTCAATTATGGTATTAGTGTTCCTCATCCCATTTACACTAGCCGACAGAGAATTCAAAAACAGGAAGAGAAATAACCTTCTCCTCCAACTTCTCCTACTTTTTCCGCTGTAACAGAAAATGTTATTAATGTTCTTCAAAAAGATTTTGAAGTTGACAAAGCACTTCTTCATAATAATTTTTATTCTGATAGTAATAAAGAAAAAAGACTTTGGTTTTTTAAACACTTTTTAAACCAAAGAAAAAAGATTCAAGCAGTTTATTATGATTTTGTCAATTTGCATAAAATCCATATTCTATTTTTCGATTGGTTTGAAATGTATGCTTTCGACAATAATATTTTCTATCCTTTCAAAGAGTCAAACCCTATTACTACTAGAAAGAAAATTCCTGAATGGAATCTTTCTAATAGTAGTAGTACTATCGAAGCCGAACATCCCCCTCTCAGGAGTATAACCATAGATCATGGTGACCCTCCTATTCCTATTAAAGCCTCTCCTTACAAAGCTCATAAACCAACTGATCTTGATAAAAATTTAGATAGTATTATCCAATAGAATAATTTCTGTAATACTAATCTAAATACTCTAGGTAAACAGTTGACCCGTATAGAAAGTCAAATCCAACAGTCTTCTACAACTGTTACTTCTGTTTCAAAACCAATTCCCTTTAAAACCGATTCCTTGAAAAAGCTTAAAGAACATATTTTCAGGCCATTTCAGGTCTCGAAACATGGTCAAAAGCTTATAGAAGCTTGTTCAAGATTCAAAGTCAGACTTTGCCAAAGCCATTAGAGAACAGTTAGATAGAATAGAAGCTTCCTCTTCTGCTTCTACTTTTAAAATTCAAATTGCTCCGGATACAGCTCAGTTTAAAACACCTGGTACCAACCTGTCTCATACTGTAGGTGTCCTTGACCAAGATTATGACCAATCTTCTATAGCTACTTCAGACATAGAAGCATTTAAAGAACCAACCCCAAAAGTTAACAAAGTTCATTGGGAGTTAGCACTTCCTACTACTTCTTATTCTCCTTCTGACCTAGCCGTTGATAATAGACCTAGTGCGCTAAACCAGTCCAGGTTTAATGCATCTTCTGTCTATGAATGGAACATAGATAGAATGTCTGAGTATAATATACTTGGTCTATTACAACAAATAACCATGGCTGCCAATGCCTATAAAACACAATCAGGAATCTCTGATAAAGCCATAGTAGAAATCCTTATAGCCGGTTTCACAGGCCAACTTAAAGGCTGGTGGGATCATCTCCTTACCAAATCACAACAATTAGACATTTTGAGGGCTATTCAAACGGATGAGGAAGGAATCCCCATTATGGATGAATATAATAACCACATTCAAGATGCAGTTACAACCTTGATTTTGACCATCTCTCTTCATTTTATAGGTGATCCTTCACACCTAAGAGATAAAAACGCTGAGTTACTACATAATTTGAGATGTAGGAAACTTAGTGATTTCCAAGACTATAAAACCACCTTCTTTACTCAACTCTTTCTGAGAGATGATGCAAATCATACCACTTGGAAAGAAAAATTCATTGCTGGCTTACCTATTCTCTTAGGAGAAAAGGTAACAAATTCCATTAAAGCCCTATATGATAATCGTATTCCTTATGACGAACTTACCTATGGTGAGTTAGTTAGTTTTGTCAATAAAGAAGGATTAAAGATCTATCAGGATCTAAAATTACAAAAACGTCTCAAATAGGAGCTTAGACAGTCTAAGCAGGAGCTAGGCGGTTTTGTAAGCAATTCAATTATGACCCTTTCAAATCTTCTCCCTCCAAAAATTGTAATGGTAAGTGCTCTTCTAGACCTTACAAAAAACATTACAAGTCCAAAACCCATAGAAAGCCCATTTCTAATTTTAGAGAAAATTTTTATAAGAAACCTTCGAGACCTTATAAAAAGACCAAATTCTCTAAGAAGAAATATTTCAAGCCCAAATCCAAAGCTCCTTTCAACTACAAAGAAGCCACATGTTATAAATGTGGAAAGAAAGGCCATACTGCAAAATATTGCAGGATGAGTAGAAAACTTCACGAGCTAGATCTCGATGAAGAAGTCCTTTCTAAAATATCCTCTCTTCTTATCGAGTCTTCAGATTCTGAGTCTTCCATGACTGGAAACAGTGAGCCTTTCCAGGTTGACGAGTTAGTTGACTCCGATACCTCCTCTTCTTCCTATAGTGACTCTGAGTCAGAGTCTTATTTAAAGAAAATCAATGTTCTGACTAAAGACCAAGAAATATTTCTTTAATTAGTCAAACACATTTCTGACCCTACTCTTCAGAGAGAATATTTGGATAAACTCCTGAAGACCCTTGACCAAAAACCTGAACCTTCTAAAGTTCCTATTGTCAAAACGCATGCATATGATCTTATACAAATTCTTGAAAAGAAAAAGCATATAAAATCTTATATTCCCTCTGTTCAAGATCTTCAAAAGGAAATTAAAGATATTAAAGCTGAAATCAGAGATTTGAAAGAAAAACAAAAAACTGATTCTTAAACCATTCAAATTCTTTTACAAAAGCAACTACAGGATCATTCTGATAATGAATCTCATTCCAGCAACGATCATGATGAAAATCCAAATCTTGAAAACATTGAGTCCGTACCCAATGATTTTCTTTTTGTTTTAAAAAAAATTGCCACGAGAAAATATTTGATCAAAATTACTTTAATTTTTTCTAAAGATTTCATGATTGACACCATTGCCTTATTTGACACTGGTGCCGATTTAAATTGCATTAAAGGTGATATCGTTCCCAGAGAGTTTCATGAGAAAACAAAAGAAAGACTTTCTGCCGCCAATAATTCAAAATTAAAGATTACTTCTAAAGTTGATGCCTTTATTCACAATAATTGTTTCGATTTTAAAACTTATTTCCTTTTAACAAATGATATTCATCATACTGTTATTTTAGGAACTTCTTTTATCAATTTAATTACTCTATATACTGTCAACTACGATAGTATATCTTTTAAAGTTAGAGATACAAAACTTGTTTTCCCTTTTATTGAAAAACCAAAAACAAGAAATTTGAATATTGTTAAAGCATGTTCTATTTATCAAAACTAAATCAATGTTTTATTAAAATCAAAACAGAGTGATCTAATTTGTTTAAAGAAGGATTTAAGTTTGCAAAGACTCGAAATCCAATTACAAAACAATTTTATAAAAAGAAAAATTTATGATTTTGAAGAACTTATCAAAAAAGAGATTTATGCCGATCTACCAACCGCTTTTTGGAATAGAAAACAACATTTGGTCAATTTGCCTTATGAGAATTCTTTTGATGAAAAAAATATCCCTACTAAAGCCCGTCCCATTCAAATGAATATGGAACTTGAGCAACATTGCAGAAATGAAATTAAAGATTTGGAAAATAAAGGTTTAATTGTTAAATCAAGATCGCCTTGGTCTTGTGCTGCTTTTTATGTAAATAAAAATTCTAAAATTGAAAGAAGCACACAAAGACTAGTCATTAATTATAAACCTTTGAATAAAGCTTTAAAATGGATTCGTTATCCAATTCCAAACAAAAAGGATTTACTTCAAAAACTTCATTCTGCTTTCATATTTTCAAAATTTGATATGAAGTCTGGTTTTTGGCAAATCCAAATCCACCCTAATGATCAATATAAAACCGCTTTTACTGTTCCATTTGGACAGTACGAGTGGACTGTTATGCCATTTGGTTTAAAAAATGCACCTTCAGAATTTCAAAGAATTATGAATGACATCTACAATCCATATTCTGAATTTTGCATTGTTTACATTGATGATGTATTGATCTTTTCTCAATCAATAGATCAACATTTTAAACATTTAAAGACTTTCTATTTGGCAACCAGGAAGGCTGGTTTAGCCATTTCTTCTTCAAAGATTTCTTTATTTCAAACCAAAATCAGATTCCTCAGTCACTACATTTCTAAGGGAACTATCATCCTTATTGAAGGATCTTTGTCTTTTACTGATAAGTTTCCTGATAAAATTTTGGATAAAACCCAATTACAAAGATTTTTGGGAAGTTTAAATTATGTCCTTGATTTCTGCCCTAATATCAATAGGATAGCAAAACCTTTGCATGATAGGTTGAAAAAGAATCCTGTTGCTTGGTCAGACTATCATACTCAAATTGTAAAGCATATAAAAGATTTGGTAAAAGAAATTCCATGTTTATATTTGGCTAATCCAACATTACCTAAAATTGTTGAAACTGATGCATCAGACATAGGTTATGGTGGAATTCTTAAGCAAGTTGATCATGGTAAAGAACAAATAGTTGAATATGCATCTGCATATTGGAATGATTGTCAGAAAAACTATTCTACTATCAAAACAGAAATTTTATCTATTGTTTTATGCATTTCAAAGTTTCAAAGTGATTTGCTAAATCAAAAATTCCTACTGCGAATTGATTGCAAAGGTGGAAAACATGTTTTAGAAAAGAATGTTCAAAATATTGCATCAAAACAAATTTTTGCACGTTGGCAAGCAATTTTAAGTGTTTTGATTTTGATATTGAATTTATCAAAGGTGACAAAAATTCTATTCCCGATTTTCTAACAAGGGAATTTCTCCAAAACAGATAAAATGCCGCCCAAAAAGAAAGACAAAGGGAAAGGGATCCTCAAAGATCCTGTGTCCCAGACAGCATTTAAAGCCTCTCCCCCAAAAGAAAAATTGCTATCCTCAGCAATGCCTATAAAGTCCTGGATCGATATGATCGAAGATGATGAAGCAAAAGTCAAAGCCCTGGCCTCCCAAGATCAGGTAAACCAATGGATGAAATCCATTACCCAATCCCCTGAGCTTTTGCTCGCAATACAAAGTTTTTCTCAAAGCCAAATTTCCCCAAAACAAGATTTTGAAAAAATTGAAAAACCTATTTCTAAAGAAATACCAAAACTTTCTTTATCTGGAAATTTGTCTAAAGAAATTATTTCTTCTGGAAGCACTTCTTCCTAAGTTGTGGTATCACAATCAAAGCTTTCTCAAAAATCGGATTGGCATAATAAACCCCATTCTCAAAATGTTTTAACAATGGAGAATGGATTTTATAATTCTGATCCATTTCAAGCAATTTCAAAGTTTTTCCCAAAAGGATGGTTTTTTAAACCATGGGATCTTACAAAGCCCCAATCTTATTACCAAAGTATCCTTGAAGCTACTGGCTCAGTAAAATTCGAAAAGTTTTTCCTATCTGAGTCCCATTCTGAGCCGGCCTACTCCACGGCCACTATTTTAAATGTCATTAGCCCAAATCAGTGGGGTGAACCACTCCATACCCAAAAGAAATTTCCCACCAATTTCCTTTTTAAAATTCCACACTGTTTATCCTATTCCTATTGGGATTACCAACAGGCGTGGTTCAACACTTTCTTCCTTCAAAACCCAAAGCATTCCCATTCATGGTTATTTTTCTTCAATACAAAAATAACCACTCAAAGCCTTCCAAACTGGTTCCAACAATGGTGGACCTTTTTCTGGCCTAGC
Organism: Citrus glauca; assembly: GCA_029633175.1. Lineage (NCBI taxonomy): Eukaryota > Viridiplantae > Streptophyta > Magnoliopsida > Sapindales > Rutaceae > Citrus > Citrus glauca. The sequence goes on from JAQOOD010000006.1 coordinate 18,076,500, forward strand.
CCAGTTATTTTAACCACCAATGCCACAAATTGTTTCAACCTCTTCAAAGCCCATTATGTTCCTACTGAATCCGAGAAAAGGTTTCCTCCTTTCCTCTGTTTTTGTACCAAATTATTCCTCCCTTGAGTCTGGATGTGGAGCTTTTAATACCACACTCCCGATATCCAATTAATCCTTCAAAGATGTTTCAAAATTAAATGGTGGTCAAAGTTCGATGAGAAGTCAAAATTGACCGAAGCCGTAGTTCACAATTGGCTTAAACAAAATGATCATCTCAAGCCCAGCATTGAAGATACTAAAGCCCATAGTACTTTCCTTGCACAGCGTTCTAAGGCCCAAGCCCTTCTCGCCAGTGCAAAGTCAGAAGATGAATACTTTAAAATCATGGAGCAGCTTCTCTCTACAAGGTCTGAGTCTTTTGTTGCAGCATCCTCAGACACTGAAGAAGAAGATGAAGAGCCCTTTATTTCTCTAGGGGATGAAAATGAAGACGACTGTTTTGGCATTTTTCCCCTGTAAAGCATTGTAAATAATCTGTATTTATTTCTAGTTATTTACTTAAAAAAAGAATAATATTTCTTGTATTAAAATTTGTATACGGGTGGTCCTTTGGACACATGTGAGAGCGCACATGTCTCTTCACCCGATCGTATTTCTTTTGTATTCTACTTTGCATCTACAAAGCCTCCTGTCTAAAGCTACGGTGAACAGTGCAACTTTCAACGAGTTACTGTGCACTTAAAATCCCGCTACAGTGAACAGTGCAACTTTCCATGAGTTACTGTGCACTTAAAAATGCGCTACAATAAACAGTGAATTTTTGTATATATAATCTGAAGGAAGACTTGAGACTCCTCAAATTTTTTTTCGAACCCCTCTCTCTCTCTCTCCGAATTCTCTCATTCTCTCTACAACGCAAGGAAATCTGGTGAAATGCATCAAGGATCCAATCCTTGAATCTATTTTTGTCTTTCTAATTTTCCTTTCTTTCTTTCTCTTTCTAAAGCCCAAGATCCAAAACAACATGTAAGGATCTTTTGTAATCTTTAAAGCATTTATTTAATGCATTTTCATTTCTGTAATTTAAATTTATGTACCTTTAAATTTCCGCAATTTAATTTAAAGCAATTTACTTTTCTACACTTTTAAATTTCTGTATTTTTCCTTTTTAAAGTATGCTTGCAGACTGATCTGTATCAGATCTGCCATAAAACTTGTACATTCTTCTGAGGCAACGAGACCAGATCTCAATCCTCCGTTGTATTATTTCTTTTCTCCCCCCTCACTCAGAGCACCATTTCTGGGAACCAGATCTGGTACTGTGTATGTTTAGCAACCAACCTTAATGCATGTTTATTTATGCAAAGCCCTGTTGCTAGGTTTGCTTAATAATTTTAAAAGATAAAAAGGTATATAGGCATTAAAGGTATATAGGCTGGAACACCACGGTGTGCGGGCTACTGGTCCAAAGGGGTATTAAACATCTTAGCTTCAAAAGAGCTAAGGAACCCATCACGGAGGTAGAACAACGCCACGTGCCTTCTAACACACGCCACGTACCTATAAAGAATTAAAATTTGAAAAGCCGACAAAACTTCCGGTAGTTCACCAAGATCTGCCCTTTATCATTTCGTCAGCAGTAATCACATCTTCAAAGCACACGTACAGTAACCCCTATCTGTCATTTAGGGGTTAGGCAGGACCCCTACCTGTCATTTAGAACAGATAAAGAAATATATAAGGAGGGGGACAAAAACCAAAACCTCCAATCAGGAGAAAAAAATACAACAGAAAAAGAAAAAAATTAAGGCATAGCCTAACATAAGAATCATAATAAAAATGATTAATGTAGACAGTGATACTATGTCTTACGATACTTGCGGCCGACAAGTAATTTAAAGCCCTTTTTCGATTGACCAACAATGCTAAAATCAGGGCTAAAGTCAATTCTCTTAGAATTCTCAGGTGCAGACAAAAAGTGTTCGTTATTTGCCAGGTGCTTGTCAGAACTATCATTATTATCAGTATGAGAATTGTAAAACCTAAAATCTTTGCTAGATGCTCGATGAAGATGAGGATTATACTCACCAATGCTCCACAGGGGAGACAGGCTTTGATCACGAGGTTCTCGGACCCTAGAATCATGAGTTGTGGTATCCTAGGCAATCAGCTCCTGATGGATGTAGAATTTGTAACGTTAGCTCGGTTCTTCATAGGTTTGGTAATCGGGGACCCTGCATCCACAATCTGCTTAGTGATGGAGGGCTGAAGTCGTGGAGTATCTGCCGGTAGAACTTCTGACTTCTAAACCCCTTTAGATTTCCTTTAATAGCATTACAACAATGCTGTTAAAGAGTTTGCCGTATAGTTTTGTCAAATTTTCAAATTTGGATAAGCCTTGGATATCCATGGATAATATTATACTTTACAACTATTATCTTAAGTGGGAGGAAAATTTATGCGAGTCCGGTAAACAACCTCAGTATAAACTTTTGTTATTTTCACAGGTCAAGTGAATCATAATGTGAAACCCTTTTGATCTATGCATACGATAGGTTTGTAACCGCACTAAGGTAGTGCGTCTTATCTATTATTTTTCTTTAACTAAAAGTTTGAACAATAGATTTTATTACTAATAAAGCAGGTTATTAATTCATTTTATCATCTAATTGTGAGTCATATTAAACTTATACCACTTCTTAGACAACATTAATCTTGTTTAAATGGCCAACATTAATCGTATCAGCTTTGCTTAAAATCCACCCACTTTATCAAGTGGTGAATATTAATTATGTCAACTTGGCTTAGCTTTTTCTTGTGGACAAATTGATAGTGGCCAACATCAATATTTTGAAAATGACAAGTCAAGTCTAGTCTAGTTTCAATTAAGAGAGAGGGGGAAAAAAGGAGAATAAGAAAATAAAAAAATAAAAGTAATAATAATCTATCGTTATATTGTCACAAGTTATAAATATAGATAATAATACTAATTATGAATTTTATTTTAATAAAGATAAAAAGTAATTAATTAAATAGAGATATTTTGGAGAATATTTTTTGATAAAATAATTTGTACGTTTTAGATTAAGTAAAAACCTAAAAAATTGGCTTCATAACTTAAAGACTTAATCACTGAAAATTTTCATTAAGTTTAAAAAATAAACGGACTTAATGACTTAAATGATTGAAATTAAGTTAATTAAATCATTAAGTAAAAAAAAACAGCGACCAAATAACAAAATTGACTCAAATTTTTGCATTCTCCTATGGCGCTCTTTTGCTTAATTATATGGCTTAACCACGAAAAGATAATCAATTTACATGAATTCCAATAAACTTGACTAGGAAAAATATATCAATAAAATCGGAAAGATTGAAGCCTAATCCAATCATTAACAGTGCTTCATTCCTTTAATAGGTGTTGATGACAAAGAAAGACCAGGAGACGACTTAGAAAAAAAATTCGAAGAAAATGATCGTACAGTAAATAGATTGAGGGATTTTTTTTGGGTCTAGCAATTTAGGTTACGGATATTTTTTAGAATAAAAAATATTTTCTTAAAATAAAGAAAATAAATTTCATAAGTAATTTAATGAATTTCAATAACTCCATCCTTTAAAAAAAAATCTAAATTATTCTTTTAACTCTTACCTTTTTTAAGATTTAAATTTACATAATTAATTAAATAAAATTATTTAAAAAATTACTGCAGTATATATTCAATAAAAATTTGCATTGGAGTTGGAAAGGGCAGTTTTTAACTGAAAATTTTTAATCATTGATAATGTGTATATTTGGCGGTCCTTATTCTCAGGTTCTTGTAATTGGATCGTTTTGCGTGTCACCCAGTCTTTGTTTTGGCTTCTCTTTGTCAAAACTTACGGCCCCAGCTATCTTGTCAAATGCTTGAAAAATGAACATACAGCGAAAGACTTTGAATCTGAAGAAAAAAGATAGTCATCATGGGGTTCAATTGTCACTTTATGATCTGCCTTTCCCTTTTTTTTTTTTTCCAAATTTTACGTGTAAAATGACCATCAGAATGCGACATGCACTTGGAAAAAACGATAATAGTTTTGAGTGTTTGTGACTTTCTGGATAAAATTTCAAAATGTAACCCTTTTATGTTTCCTTTAATAGCATTATAGCAATGCTGCTAAAAAGTTTGCCGTATTTCTATTCCCGAGAATTCGAATCAAGATATATATATACTCGAAATGCTGATAAAAAGGTTGCTGTATAGTTTTGTCAAATTTTCAAGTTTGGATATGCAGTGGATATTGATGTTAGAGACATGAGTTGTATTTGAAAATATCAATATCCCAGGTTGCTTAGACATGAGAGCATAAGTTGGTTTATATATAAGAACTAAAAATAATACGGTAACAACTAACAAGGCGGTTAAGATTTAAGAGGGGGCTAACGCGCGCGAGACCAAGCCCAAAAATAGAGCCCGCTCTAAGAATTTATTAATTGGGCACGAGGGGGAACCTCCTGGGGATTGGGGGTGTTGTATATGTGCGCCAACTTGGCTGCTTTTTATATTTTTGCCCTTTGCTTTAATTTATTTATTTTAATGCAAATTATATTGAGAATTCGATTCAAATTATTTTTAATCCTTCTTTAATTATAATTTGAATTTTGAGAGAAAAAAGGGCTAGGGTGTATAACTATTTAAAAGGGCGATTATATCACATTGTTTTTATTTGGAAAAGCTCGCTCTTTGTTCTTCTTGTTTTTGCCTTCATCGTTGTACATTTTATTGTTCTACACCGTCATTTGGAGTGCAACCTCACAACAGTAGTCATTGCATCCTAAAGATCAAACTGCCTTTGTTACACCATCTTGCACTGAGATATTGTATCTTGAGCCGCGGAATTTGGTCCTAAGGACAATGTTGTCGCATGCCTTGACTGCTTTTTTGTTTCTGTCCAGTTTCCTTCCGAACTTTCGCTGTTTGCATATCAAATTTTTAACAATCTTAAAACCAAAAATGAGTGATCTTCCACCTTCATTAGCCACTACACCTGTTGCACTCGCAGCCCCTGGACTTCTCGATCTCTTTGTTTATGACCTTCCTGCTTCCACTTCCATCACTGCAAAAAACTTGCCGGATACCTCCAAGATTGAATATGATTCAAGCATGTTAAATGCTTATTGTGAGAATCATGATATCATTCATGAAGTGACACCTCCCTATTCACCCGAATCTAATCGTGTAGTTGAAAGGAAAATCAGAACTTTGAAGAACATGGTAAATGCCATGATAATAAGTTTTGGGGCACCATTGAACTTGTTGGGGGAAGCGATATTGTCTGCTTGTCATGTTAAAAACAGAATACCTTATAAGAAAATATGTAAAACACCTTATGAATTATGAAGAGGCTATATGCCTAACTTATCGTATCTCAAAGTGTGGGAGTGTCTTGCCAAAGTTTTAAAACTAGATCCTAAGAGAACATGATTGGAACCAAAAACACTTCCAAGGTCAACAATTAAAAATAATTTACCTACCGAAACTGAAGAGTGGAGGAAAGAATTGCTAAAATTCTTTGAGAAAACTTTATGCATTAAAGGACCGATGAAAATAAAATTTGCAACTGGTGGCTTATTAAGTTCCTTAAATAAAGAAGTTAAAGATAGTTACAAAAAGAGAAGTTAAAAACAATTTCAGAAATTGGATAACTAAATTAATTATCATTCTTGTGTGCACATGTTCCTTGAGTTAAAACTATAGATACTCTGCCCCCTTTTAAAAGACATGAACAAATATCCACTCATAATTCAAATACAGAGGGGAAAAAAATAAAATAAAATAAATGACGGACGCCCTACAATCGTGTAATCTATGTGACAATGACGGTGAAACCATATCAATGAAACAAATTGGCCAACGTCACAAAATTATAGACTTCTTGTTTAACTAAAATTCAAATAAACCAGAAGCTTGTCAAAATGTGATGAACTACATCATCCCTCGTGTAATGTTTGCAAATTTCTGCATAGTCCATAGGACAAGCTATGACCATCTTACTGTTGGATTAACAAATTAATAAAAAGACTACCTTACCCTTTAGAGTAATGAAAGAACAAAACATAAAGGTGGAAAAAGCTTCCTAGCAGTATCGAAGTTTTCAACAATCTTTTTTTTTTTTTAATCACATGAAGAGTTAGCGATTCAATCATCCAAGCACTTGACTTAAGCCATGACCATAGCTCATTGTTAGCTTTACACAATAAGGGAGTCAAAAATAAAAACAAATTGCCGAAAAAAATTTAAATTAATAAGAAGAACTTGTTTATGTGTATGGTAAAAGGCTGAATGTTTTCATTCCTCTCCTCACATAACTTGTTCACTATGGACACCTAGAGATTTAAAGGCTTATTGAGTATGCAAAATGCTATCGAAATTACCAGCAAAAGTGTTGCAGTAAGATTTTATTTTCAGTTTTTTACATTTTGTTTTGCTCGAGAACTAGCAAAATTTAGATTGAGGGTTTTCGGTTGGCATTATTTATATCATATTTATTACCCTTAACTTATATTTGTTAGTTAATTAAGTTTAATAATTAATGTTTAATAATTAATTGTAATAAGTAGTTATTTTATAATAATGCTTAAATGGAGAATTATTATAGAATAACGGGGAGTTAAAGGAATTTAGGCGGTAGAACTAAGCGTATAAAATACTTTGTGCACTCTCTCACTAAAATTCAGTTTTGACGCAAAGCTAAGGGAATCCACTCTTAATAATAGAAGCCTTGAAGTCTTAGGTTCAAGTGCAGTGTGCAGTATTACCACATCGCAAGACTTCTAGTGCAGTGTGCAGTATTACCGCATCGCAAAAGGCTTAAAATCCACTCACTTTCTCAAGTGGATCATGTCAACTTGCCTTGGCTTTTGTCAAGTGACCAGCGATCATGTCAACTTTGCCTTAGCTTTTGTCAAGTGGCCAACGATCATGTCAAATTTCCTTGACAATTTGATAGTGGCCAACATTTATATTTTCTTAGCTTTTTCTTGTGAACAAACTGATAATGGCCAACGTTTATATTTTGAAAATGACCAAGTCAAGTCTAGTTTCAAAGTAAGGAAAAAAAATAAAAAGGGAAGAAAGGCGTCGTCTTTGTGTTATGTCTGAACTTGTCTTGTTATCTTTGAATTTACGACTCTCAGAAGTAGGTGAAGCTCACATACAAAGGCAAGCCAAGGAAATTGCCTCCTCACTTGTAGAAATGAGTACCCACTCCGTTTATTTTCCATCCATGCTTCTTTTTTTCATCACACTGTTGCATGTTGCAGCCTTTGAGGAGGGAGATCGTGCAGCCCTCCAGGCCTTTAAGTCAATGATTGCTCATGACCCTCAAAGAATCCTGAACTCATGGAATGATTCTCGCCATTTCTGTGAATGGGAGGGCGTTACATGCGGTCGCAGGCACAGACGAGTCATAGCCCTTGATCTGATGTCAAAAGCCTTGAGTGGCTCATTGTCGCCTCATATTGGCAACCTCAGCTTCCTGAGAGAGATCAATCTTATGGATAACACTATCCAAGGTGAAATTCCTCCTGAATTTGGGCGTCTGTTCAGGTTAGAAGCTCTGTTTCTAGCAAATAATTCCCTGGTTGGGAAAATTCCAGCCAACTTTTCTTATTGTTCCAGGCTCACAGAACTATCTTTAGGACAAAACAAGCTAGTAGGAAGTATTCCATTTGAGTTTGTCTTTCTATACAAACTCAAAGGACTATCTTTACGCAAAAACAATTTGACAGGAGGCATCTCTCCCTTTCTCGGGAATCTAACATTCCTCGAACTTGTGTCTCTATCTTACAACTCTTTTGAAGGAAATATTCCAGATTCATTGGGTCAATTGAAAGAGTTGAAAAGTCTTGCAATTGGCGGAAACAACCTCTCCGGTAAAATCCCTCCTTCTATTTGCAATCTTTCCTTCCTTGTCAATTTTTCGGTGTCTCAAAATCAAATCCATGGGAGTCTTCCATCATGTTTAGGTCTTAATTTTCCTAATCTCAAATTCTTCCAAATCGACCAAAACTTCTTCACTGGATCCATTCCTGTATCTTTATCCAATGCTTCAAAACTAGAAGTTATTCAAATTGCGAACAACAGTTTTTCTGGAAAATTTTCAGTCAATTTTGGAGGCATGAAAAATCTTTCACACCTAATTTTACAATCTAGTAATTTAGGAAGCGGGGAAAGTGATGAGATGGGGTTTATTAATTCTTTGGCCAACTGTAGCAAATTGCGAGTTCTAAGTTTTGGTAGAAATCAATTTAGAGGAGTATTGCCACATTCAATAACTAATCTGTCAAGTCAACTTCAAGTTTTGTTCCTTGGGTTTAATCAGTTATATGGAAGCATACCTTCAGGGATAGGTAACCTTGTTAACTTATATTTATTAGCGATGGAGCAAAACCAATTTATAGGCACAATTCCTCAAGAAATGGGTAAGCTTTTGAACTTACAGGGCTTGGATTTTGGAGGCAACCATTTCTCAGGGAAAATTCCTTCCACTCTAGGAAATTTGTCATCATTAAGTGAAATTGTATTAAGCAATAACAATTTATCCGGAGTCATCCCTTCCAGTCTTGGAAATTTGAAGCGATTGGCACTTTTAGAAATGTCTGGAAATGACCTCAGTGGAACTATCCCAGAAGAGATTTTCAATATATCCTCTCTTTCAAATTCACTGATTTTAGCCCAAAACCACATTGTTGGATCTATATCTCCAAGAATCGGTAATCTAAAAGCTTTGAGGATTTTTGATGTGTCTAGTAATGACTTATCTGGTGAAATTCCAAGTGAACTTGGTCTTTGCTCTAGTCTTGAAGATATTTATCTAGTGGGAAACTACTTCCACGGATCTATTCCTTCATTTTTCAGTAATTTGAAAAGTATTAAAAAGGTTGATCTTTCTCGGAATAATTTGTCTGGCCAAATTCCAATATTCCTCGAGACTCTTTCTCTGGAATATCTTAACTTATCCTTCAATGATTTCGAGGGAAAACTACCAACAAAAGGAATTTTTGCAAATGCAAGTGCAATATCAATTGTGGGTTGTAATAGACTTTGTGGGGGCATAACTGAACTGCAGCTGCCCAAATGCACCGAGAATAAATCAAGTAGTCAGAAGATCTCTCGAAGATTGGAAATAATAATCTCAACTGTAAGTGCCTTTTCAGGACTAGTCATGGTGTCATTTTTCATTTTCTATTGGTACAAATGGAGGAGGGAGCCTTCCAGGCAACCTGCAAGACCAATGACAACAAAAACATTTCCAAAGATGTCTTATAAAAGCCTCTTCAAAGCGACTGATGGGTTTTCTTCAACACACTTGATTGGAGTGGGTAGCTTTGGCTCAGTGTATAAGGGATTACTTGATGAAGATGGAACTATTGTTGCAATCAAAGTGATTAACCTTCAACGCCAAGGAGCTTCTCAGAGTTTCAAGGCTGAATGCAAAGCCTTGAAAAATATCCGTCATAGAAATCTTGTCAAGGTCATAACTTCATGCTCAAGTATTGATTTTCAAGGTAATGACTTTAAGGCTATTGTTTATGAGTACATGCCAAATGGGAGTCTTGAAAAATGGTTGCATCCAGAAGCAGTTGCACAAAGAGATGAAGAAATTGAAATTCAGAAACTCACCCTTCTTCAGAGAATAAGCATCGCAATTGACGTGGCATCTGCGCTAGACTATCTTCATCACCACTGCCAAGAACCAATTCTCCATTGTGATCTAAAGCCAAGCAATATCCTTCTCGATAATGACTTGACTGCTAAAATTGGTGATTTTGGACTAGCTAGAATTTTTCATCAAGCAGTCTCAAATCCAACATTAACCAGCTCCGTTGGTGTAAGGGGAACAATTGGCTATGCAGCCCCAGGTTATAACTTATATTCTATTTCATAATTTATATATTTTGTCTTTTAATTTCTTTTTGCAACTCCTAACTTCTTAATAAATCTTATATTGAATGGCAGAGTATGGCCTTGGAAGTGAGGTGTCAACAAATGGAGATGTTTATAGTTATGGAATATTGCTATTAGAAATGGTGATAACAAAAAAACCCACAGATGTTATGTTTGAGGGGGACTTGAATCTTCACAACTTTGCAAGAATGGCCTTGCCTGATCGTGTGATGGATATTGTGGATCCAATACTTCTAAATGATGGTGAAATTTTGATTAGCACTGATAACCATAAGCAAAGGCAAGCAAGAATCAGTAGCAGATTAGAATGTCTTATTTCTCTAATTAGAATTGGAGTTGCTTGTTCAATGGAGTCCCCGCAAGATCGAATGGACATGACTAATGTTGTCCATGAGTTACAATCGGTCAAGAAAATTCTCCTTGAATGTGAAACTATTCAACAAGCAAACAAATATAACTAGATGATACAATATTCTCTTGTAGCTTTTGTCGAAGTGAAATAAATTTACATTGTATCTTTGTGAGAGTTAAAAAAAAGGCTCATTACTTTGTTTTATGTCTTTTTCCGTCACAGTCTTATGAATCACAAGGCAACAAAGTTAAAAGCTTCATCAAACCGAAGAAAATGAAATTTAATCTTAGACAAAATAAGGTTGGAGGAGGGAACAGTAATTTTATCACACATGTATAAGTGTATAAGTTTATAACAAGAATTTTGGCAGCATGTAGAGGCAGAAGCAATTAGATTTCAAGTCCAAGTTGCTATTGCCTTTGATGATGATAGAGGCAGATGTTATCAAAATATTGTAAATTTGATAAAAGGTAATGAATGCAGTTCTAAAGAGATCTTTGTATAGTTTTAGAAATTCAATGAAGAGATGATAACAATGTAATTGTTTAGCTTATAGAAGGGCTAAACTGTGTTCAATTATATGTATTGAAATGACCTGCCCTGAATCTCCCTCGGGCGAGTCAATCTAGCACATCAAAACGGACTTGATAATAATATAATTAGTAAGGATTCTGTCAAAAATTTGGCAGAGTCTCCTGTATATATATATCACTCCCAATCTACAAATATGTAAGACAAAAACTCCCAATATAATTCAATATACAATAAACTCCAGTGATCAACATCTTCAACCAAAATGCTGAGTTTCATATCTTCAGAGTTTCTAAAGATAATATTATAACTAATATTAATATCTCAGTTTATTCTTAATCCTAAAAGAATAATATAACAAAAATTATACAATCCCAAAAGAACAAGATGACCAAGATGTCCTAACAAAAACATCTATATCTTCTAACACCATTATGTGGCCAAGAATCAAAATATTGTTATAGTTGGTGGGTCGGTCTGGTGTACTTGCAACCTCCTAGTGAGGGGGGAAAATAATAATAAAAAAGGGGTGAATTTAAAACTCAGTGAGATTAGTGAGTGGATAATAGTTTTTGAAATTAATTCTTACTTTAAAAGAAATAATCATATCATTTCCAAACACGATTTCATCAAACCATATGAGAGAAACCAGTAGTAAATCATTTAACATTTAAATCACATTACTAACCATGAAAAGTATATATAATATCGTACCAAATAACCATGGAAATCATATCACAATATCATATAAAATACCCAAATCTGAAAATAATCACCAAATAAGTACCAAGGGAAATTATCTCGTCATATACGGACCTCAACGGACTAATAATGATGTACTATTTGGGTACCGTCATGCCTCGGAGCTACACGGATAGATAGGGAAATACCATCTCATATCTCATCATATCTGTGCATGCATAATCTAGTCTCCAAAGGACAAATGCACCCAAACACACAGCCCAAAGCCTCTATGTGTGGTCAGATAGGCCCCAAAGACCTCTCATCTCATCTCATCTCATCTGTATCACTGTATCTAGAGGGAAGGGTATTGTCCAATGCCTTTAAAAACAATCTCTATACTCATATTCATGTATATTCTAATCATACTTTAAATCATATATTTCTTTTCATTATCACATCTAAATCCACTTTTCTCATCTTTAAAATACTATCATATTTCATTCAAAGTCGACACAGAAAACCATTGACCAAACATTTTAATATAATATTAATGCGTGTATAAAATCCATTTCGAGTAAATCATTAAATCAGAACATTTAAAATTCTTATTTTGTAAACATGCTTACTATAATAATTAACTATGAAATAGGTTTTATATATTCCACTCACAGTGACGGTGTTCACGCTCGGTTATCGTCCACGTCCACAGACCGGTTCTTGCTCGCAGATCCTCCTAAATCAAAGAAACAACATAATTATTTTCTATAAATCAGAATTATGCAATAAACTCGAAACAAATATATATCCATAAATTTACAACTCCTGTGTCAATAAAATTACTAAAATGCCCTCGAGTCCGTAAATCATTAAAATACTTCAAAATCGTAAATCACCAAATTACCCTCAGAATCTTAATTACACCCAATCCTTAATTCTTGGAATTACTAAAATATCCACAGGCCCAAAAATTACAAAATCGCCCTCAGAGTGTGAAATTACCGAAATGCCCTTGTTGGTCAATGGTCACCGGAATTTGGTCAATGCTGGCTGGGAAGCTCAAGTATGAAAGTTCCAATCACGCTGAGTTTAATGGTATCGGCAGTGAGCTACAACGCACGACAACGACGCTGGAATCTAGCTCGATAGTTGTGAATTCCAACAATTGACTGGCGGCAAAACAGTGACTCTCGGTGCCTATGAATGGCCGGAAATGGAAGTGGGAGTCGTGAGGAATAAAATCCAACTGGTGGTGTTACCCAAAACTAGTGAAACAGTTATGGGTTTTCAAGCTTCGATCACTGGCGTTTCGGTTGGTTTTCGACGGTGAGGATGTCAGGGGAATGACGGCCGGCTTCTAAGCTTCATATCGGTACCAAGCTTGACTAGAACAGTGGCCAAAAATGAAAGTTACGACCGGGTCAAGGTCGCGGGTTTCGGGTCGGGTTGAGAGCTCTCTCTCTCTCTCTCTCTCACACGTGTGGCTTCCCTCTGTTTCACATATGTTACATATATAGCCAACTATCTAGTGCAATACTGATCAAGAGTATCAATTCCAATTCTAGGCTCTATATGTTGCATCATTACATCCTCTTTAAAACAAATATTTCACCTTCTGAGAAAGTTCAATTTTCCTATACAATATGCAAAATGAAATGCAAGAACAGGAGGAGAGATAATAAGAACGACAGCTGTAGTTGGCAAGTGATCATGGTGAAACCCAAAATAATCTTCTAAGAAGGAAGACTGTGTTCTTGTTTCATAAATGCAATAATTTCTTTGTAGTGATTTGATCTACGTTGCTTCCTTACAAGATCAACCATTGCCCAGGACCTCGAACAAGATTAATCAAGTTGTTAATTTGCAAGACTCAACTCAGAAACCTTAAAGTAATAATTCTCAGAATTGCCAACCAAGATTATAGACAAAGATTGAAGAAAAAACAACTCACAAAGCAACAAGAAATAAAGATTTGCGTGGTTCAGTTGTTCCAATAATGGCATGACTTACAACCACGAGAGAGGCCTTTTGATTAGTCTTTTATTGATTATCAAGGGAAAATCTGTTACAAAGAGATACAAGTGAATACAAAGAATCCTCTCGAACCAATCCTCCTCTGTCTCTCCTTCCGATTACTCTAGAAATCATCGTCTCAAAGTGGTTGCATTACTTAGCTTTATAACTACATCACTAATAAGAATTATGAACCTAGATTGCATAATTTCCTGACACGTGGATAACAGAAATAATGATCTTAAGCTGAAGCTGCTCACATGCCTCTCACATGTATCACTTAAAGATGCTCCAAACGACATGTCTGTGCTGTCGTTTTGAAGTTAATTGGTTATAAGTGAAACATGTGCTTTCTCACGTGACCTTAGCTTATGACTTCCACATTAAATGTTGTCATTTTAACTTCCTGAGTTTGATTCACTAACACACTTCACAATTCTCCACCTTGAATCAATACTCCCAATCATACTCATTCTCCATCAACAACAACTTTAAAAGCTACTTAACCCAGTTATGTTCAAGCATAGCTTGAGCTTGGCTGTTGGAACAACTTTAGTAAGCAAATCTGTAGAATTTTGCCCTGTATGTATTTTGACTAGTTTGATAGCCCTTTTTGAGACTTCATATATGATAAAATGAATCTTTATATCTATATGCTTAGTTTTCTCAAGATCTGTTCGATTATTACTCAAGTGAATTACACTTGAGCTATCATAAAAAACTGGCACTGGCCTCTACATTTTTCCCAATTCTGACACCAACCCCTTAAGCCATAATGCTTTTTTTACAGCTTCAGTTGCAACTGTATATTCAGCTTCTGTAGTTGAAAGAGCAACTACATAATGCAATGTAACTTTCCAATTAATCAAACATCCATTGAGCATAAACACATAACCAGTCAGGGACCTTATTCTATCCAAATCTCTAGTATAGTCTGAGTCTACATAACCCCCAAATCCATCTCCTTTACCTGTGTTTCTCTCATACACTAACCCATAATTCAAAGTACCATTTAGATACCTCATAATCCACTTAACAGCCATCTAGTGTTCGTTTACAGGTGAGGCCATATACCTGCTTACAATACTAATAACATGTGCAATATTAGGCCTAGTTAAGACCATTGTATACATTAAGCACCCTACTGCATTTGTATAAGGGATTTTAACCATTGTATGCTTTTCTTCTTCTGTTGTTAGACACTATGAACAACTAAGTTTGAAGTGTGAGGCCAAAGGTGTTTGTACTGGTTTGGAGTTATTCATCTAATAGGTGGCGAGTACTTTCTTTAGATATCTCTCTTGTGATAGAAACAACATACCATCCTGTCTGTTCTTTTTTATCTCCATCCCTAATATCTTTTTAGCCCTGCCCAGGTCCTTTATATCAAATTCAGAATTAAGCAATAGCTTTAGATCATTAATGACTTCCATGTCCTTACTTGCTAATAACATGTCATCAACATATAATAGCAAATACACATATGCACCGCTCTTCATTATGTTATTATAAACATAACAGTCATAATTGCACTTGTTGAATCAATTTGTCACCATGAATTCATCAAATCTTAGGTACCATTGCCCTAGGGACTGTTTTAACCCATATAATGATTTCTTCAACAAGCAAACATGATCTTTCTTTAAAGGGTCTTCAAATCCTTTAGGTTGAGCCATAAGTATTTCTTTTTGGAGTCTAGCATGCAAGAAGGCATTCTTGACATCAAGTTGACCAAGTTCCATGTCTTCGACTGCAGTTAAGACAATAATCACACTTATGGATGCATGTCTGATAGTAGGAGAAAAAACTTCTTTAATCCACCAATTCCTTTTGTGTGCCATTTGCAACCAGCCTTGGCTTGAATATTTTAGGTTCTAAACTAGTCAAGCCTTTTTTTAACTTTGAAGATCCATTTGCACCCAACCACTCTTCTATTTGCTGGCATCTTAACCAATTCCCAAGTTTCATTATTGTATAAAGAAGACATTTATTCATCTATAACCTTCTGCCAATTTTCTTTATGAGGACCCTATGTAGTCTCTTTAAAGGTCTTTGGTTCATCAACTTTAATGTCTTGTGCAGCTGCTAAAGTAAAAGCAATTATGTCTGCATAACTAAACCGCTTAAGTGGCCTTATGGTTCTTCTCATCCTATCCCTGGTGAGTTAATAACTTTTTCCTGAGTACATGATTATGACTGTGTTTGTTAATAAGTTTCCGATGTGTTATCTGCATCACTATCAGCATCTTGAGAATCTATAGCTTCCTTGATGCCTCCATGACTAGATGCCTCCACCTTAAACTCCACTACCTCAGAGTTGTTCCCTCAATAGTCTGCCTTTTCACTATTAATTCATATTTATTAAAAATGACATCTCTACTTATTATACATTTCGGGGGATTTAAATCAATACAGTAGATTTTATACCCTTTCACCCCTTCTAAGTACCCTATGAATACCCCTTTCGATGCTCTAGGTGCAAGTTTTCCTTGTCTATCATGAACATAAGAAAAACAATCAAAGGCTTTCAAGTTAACATAGCTAGCTGGTTTACCCCCCTCCCCACACTTCAAAAGGTATTTTAAATCTTATAGCAAATGAAGGGCTTAAATTCACTAGATATGTTGTTGTCATTAATATTTCTACCCACAGTGATGTAGGTAGCTTAGATTGAATGACCATACATCTTACTCTTTCCATAAATGTCATATTCAATCTCTCTACCAAGTTATTCTGTTGAGGAGTCAACCTCACAGTTCTGTGCCTACCTATGCCCTCTTTTGCACAATAGCTCTCAAACTGCTGGTTATAAAACTCTAACATATTATCGATCATTAGCTTTTTAATCTTCTTAACCCTTTTACCAATTTGATTTTCAACCAAACTTTTCCACTCTTTAAATTTTTCAAATACTTTATCCTTATTCTTTAAAGCATAAGACCAAACCTTCTTTGAAAAATCATCAATGATGGTAACAAAATATCTTTTTCCACTTAAAGATAGTTCTTGAGCTGGTCCTCAAAGATCATAATGTACATAGTCGAAGATAGCATTTGACTTATGAACTGATATGTTAAAGCTCGATCTTGTTGACTTAGCCAACACACGGTCTTCAGAGAACTCTATAGTACCTATCTTATCTCCTCCTAGTAAACCCTGCTTTTCAAGCTCCTTGAGTCCCCTTTCACTCATATATCTCAACTTAAGATGCCATAGCTTGGTTTTATCTATGTTGCTATCTATAGAAACACTAAATTCCCAGCTTTGACTTTACCATTCAATTTATAAACACCATTTCTTCTAGTACTTTTTATAACAGTAGTATAGTCATTCATCACCCTTAGATTACCCGATTCAAGCTGAACAATATACCCTATTTAATCAAGCATGCCTAAAAAAAATCAAGTTTCTTTTCAAATCAGGTACATGCCTGACTTGTTTGATTTCCAGCACAATTCTATCATGTAATTTAAATCTTACATTCCCCAAACCAATGTTTCAACGTATGGCATTATTTCCCATCATTACTCTACCCCCATCAAACTTTTGATACTCAGTAAAGTAACTAATAAAATGACTTATTTGAAATGTGTATCCTGAATCTAAGATCCATTTACCTTTATCATTATTCTCTGTTGCAACACAAACTCTAACAGACTCATACCCTTCATCTTCCATTGTAGTTGCATCACCTATGACCTTTTGGATCTTTAGGCTTATTCTTTCTCTCAGAGTAGTCCTGTTTCAAATGACCTTCCTTGTGATATTAAAAACACTTCCAAGTTTTTTTTTTATTCTTATGTTTCCCCTGTTTTTTTTTTCTTATCTTTTTTCTTATTCTTATTTTACCTTTTGCTGTTAATCCCCTCCAGTGCCATTCTCCAACACATCTTGTTTTCCTTGTAATTCTAGTCCCGTTTCAAATGACCTTCCTTGTGACATTGAAAACACTTCCAGATCTTTGTTTTATTCTTCTGTTTCCCCTGCTTCTTTTTCTTGTCTTATTTCTTGTCAATTTTGCCCTTTGTTTTTAACCCTTCTCCAGTGCCATTCTCCAACACATCTTGTTTTCCTTGTAATTCTCTTATATTAAGAGCAACCTTAACTTCATCAAGTTTAAGGTTTGCCTTTCATACATCAAAGCATCAACAAAATGCTCATAGGACTTTGGTAGAGAACTGATTAATAAGAAAGCCTTACCTTCATCATTTAAACCTTCATCAATAGTTTTCAAAGTGTCACACACCTTATTGAATTCATCTATATGCTGCTCCAGAGATGAGCTTTCAACCATCCTGAGTGTAAACATCCTATTTTTTCATGTAGAGTCTTTTTGCTAGGGATTTGGTCATATAGAGACTTTCAAGTTTTGCCCATAAACCTGCCACAATCTTCTCTTTGGCTACCTATCTAATGACTAAGTCCCCAAGACTCAAGATTAGAGTGCTCCTAGCCTTCTTATCAATTTCAACTAATTTCTCTAGAGTCTTGGATGAAGAGGCCTCTTTCCCTTCCACCCTTGACACTGGTTTAGTTGCATCTCCCAATCCTTGAGTAATAAGTAAGGCCTTCATCTTGATTTTTCAAATAATTCTTTGGTGTAGCCATACTTGAATCTTGTCCAAGAACTCTACAGCTTTGATACCAGTTGTAGTGATTTGATCTGCTTTGTTTCCTTACAAGATCAACCACTGCCCAAGACCTTGAACAAGATTAATCAAGTTGCTAATTTGCAAAACTCAAGCCAAAAACCTTAATGTAATAATTCTCAGAATCGCCAAGCAAGATTATAGATAAAGATTGAAGAAAAAATAACTCAAAAAGCAATAAGAAACATAGATTTATGTGGTTCAGTTTTTCCAATAATGGCACAACTTACATCTACAGGAGAAGCCTTTTGATTAGCCTATAAAGAGTACATCCTTGCAAATCTTTCGTGATACACAATAGTTCTTTCCTTCACAATGTTTGATATAACTTATGAACAATTGTTTATCCTCAAGAATACCACCGCCAAGTATAATGAACACTACATTGAATGAATCTAGTTGGTTATCTCTGGTAGATTTAAGGGAAAATGAATATATGCTAGGTGCTTGCAAATTACACCAATAATTTAATCTTACTAAAATGAATGAAACTAGAGCATGTGTGCCAGTGATCATTAGTCAATCAAAAGTATTTTTGAGTTCATTTAAAATAAGACTACATAAAGTTTTGCGCAAAAAAAACTTTCGATTAATATATTGTCTTTTAATGTTGTTGATGTGTAGATAAACCATGGCATGTTATCACTAAATATATGAAGTTAAATGGCCTTCTGAGGTCAGACAGTGGAGCTATGGAATGTCAAAGCATAACATGTTCGTTGAAAATTCTCATTAAACCTTGACAAGAAGGTTTACTATAAAATATATATAAAAAAAAAGTGAAATGCAGAGAACCCCTTGCACAATTAAACAACAAATAGTTCTATTTTACTTGATAAATATATTTTCTATAATTCACTTACATTTTCTGTCCTTGGTCCTAGAAAAGTACACCAAAAAGTAAACATCATGTCGTCACATGCATGATCCATGTTAAATTATATGAAGGCTTTCTCCAGCAAGACAAATACAATTTCTATAAGCATGATTTAAA
Organism: Citrus glauca; assembly: GCA_029633175.1. Lineage (NCBI taxonomy): Eukaryota > Viridiplantae > Streptophyta > Magnoliopsida > Sapindales > Rutaceae > Citrus > Citrus glauca. The sequence continues at coordinate 18,095,670 of JAQOOD010000006.1, forward strand.
TTGCCCCCAAGCATTGTGTGAAAAGCGAGTTGGAAAATAAAGATCTCTTGAAGCAGAAGGTGGAGATTCAAATGGTTAACAAGCTCTTTATTGTTCCTACAAGTAGTGCAATAATGTGAAGTGTAAAAGGAGATCAGAAGTGATTGTTCATTAAAAAAAAAACCTCTTAAGGCCAATATGGCTGAAGGGGAAGGACATGACATTATTGCTATTGTGATTGCCTCTGAGGTGAACATGGTAGATGAAAGCAAAGATTGGGTGATTGATTTTAGCTCTACTAAACATATACACCAGTAGGAGCAGGAGAAGAAATCATTTACCTTAGTGATTCTCAATCTACATCTGTCATAGGCAAGAGGAAAATTCTTCTCAAGCTTACATCTAGAAAACCCTCTTACTGAGTAATGTACTTTATGTTCCTGAAATTAGATACAATTTAGTGTCTGTTTATATGCTTGACAAAACTGGGGTCAAAGTATCCTTTAAGTGCAACAAAATTGTAATGACAAAAAATAGCATGTTTGTTGAGAAAAGGTATTGTTCTAGAGATCTCTTCAAACTCAATGTATTCGATGTCATAATGAATGAAAATACTTCTGCTTTTGCTTATATTGTTGACTCTATTAATCTTTGGCATGAAAGACTTGATCATATAAATTTTTCTTATATTAAGAAAATGAGAGAACTTGGTTTATTGTCTAATTTAAACTTGTCTGATGGCAAATGTGAGGTGTGTGTAGATGCCAGATCCACTAAGAAGACATGTAAACAAGTTCAATATATAGAAACTGAACTTCTAGGTCTAATTTATAGCAACCTTGGTGACTTGAAATAGACTATGACCAGAGGAGGCAAAAGGTATTATATTATCTTTATTGATGATTTCTCACGGTATACAAAAGTATATCTACAGAGAAATAAAGATGAAGTAGGAGAAACATTCTTAATCTACAAAAATGCCGTTGAAAATCAACTTAATAAGAAAATTAAAAAAAATTAGGAGCAGATAGAGGAGATGCGTATGATTCAAGCATATTAAATGCTTGTTGTGAGAATCATTGCATCATTTATGATGTGACACCTCTTTTTTTACCTGAATCTAATGGTGTAGCTAAAAAGAAAAATAGAACTTTGAAGAACATGGTAAATGTTATGTTAATAAAATCCAGACCGCCATTAAACTTGTGGAGCAAAATGATGTTATCTGCTTGTCATGTTCAGAATAGAATACCTTATAAGAAGATAGGTAAGACACCTTATGAATTATGGAGAAGTGTTGTGTGATTTCTATTGCCATGGGTGTCAATGTGCAAGTGTACATAATAAATATTATACTGATGAGTATTCAGATCGTCTCCACAGAAATTGATGTTATCAAACTTACTACAGCAATCTTAACAATGTTGTTTTGTTCTAATTAAAATAAGACAATTTGTGAAACTAACGAACTGATACTAAAAATGCAATAAAGAAAATGCAGTAAAGAAAGTTCTCATGTTAAACACGAGGATGTAACCAATACGAAATGAATACTTTGGTAAATAAATTCACTTAATGGTATTGACTATTTTTCAATTACAGTATCGTTGCTATAACATCTACTATAGCACTGGCATAATCCCTTATGCATCCTCAATTGCAGCTTGTTAGATATCTTATATCCCATGCAACTTAACAATAACCAATTGTTATACTAACATTAAATATAGCATTAAACGTTCTAGGTTCTATTTACTTTATAAGGTGAATCCTTATGTCTAGTTCTTCACTAATTTTAGATTAAGTATGACCCTATTCAAATTGAGATTAACTCAACTTGGGAAATCTAATATAAAACCAGGTAATATCTTAATTTGATCCACTAAGACATAATTTTTTTAGGCTCTTTCTTAGATAGTATCCACTAAATAAGTGGTCAATCTAAATAGGGAATTGAAATAAATATAATTAAGACAAAATGCTATGACAAATACCAAGCAACACACATGTGTCAGTCAAGCATCCATTAAGATCATTTATCACTTAGCCATAATCAAATTCAGTTCATAATTTGTGATAAAACAATAAATAAAATTATTGTAGCCATTCAATACATTCCCATAATTAAATGGAAAACAAGAAAATAAGAAGAAGAATTGAAATCCACTTAGTCGTATGGATATCTTCTTTGTTTCCTCCTTGAATTCTCTATTACAGTGTTCAATCTCTCTTTTGATTTCTGTTTTCTGGTTTATTCTGTTTGGTATTCTCCTTGGGTGAGGACTCTCCCTTTTTTTTCATGCCTACTTTTTTAACTCAGAATTAGGGTAATCGAAAGTGTGTGGCACGTATCCTCCATTTTTGGAAACTTTATATTGCAATCTTTTTGTTCTTGCACGCGAAATCCAATCTATTATTGCTCTAGGATTGCAACGGTAACAGCGACAACTACAACATCTACACTATTCCAGACTTGTTTCAATTCGTTCGTAGCCAAGTTCTTTCATTGTCTTTGCACGTCTGTTGTAGCAACATTCTTTCTTTAAAACTTGAGCTTTCAGTCACCTACAATTATGCATATAATCTAAGCATAAATTATTCTTAAACAACTCAATTTATTAAAAATAAACTAAACTTGATGCCCAAGCAAATTGTGACTAAAATGCAATAAAAGCACATTATTTGCTTTCTAAGTATTACTTATTTAAGTCCAAAAGTGTTATGATAACTCTCATTTAATAGAGTCATCAAGAGGCTATAAGTCTAATTTATCATACCTCAAAGTGTAAGGTGTCTTACCAAAGTTTTTAAACCGGATCCTAAAAGAACAAGATTAGGACAAAAAACTATCAACTATTAGCTTATAAGGTATGCCAACAACAATACTGCATATAGGTTCTTGATATTACAGGATGAACGTATCTCTTTTAAGGCTAATACCATTATTGAGACCAAGAATGATGAGTTCTTTAAATCTATTTTTCCTAAAAAGACTAATATTACGAAACAATTATCTTATTCCAGATAAACCAAGAAGAAGCATAAGGATGAGAAAGTCATTAATTTTGGTGATGATTTCTATGTCTTTCTTGCTAAAAATGATCCTCAAACTTTTGAAAAAGCTATGACTTCTCTAGATGCATCATTGTAGAAAGAAGCTGTCAATAATGAACTGGATTCCATCATGAGCAACCATGCATAGGAATTAGTTGATTTCCCTCTAGGTACAAAACCTATTAGGTGTATGTGGATTTTTTTAAAAAAATTAAAAGTTGATGGATCTATTGATAAATATCAAGCAGGATTGGTGGCCATAGGGTTCATATACACGAAAGATATAGATTATTTTGACACCTATGCTCTTGTAACTCGAATTATAATTAGAGTTTTGATTGCTCTAGCAGCAATTCACAGTACATCAAATGGATGTAAAAAAACTGTTTTTCTCAATGGAGATTAGGTGAGGAGATTTGTATACATCAACATGAAGGTTGTGCAGTTCCAAGTTTTGAGCATAAGGTGTGCAAGTTGGTTATGTCTCTATATGGCTTAAAACAAGCATTGAAACAATGCTATGAAAAATTTGATCAAGTATTAGTGTCCAATGGCTATGTGATTAATGATTCAGATAAATTTATCTATTCTAAATCTATCAACACTAATTCTTTTGTCATCATATGTTTCTATATTGATGACATGCGTATTTCGCATTCCAATACTAGAATTGATCAAACCAAGATGATTTTTGCCTCTAACTTCGATATGAAAGACATAGGAGAGGCAAATGTTATTTTAGGCATCAAGATTACAAAAAATAGTGATGATCTTATATTGTCATAAGAACAACACTCTGAAAAATTAGTGAGGAGATTTGGATACTATGACTGCTAGACAGTTTCCACTCCATATAATAGTAATTCCCATCTAAAAAAAAAGCACTGAATATTGTGTTGATCAAGTGAGATATGCCCAATTACTTGGTAGCCTAATGCAATTAATTGGTAGCCTAATGCACTTGATAAATAGTACAAGACCGAACATTGCATATGCTGTAGGAAGATTGGCTAGGTATACTCAGAATCAAAACCAGGATCATTACACTACAGTAGCCAAAGTAACAAGATTTTTTAGAGGTACGTACAATTCATTACGGGCTTAAATGAAATGCATCTCCACTTGTACTTGAATGGTATAGTAATGCAAAATTGGATCTTTAAGTCAAATGAGCTTAAACCCACTAGTGGTTATATCTTCACCCCTGGTGAAGGTGCGGTATCTTGGAAATCATCCAAGTAGGCATGTATAGCTCGTTCTACCATGCAATCTGAGTTAATTACTTTAGAAAAAACTTGTTCGGAGGCAGAATGGTTGCGAAACCTTTAAGCAGATCTTCCTATTTCTGCTCATCCTTCTACTGCTATGCCAATTCATTGTGATTGTCAAGCCACTATTGTGAGAGCTAAGAGTAAAATATATAATGGGAAGAATAGATACACACAGATGAGACATAGTCTTATTAAGCAGCTGCTAGAGTTAGGTGTTATGAGCATAAGCTTTGTAAAGTCAGAGTTGAATTTAGTCAATCCTCTGACAAAACCACTAAACAAGAGTTTTGTAGCAATCATGTCGAGGGGGATGGGACTACTATCTAGATCAGAAGAAAAACGTGATGGTAACCTTACCTAAGTGATGGTAACCCTACCTATATGATTGGAGATCCCATGAATTAGGTTCATAAGGGTAAAAAAAAAGTTACTTGTTGTCTTGTAGCATTATTGATATGTTGTAATCTTAATTTTATTTAATAAAGATTTTATTTATTTATGAGTCCTCTCCATGGCAAGACAATGCTTATTGCAATGATTTAGGTTGAGCAATTGAGCTCTTAATGAACTCCATAGCCCACATTTTGTGAATGGTGTCAACACTGCATGACACACTTAATGGAGGTTCACCTATGTGAGTGCGGAATTTGTTCAGTTCCTTTTAGAGTTAGATATGCATCTCTAGAGCACTCATGAATCCAGGGGCACAGGGCCATTAAAGTGTCAAACAACAGAACAACTAAACATAGTGAGAGTTTAATGTGAGTCTTTAGTAGTCTACCTTACACAAAAGGAATATTGGTTCACAGAAACTATTTGTTTCACCAAGTTCCTGTGAGACACGATTAGTTTTTCAGTGGCTAGTTTATAACCCAAAAGGCAACAGTTCATATGCATTAAACTTTATAAAAAAGGATGAAGATGAATGAAATGAGGTAATTTAAAATAACTGGGGATTGTTAGAGATTGAGTTGGTATTTCAAAACACCAATATCTCATATTGCTTAGATAAGAGAGCTTAGTTGGTTTATATATAGAAACCTAATATAGGCGGTAACAAGCCCATCAAGAGGAGGTCCACGAGCATGAAACCAAGCCCAAGAGAAGACCTCATTCTGGGGGTCTATCGCCTAATAACTCAGCGTGGGGGTGTCATGTATGCGCGCGAGCTTGGCCACTTTTTATGATTTTGCCCTTTACTTTAATTTTATTTATTTTTAATTCAAATTATATTGAGAATTCGATTCCTAATCGAATTGGGATTTATTTTTAAATCCTTGTATAATTAACATAGGAAAAGACGCTAGGGCTATATATTTAAAAGAGCCAACTATATCACACTATTGCGATCCCAGAAAACTGCTCTCTTTTTTATGTTGTTTCCTATCTTCATCGTTGTCAATTTTGCTATTCTAAACTATCATGTTTAGTGCAGCATCGCAACAGTAGTCATTGTATCCTGGAGATCAAATCGCCTTCGTTGGTCCTTCTTGCACCGAGATATTGTATCTTGAGGCGCGAAATTGGGTCCTAAGAACAGTGTTCATGCATGCCTTGACCGTTTCTTTGTTGTATATGTCCAACTTCCGCTAGTTTTCCATTGTCCTTTTCTAACAAACAAACCCCTAGCTAACATAGATTTGGCTAGGTAGGGACCATTTTTATAGTTGTATTTCATAACTTAAAAACTTTACACTTCCATCAAAGATCTTTATCACTTTCATAAAGAAAATAGTTAATAAACATTACTAACCTTTATCACTATCTCTTAAAATAAGTAAATGAGTTATTAATATAAATTTATCTATATATTTATTCAAACAAATGACTTATCATGTGAACCACATAATGAAAATTCTTTCATTCTCTCACTTTATTCACATGATAAATGAAGAATAAACTTATAACCTGATATAGCCATTAAACCACTAATTACCCATATACAAGTAAAATTTTATAAACTTAAAAGAAAATCCCAATACTTGAATCATGGCAGTTATGCCTCTAAAGGAAGAAATATTTCCTTCCATGTTTTATTAGTATGAAACTTTCTTAAGTACAATTACTTTATGAACAAAATTATATAAATCATTCAGGGTCCAATTTAGATAGTCCCAATGGACTTTTCAAATTCTTTATGTGCACAAATGACATAACTCAAACTCAGCCAATAAAACCATACAATCTTCATGACCACACCTTAATCATGAGTTCAATATATGATCAATAGTCGGCTCATACTTGTAACTTAATTTTATGTCGATAAATTATTTTTGGCTACTTCAATAATCAATGGTCTTCGTATCGACAATAATTTTCAAACTATTGATAAAATTTCTTAACCAAAATTCTTGCATATTTCTTTCGCAGCATGTAACGGTTTTATGCTTTCATATTGAATAAAGTCATTCACTTTATGTGTAACAACCTTAACTTTATTGCAAAATTATCATCTATATATGAAACGAAACTTCATAGCTCCCACTAACATTAAGATTTATATTTTAATCAACAATGTTCTCCATAAACTAAATGTGAATAACATTGTAAATATGATAAAATCATTAATAAGAGACTTATATTTGGTCTATCTTTATAATTTGCAAATGAAATTAGGGTGATGGTTAACACATTATGTGAAGTCAAAAATTATTTTGCCATAACTTTCATAGAACTTTCGCCCCTTGAGTACTAGAAGTACCATTAGTTTTTCTGCACATGAGATTTAAGCTAAATAAATTTAATTATTCCAGTGCTCAAATCCATCTTGTTCACGTAGAGTACTTCATTTTGCAAGAAAAAGTTATTCATAAACATTTCCATTTCATGCTATGTAATTAAGAACTTAAATTTTAAATTAACCAATGTTAATTTAACAATAAATTCAAACCTTTCTGTGGGTATTGGTTGCAAAATGCATTGAATTTACTATTCCTTTACTCACTTATTATATACATATGAGCTTTTAATAATAAGACTAGCACGTATGGACATAACTCAGAAAATTTCGTACCTATGGCGAAAATTCTTAAATTAATGCCAAATTTACTATCTTATTACAATTAAATCATCAAATAATTATCTCCCTGTGGGGCCAAATAACTATTTAATGAATAATTACAAACTCTTGATACCATATATCATTTTATTCATTTTTTTATGATATTATACACTTCATCAAATATATCATCATATCTTGAAATGCTGTGGCTACTTTTAAGATACAATAATATTTTAAAACTTTATTGGCATCATCTCAATGCACAAAAATAAGATAATTAGGCACAAATAATAAGCCAGAAGTTGCTGTCAGTATTCCCCTTAAACATAATCAAACCTTAAGTGTAAGTAGAAATATGGATTACATATGCAGCGAAAATAACAAATTTGTAATCCATTACAATAAAATGTCTATTATCCAGTAAAAAATCATACTTTTGGTAAGTCAATAATACCAAAAGTAAACCTTCATAATCAAAATTTCTCAAAAAATATGCCCTTGAATTATTATTATTATTATTATTATTATTATTATATATCTCTCTGTGTGTGTGAAGAGCATAATTAATTCTTAATGAAATTGTGTGTCATTATCAAACTTTATTTGATTCATACATATTAACAATATGAATTTATGTAGGCTCTGATACCACATATAAAGTAAATTAAATTAAGATAGGATCGCATCTTTAATCATAGGTGTTCAAGTTACAAGTGCTGTCTACATTAACTAAATTTTATAAAGTGTCTTCTAGCCTATTCCACATTATAACCTTTATCTTTTAATAGAAAACAAGCTCTTAATAAGTATAGATTTAGCTAGGCTAGGGATCCTTTTTATATTAGTATTTCATAATTTAAAATTTTCACACTTTCAAAGTGAAATTAACAACCTTTATCACTTCTATTACGAAAGTGGTTAATAAACAATGATAACCTTTATCCCGATTCCTTAACAAGTCAACGAGTCATTAATGAGTTCATCTATATTTTTATTCAAACAAGTGACTTACCACATGCAACACATAAAAAAAATTCTTACAAAAATAGTTTTATGAATTGAAGAAGAGGAATATCGAACTTAGCCATCATATTATCTTAATTTGTGAAAGATGTGAGATACTTGGTTTACAGTTCAACAACTTGTTCTTATTATGACAACGAGTAAAACATGTGTTATAACAGCCGTGCTTATACCAAACTCTTAGCACAAGAACTAAGCAACCCAAGACACCAGAATGACGGATGCAAGATTAGGAAAAACAAAGAAACACAGAGAAAACAAGAACACATCCACAAGCCAAGAATCTAACGTGGTTCAACTCCACAAAGGAACATACATCCACGACTGCAAGTGCCAGCAAGGGCAGAGAGTTTATTCGATCAAGAATGGCTGACTACAAAAAACTCTACAATACAGATTGCAAACACTCAAAGCTAAACTTTTCTCTCTGTAATGCAACTGGATAAGCTTATCTCTTGTAATCTATAAGCTAGCTCAAGGACAGTATATATATACATATATGCTTCTCACGTGTGTGTCCATTTGCAAAGAATCAGTCTGTTATTTAACTAACTAACTCTCTCTGCTTTTGGATCCCACTTATATCAGCTCACTTGCTACCTCACAAACTCATAACAAATTATAACTAACTTTGGCTTCACAAATCTCCACCTTAGTTCTAATTCTGTTATGCATCTCCCTTCATTCTAAAACAGTATCAGTAAGCTTTGTTTCACAAGCTAGCACTCAGATTTAGTAAGTCCCTGAACCTGACTGATGGCAAAGGATTGGTTAACATGTCAGCTGGATTGACTTCGGATGGCATTTAACCACATTTACTACTCTTTTGCTGATTTCATCCCTTATGAAATGCATCCTAACATCAATATGTTTACTTAGCTGAATAACACTCAAGCTATCACAATCAACTATAACAACTTATTGTCTGAACACCAATTCAGATACCAAACCTCTCAGCCATATTGCTTCTTTAACAGCTTCTGTAAGTGCAATATATTCTGCTTCTGTTGTTAAGAGAGCAGCCACAGACTGCAAAAAGGACTTCTAACTTATGGCACCTCCATACAAAGTGAACACAAAGCCTGTTATAGACCTCCTTCTATCCTTATTTGCTGCATAGTTTGAGTCCACAAACCCATCAACTTCAGGTGATGCTCCATTTATTTTTCCAAACATGATGGCAGTGACAGCAGTCCCTCGAAGATACCTTAGTATCCATTTCACTGCATTCCAATGATCCTTACCTGGGTTCTCCATAAACCTACTGATGACTCCAACTCCATGAGCCAAGTCAAGTCTGGTGCACACCATGGCATACATGATGCTGCCAACTGCACTAGAGCAAGGTATTTCTCTCATATAATTAAGAACATCATCAGTTGTAGGTTTCAGTGACTTAGATAACTGGAAAGTGAGCTGACAAAGGTGTTGTAACAGGCTTTGAATTTTCCATATTGAACCTGGTTAACACCCTCTTCACATAATCCTCCTGAGATAGATACAAAACTTTGGACTTCTTATATTTTATTATCTGCATACCTAGAATTTTTGTACCTGCAACTAAATCTTTCATTTCAAATTCAGTGCTGAGCTCCACCTTGAACTTCTTTACTTCTTTCTTTTGTTTACATGCAATAAGCATGTCATCCACATACAAAAGTAAGTAGATGCCACCACCATTTAACAGGAATTTATAATACACATAGTTATCAAATTTGCTTCTGCAGTGTCCATGGTATATCATCAACTCATCAAACTTTAAATACCATTGCCTTGGAGATTGCTTGAGGCTATACAAGCTCTTCTTTAATAAGCACACTTTGTCTTTTAATCCTCTCTCAGCGAACCCTTCTGGCTGTGCCATGAAAATTTCTTCATCAAGACTGCCATGTAAGAAGGCAGTTTTAACATCCATCTACTCCAGCTCCAGGTCATGATATGCAGAGAGAGCCAACAACAACCTAATAGAGTTGTACTTGACTACAGGTGAGAACATTTCATTGAAGTCAACTCTTTCTCTTTGTGTGAATCCTTTTGCCACAAATTTGGCTTTATGCCTTGTGGGTGCTTTTCTGAAACTCTAGCCTTAAACTTGAAAATCCACTTGCTGCCAACTAGTTTCTTGTTAGATGGTTTGTTCACTAAAATCCAGGTATTGTTCTTCTTTAAAGAGACTATTTCATCCTGCATTGCAGCATACCATTTCAGTTTATCCTCACATCTTATAGCTTCTTTATAACTCAAAGGCTCTCCACTATTTACTTCATCAGCTACTATCAATGCAAAGAAAATGAGGTCAGCTATGCCATATTTCTTTGGCACTTTAATGGCTCTCTTTTCTCTGTCCCTAGCAAGTTGATATGCTTCCAATTCTAATGGTTGCTTAGATGGCTTACAACTATCAAAATGCTTTATGTTTTGTCCAATAGTTTCTTCTTCCTCTGTTTCAGCAGCTTCAATCTCAATTTTAACCTTTGACTGAAGCATTTGCTCTTCGTCAAAAGTGACATCCCTGCTGATTAATATCCTAGATGGTTTGTCATCAAGGGTCTATATTTTGTAACCCTTAATGCCTTCAGGATAGCCTAAAAAATACCCTTTGACAGCTCTTAGTTCCAGCTTACCTTGCTTTATATATGCATAAGCTGTGCACCCAAAGATCCTCAGATTACTCAAGTCTGGTGGCTTTCCAGACCAAAGCTCCTGAGGTGTCTTGAAGCCTAGAGCTGAAGATGGGCTTCTGTTTACCAAGTAGGCAGCTGTTGTGACTGCTTCTACCCAAAAACCTTTGGATAAGTTTGCATTCAGCAGCATGCACCTTACCTCTCTATTATGGTTCTGTTTATCCTTTCTGCCAATCCATTTTGCTGTGGAGTGTAGGTGACGGTTCTATGCCTTGCAATGCCCTTATATTTGCAGAAATCTTCAAACTCTTTGCTGCAATACTCCAGCCCATTGTCTGTCCTGAGCCTCTTTATTTTCTTATTAGTTTGATTTTCAATGAGAATTATCCATTCTTTGAACTTCCCTAGTGCTTCATTTTTGTGTTTCACCACATAAATCCAATCCTTCCTAAAGAAGTCATCTATGAAGAACACAAAGTACCTAGCTCCACCTAAAGATGGAACTTGTGATGGCCCCCAAAGATCTAAGTGAATGTAATCTAAGGTCTGCTTGGTTTCTTTCCTCCCCAAACTGAATTCCAGTCTTGTGGCTTTCCCAAACACACATTTCTCACAGAATTTTAAGGAAGTAACTTTACCATCACTAAGCAAACCTTGATTGCTTAGCTCTTTGAGACCTTTCTCACTGATATGAGCTAGTCTTTTGTGCCAGAGCTTGGTTTTATCTCTGGTCACACTTGCTGAGATCACTTGTTCAGGTGAGGAACCAACAAGTATGTACAGGCCATTTTTCCTGACCCCTTTCATTACAATTTTACCCTGATCAAGGACCTGTATCTCTCCATTTTTAGCTTTGATTGTACACCCTTTCTGGTCAAGCATTCCTAGAGATATCAAGTTTTTAGTGACACCATCATGCAATTTTAAGCTAACGATTCCTATTCCAGCCACCTTACAAGCTAGGTTATTTCCTAACAATACCTTCCTACTATTCACACTTTCAAAGGTCTTAAAGAAGCTTTTATTTGGGCACATGTGGAATGAACAACCAGAATCCAGAATCTACTCACCAGTTGAGTGCCTTTCTGCAGCCACCGGGACATTTTCTTCATCATAGTCACATTTATCTTCAAAGGCAACAATAGCCTTCCCATTTGATTTCTTTTGCGGTTCCTCTAATTTCGTTTTCTCAAAGCAATCCTTAATGTAGTGCCCCTCCTTTTGACAGAAGTAAAAATTCTTCTTCTTCTCAGCTTTATCTTTCTGGCTATTGTTCTTCTTCTGCTTGTTGTATTTCTTTTTTGGCTTTCCTTTGGCAACAAGACCTTCTACATTGTTTTGATCTTTCAATTCTGCCCTTTCCTTCAAATCCTTAGATTCCATAGCATCTTTGACATCCTTTAGTGAGAGGGTTTGTCTGCCATAGAAGAGAATGTCTACAAAGTGTTCATAAATTTCTGGAAGGGAACTTAACAAGATGAGTGCCCTGTCTTCATCTTCAAGAATTATGTTGACATTCCAAGATCAAGAATAGGTTTATTGAACTCATCCACATGATCTTTCATGACTACTCCATCTTTCATCGAGAATGGGTATAATCTCCACTTCATGTACAACCTTTTTGCTAATGATTTCTTCAGAAACATTTCTTCTAGCTTGGCCCACAACTCCACTGTAGTTCTTTCTCTTGATACCTCTCTCAAGACTTCATCAGAGAGATGTAAGATAATCGTGCTATGAGCTTTGTTGTTTATGATTCTCTGATCTGCACCAAAACTCGAAGAACCTTCTGTCATTTCTTTCTTGGCCATTTGATCTTCTCCATCATCAAGGGCACTGTGAAGTCCTTGTTGAATTAGAATTGCTCTCATCTTCAAACTCCAGAGATAGAAATCATTATCTCCTTTGAACTTTTCAAGATCCACTATGGTGCTTGCCATCTTTGAGTCTGATCCCAAACAACACCAGGCTCTTATACCAATTTGTTATAACAGCCGTGCTTATACCAGACTCAAGAACTAAGCAACCCAAGACACGAGAATGACGGATGCAAGATTAGGTAAAACAAAGAAACACAAAGCAAACAAGAACACATCCACAAGCCAAGAATCTAAAGTGGTTCAGCTCCATAAAGGAACCTACATCCACGGTTGCAAGTGCCAGCAAGGGCAAAGAGTTTATTCGATCAAGAATAGCTGACTACAAAAAACTCTACAATACAGGTTACAAACACTCAAAGCTTAACTTTTCTCTCTGTAATGCAACTGTATAAGCTTCTCTCTTATAATCTGTAAGCTAGCTCAAGGACAGTATATATATACATATATGCTTCTCACGTGTGTGTCCATTTGCAAAAAATCAGTCTGTTATTTAACTAACTAACTCTCTCTGCTTTTGGATCCCACTTATGCTAGCTCACCCGCCACCTCACAAACTCATAACAAATTATAACTAACTTTGGCTTCACAACATGAACAACCGGGATTGAGCAAGCAAGAAATAGCTCAAGCCCAAATCACAAGCACTGGAATAGATTCAATAATAACCAAGAATAATGATGCATTAATTTTAGGGCGAGACTACTTTTGCATTAATTTTAGTACGAGACCACTTTTGCGCCCAAATATTATTTTGCCACACTCAATTTCAAGTTAGAAAATTTTATTATACCAACATATATACTCAAGAATAAATTATTAACATCGAGAATCGAATATAAATGAATTATTAGACTTTAGGTCATTTGTACCCATAAAATTATTTTGGAACACTCAATTTCAAGTTAAAAGCTGGCTTTTGAATGTAGAGTAGTTTCAAGCTGCACTAGCTTTTGCCATATAGCCGTATACCTATTACATTTTGTTTATATTGTGTAAAATTGTGAAATTGAATTGGGTATGATAAATTACACGTTGAAGATTCTCTCTGTAATTTTCTGCGTTCATTTGAGGTGTCAGATTATAGAGGCAATCTAAGCCTTCTACTCAAAATAGATTGTTACAGAACTGACGTTTGTGTTTGAAAAATTGGAGGACGTATACGTACATGACGTGTCTTTCATTTTGATACGAGTGCTGTGTATTTTAGAGTTCGTTTTGGCTGCATAACAGTGTAGCCATACTGGTTTAGCTAGGTTCTAGAATTCTTAAACAGTTTTGGTTCAGTGCATTGTCAATGTTGAATAATAATCTTTACGTTTAATTATTGTTATAAAAATATCGCTTAATTGATGAATAGGAAGTGAAAGAACGAATAAATAATTAAAGCATATATTAAATTAATAGAGGTAATGGAGGGTTAGATTAAGCTTATAGTAGAAAAGCAATTTCTCTCTTCTAATTCAACGTACAAAGCAAATTTAATTTTGTGAAATGCAAGAAAACGTGGCTTTGTGAAAAATGTAACGCATGCATATTTGTGAAAGCATGCATTTGTTGGCACGTATACATACCGAGATTCGATCGTGTGGCCACTTTTTCCCAATGAAAAAGATAATTTAAAAGATCATTTTTGCCGACAAACATATGTGCATTTGTTAAATTATTGCCGACAAACTTTATTATTAGAGTGTAATTTATGGACTAGTTTTCCATTGTTTACTTTCATATTTTGTATTTAATAATAGTGATTTACTTATGTTTTATTTTTGTAGGTACAATTTTATTGATTGGTGATAAAATTGAGATACAAGATGATGTTTAAGGATGATTTTTCTCTTGGAGAAATTATGAGCATCAGAAGAACTTTGTTAATAGGCGTGGGCACATACTGTCAACTACGGATCTATAGTTTTTAGTTTAACGTGTTTTATATTTTTGGTTATTTTTGTAATTACGAATTTAATATTTCAGATATTAGTATTTTATTTTAAATAGAATTCTAGAGGAGAAGAGAAAGAGAGTATTTAAGGAAGGAATCTATTGTGAAAAAGAGGACCTTTGGAAAAAAGAAAGAAACCCTAGATCTAAACTTTTCTCTTCTTTCTATGAAGAACTAAACCTATTTTTCTATTTGAAGGTTAATGAAGCTTTTATTCATCACTACTATGAGATTTTTCTTATGCTTTAATTGTTTTATTACTTTTTGGGTATTTATTTATTTTCTGAATTATTATCATGATTATTTTTGTTAATTAGATAATTGGCTACTATTTAATTATCAACTTGATCTATTGTCAATTAAAGGATTTATCATATCAAGATTTTAATGTTTGTGACAAATAACATAGTAGAGAGTTGAGTTATGAGAACAAACAATTTAATTTAAATGAACCATCATATGTGTTGATCAGGATTTAGGTCTCTTTGGTTTTTCAGGCTGTCAATTGATTAAATGCTACGATCGTATCTAGGGTTGTCTATTGATTAGGGAAATAACCAACGGTCGTACCTTAGTTATCAACTAGTCAATGAGAGATTGGCTATTAGAGGGTCTCAGTAGCTATAACCGGTCTATTCATAAATAGTAATAATTTATATTTGAATCAATGATTAATAGTCGAATTAAGCTAAGTTAATTCCTTCAACCAGAGCTTTCTCCAAATTGAATTACAATTTTAATTTACATTCTTGTTATTTTAATTTGATTTTATTATTGTCAACAAAACCCCCGTTTTATGTTCTACGTTTTAAAAAGATTTAAATAATTACCGATCTCTGTGGATACGACCCTACTCAATCACTATACACAATTTATTTAGAATAGATATTTATTTTTGTTGACTTCAACAACCATCATTTATATCATTCAAAAGCTATAATCAATTGTCATCCACTTATCCTACAATTATTAGTTTTACGGTGAGCCACGGGACTCATGCATGCTCCAGAGTCCCACATAATTTGCAAATTTGAATTTTAGCCATTGATTCTTTATCTAATTATCTACAATTAGTTAATTGCATGCGCCATTTGCTCCTTAAATATTGTCACATCACACAAAATTTCACTTTAAATATTAAGCTATTCAATTATTAGTCAATGAAATAATATAATGAATGACACATCACCACATCATTTAACATGAAATTTAATATAAAATTTTGTAATGTCAATACTTCTCCTTGGCCCTTATCTACTAAGCATGCATAAAGTTACACCCGATACACTGACCTTTAGACAGTCGGCTACTTCATCCTGATGGATGAGATCCAAGTGGACATCGGCGTGTTTTGAAGCCGTCTCCTGATCCAACCGCTTATATTCTGCCATGTCACTGTACGTTTGACCTATGTTGACCAAAGCGTTGAATTTCGGTACGTCATGCAAATGAAATTAGAACCAAATTTATAAAATTTGTGAGGGCATATTGGTCTAGAAAAATTAATCACTAACTCTTGAATTCATTGTTTGAAATAAAATCCGTGATTTTTAATCACTTGCTACAACCTTTTAAGTTTTATTTTCCCTACCCTCATTAATGTCCTAATAGCCCTTCAATATTTTATAGGTAAAAACTCATTTAGTTCTTATATTTTGAACTGAACGTCTATTTAGTCTTTATATTTTTTAAAATATCTCAAAATAACCTTTAGTTACTTTTTGTTCATTTTGATTTGCTTTTACAATATTATCCTCTTATAATAATATTTTTTGGATATTAATAAAAAAATAAAATTACCATTTTAAGCCCAAAAAATAAAATAGGAACAAAAATAATATACATTGACTTTTGGGTGTGACTATTTACACTCAAGAAATTACTCTCAACACTATAATTTTAATAAAAATATATATTACAAAAATAACCATAATATGAATTACTATTAAGGGCAATTTATTATAAGTCAATATTATATAATTGTTTTGAACACACATATAACACACTCATTATTCATTTATAATTATCATAATTTAAACCCTAAATTTTTTATTTTCAATATCTTAATTAATATTTTGATGAATAATAAGGAAATAAATATTAAAAAAATTAATTACACAGTATGTGTGATAAATTTTATTTTTAAAAAATAAAATAAAATAATATTGTAAACGAAATTTTTTTTTTTTGCTTTCGCCATTCTTCTTGTATTCTTCATCTCTAAGTCTTCCTCTTCTATATATATATATATATATTTGCTCTGTCCCTTCTTCTCAACTCCTTCATCTTTACGACTTCTTTCTTTTCTTTTCTTTTCCTTTTTTGGGTAGTATCTATGAAATATGATTTTTTTTATTACATTCTCATTGCAAGTTATTTTGGGCATGAAATTTAATATTGAACATAAAGAACTAAAAAATTAATAACTAAAATTATAGTAAAAAAAATTTACAACTTAACTTAATTATATCATTGTAAGTACATTTTAAATCTCTTAAAATTGGTGTACTCAATAGTTTTATTAGTGTTTTAAGTAAATAAATTTAAATAGTTTAAGTAAGGGTATTTTTAAAAATTGAAAGAGTGTACAAAGTAAATTTAATCTTTTATAATTAGTGTATGAGTGCGTAAAGTAATAGAGTGTTCAAAGAAATAGTTAGAGTGCAAATAGCCCCTCCCTTAACTTTTATAAAATACTATGCTGAGGAGTTATTATATTAATTTTTTATTAATGTCAATTTATTTTTTACAATATTAATTTTTTGGGCATATGTGAACTTCTACAAAAATTAATCTATATTCTTTTTATTTTATTTTTTGGGATTAAATTCGTAATTTGATTTTTTATTAACTTCTAAAAAGAAACATATGTATGAGGATAATATTATAAAAGTAAACTAAAAGGGACAAAAATAGTAAGTGATGTCAATAGTTTAACGACAGACATGTTTTGAGCTAATTTTAAAATATAGAGATTACATAGACACTAACTTTATAATATATATAGGGAATAAATTAGTTTTAGATCATATTTTGCTATTATGATCAATATTAATTTTGATACTGTTGTTGCACATTATATATTTAATTCCATTTAAATCCTAATGCAATAAAAAGAATATGGTGAAACCACCTTCAATTTCTTCATTTATTTTAAAATCGATGGATGCTCTTTGAGATCCAATTTTTCATTCGTCACTCAAGCACTAGTTTGAGCATTCTGTGATTTCTTATAAAAACATTATGGAGTATGTTCCAAATAATCTTTATAAATATATTTCCTCAATAATCTTTTAGCTCAAAATTAGCCATAAAAATCGTATTGACATAAAATAACTATTTTATGTTATTTCTCTAACAAAATATAGATATATATAATTCAAGAATCCAGTAAAAGCTAGCTAACGTTTGTTTAATCAACCCACAATCCACTATTTTAATTCAATTTATAAAGCAAGTATAACTTTTTGAAATGCAAGAAAAAGAGGTTTTGTGAAAAATCTAATGTATGTATATAAGGAGGAAGCCCTTTTCACTCCAGGTTTTTGATGTAATAGTCCATTTCATTATTACTTTTTAAACAATAACTTATTGTATCCCTACTTTTCAATCCATAGCCAAAAATATCCTTCCATGAATTTATAGTTAGTTTATTTATAATTAATTAGGGCCAAATCGGATTTTAAATTAAAAAATACAAACTATTTTAAAATGAATATCTCAGGAAAAATCAAATAACGCCTGACTTTATGCATGAATTCAAAATTTAAGGATTACTTAATGGGACAAAAACAACACTAAAAAACATGCAATACTTACATATGTGTGTGTATATGTTCATTAAATTTTTTTAATCAAGTCAACTAATAATAATAATAATAATTTTTCAATCAAGGACCATTGTCCATATCAAAGTCAGAGATAAGTTAAAAGACAAAAAAAAAACCATACACTCTAATGTAATGTATTTCATTCTATGATATTTTAAATATGTGTATTTATGTCTTTAGTACATGTTTTTTTAAGTGAATGAAGGAGTTTGTGTTTACTTTTAGTGAAATAATTGTATTGTTTGATTATTTATCTTCACCATATTAAAGTTTGAGACAAGCTCAATAACTCCAAAACAAATTACTCTAATTCCGATGAAATCTATTTTTTTTTAATTTTATCCTAAATATATATATTTTACACATTATTTAGTGTTATTATTATTTATTCATTAAGTCATCCTAAATTTTAAATTTATGTAGGGAGTCAGATAAATTTTAATTGTATTTATTTATTTTAAATAATTTATATGTCCTTCATTAAAAATCTTATTTTCTTAAGTAAAAATATTGTTTTACTTTTAATGAATTATACAACAAACTAAAGATAAAATAAAAAAAATTAGACTATTTATTTAAAAAATAAAATAAAATAAAATTATTTTTTAAATAATAAGAAGGAAATAAATTATTATATCAAAACCTATAATTCCCTGTATATAACTTCGTGAAAGGCATGCATTTGCTGGCACGTGATGCATAGCCGGATTAGATAGTGTGGCCACAGTTTCCCAATGGAAATGACAATTTAAAAGAAATTACTGTGTCAAATTATTGCCGACAAACTTTATATCAATTAAAAGCTATAATTAATTGTCATCTAGTCATCTACAAGGCCAGTGCTACGTTACATTAATCGTAACGTACGCCACACACAGCAACAGTAACGGATCCTACTATAAATATTGTTGCTGTGTGTGAATGTACGTTATGATTAACCTAACGTAGGGGCTCCCTATCTACAATTATTAGTGTAACAGTTAGGCACGGACTCATGCCTCCCTCGTAATTCGCATATTTGAATTATAGCAGTTTATTCTTTATCTAATTATTTACAATTAATTAATTGCATGCGCCATTTGCTTCCCAAGTATTGTTACACCATAAGAATTGAACTCTAGCTACCAAAAATAAGCCTTATTAAGCAATGACAGGAAGCTCCGAAAATCTCGGAGTAGGAAAAAACCCTAGTTTCACAAGGGATTTTCCACCGCCGTTGCAGGCGACTCGCTCAACCAAAAAGGCTCGAATGCGGGATGAAGGAACAGATGCGGATAATCCACCACCAGTTACCTACAAGGAGACACTTGTTGGACCTATGCAATATGAGGAATCTGGAGTTGGAGGGAGTGAGGAAGACTGGGAGTTTGAGGAAGGAGATGTAACTGAAAACTGCAAAGGAGTAATGCCATCTATAACATTCTCAGCCAGAATACAAGAAAAATTAATCCAGCCATGGAAGAACTCGGTTGTAGTAAAACTGTTGGGTAAGAGCATTGGCTATAAAGCACTTTGTGGCCAGTTGGCTAATATGTGGAAACCTTCGATGGGCTTTTCAGTTATTGATTTGGAAAACAACTACTATTTAATACGATTCCGCGCTGCAAGAGACGCTATTGATGCGATGACCAAATGGCCATGGATTATATTAGGTCATTACCTTACAGTGCAGCCATGGATGCCTGAATTTGACAGCAGAACCGCAGACCTGAATCATGCCATTGTATGGATTCGACTACCTGGTTTGGCTATGCACCTTTATCATCAAAAAATACTACAAAAAATTGGGCAACTAATTGGGGAGGTCATTAAGTTTGATGACAATACGGAACTATCAACACGAGGAAAATTCGCAAGAATTGCTGTTCGGATTTCCCTGGTGCAACCGTTAGTCTCCCAGATTGAAATCAATGGAAGGGTTCAGAAGATTGAGTACGAAGGATTGCCAGAAATTTGTTTCAACTGTGGTAGATATGGACACCATAGCGACGCTTGCAGCAACAACAAAACTTATGGGAAAACCACAGGAGACTATCCAGCGAGCCAAGACAATCACAGAGCCGAGATGGCTGGAGCCCAGAAGAGTAGAAAGATGGAAGCTGCTCACTTTGAATCGTTTGGACCATGGATGATTGCGTCCAGAAGGGGCCACCATCCGAACATCGGAAAGGAGAATGGTGATGTACTAAACAGAAACCAAATGCCACAAGGTGCCCCCGTCTCCAAGTTTCACGTCCTCGAGCAGATTAATGAGGAAAATTCTGAGGGAGTGCCCATAGAGCTGCAGCTGATGGCTGACAAAGCCGGACAATTACAAGCTGCCAACAATAACAGTAACCCTAGTACGATAACTTTTAGGGCCAACCTCTCCAGGAGTGCTTCCCGACGGCAACAACGGAAAAACGCTGCCATGCATAGACAAAACCAACCCGAGGCCTCCACATCCAAGAATCCCTCTCAAAACACTGATCTTAACCGAGCTCCTGTAAACAGCCATACAAATGACGCCAAACACTTGTCCCATGCAAACCCTATTTTCACCTTTCGGCCTTTGACTCATGTGTATCCCGCTAGCTACAATACTACCTTCATCCCTACCATTTTAGACTCAACCAAACACACAGCAGTTCTCTGCACTCCTCAGCCGAATGCTCCTCTAGAACAGACCAACGATATAACTGTCGAGCTTGAAGCTGGACAACATGATCAACATAATCTATGCTCCTCTCATCCAAATGATCCACCTAATAATATAAGAAATTCTAGTACAGAGGACATCGAGGATAAGCTGTTGGAATACGCAACACCAGAAACTGAAGCAGCAGAAAATGAAATGTCTGAAGATGGAGAGGAAGAGACAATAGTGCAGGAGACACTCAAAGAGTATCCAAAGAGACCGAAGAGACCTCACGGGTAGCAGCTTTAAGTTTCAATTATTTACTCATTTATATTGATTTATGGTAGTATCAGTAATGTTTTGGAATGTGCAGGGAGTGGCATCCCAATCGTTTAGACAAACTTTAAATCCATTAGGAAAAGCTACAATCCAGATATGGCAGTGGTTATGGAGCCAAGAATCAGTGGGAGGAAAGCTGACAATTTTATCAAAGCAAGTGGTTTTGACCGCTCGCATAGAGTGGAAGTAGTGGGATTTTCAGGTGGAATCTGGCTGTTGTGGAGAGATTGTTTAGATGTTGAAATTGGGCTGAATCACAAGCAATTTGTCCACCTCAAAATCTCGAACAAGAATACCCTGATTGCTTGGGTTACAGTAGTTTATGCTAGCCTAGTTCCTGTTATTCGCAGCGAGCTATGGCACCACCTCAATCACCTGGCAGTCAACACAAAGGAGCCTTGGATCATTGGAGGAGACTTTAACTCAATCTTATTTCCAGGGGAGAAGATGGAGGGGTCGGCTACAACTAGTGGCATATGCCGACACTTCACTAACTGGTTTCACAGCAATGGAATGCATGATTTGCAATTCAAGGGGCCCAGGTTTACATGGTCGTGTGGCTCATTGTCAAAGCGACTTGACCGAGTAGTTTGTAACAAGACTTGGTTTTCTCAGTTTCCGAATGCTTCAGTTCTTCACCTACCAAAAATTGAGTCAGACCACCGCCCTGTGCTTGTTAGATTTGATCATTATGTCCAAAAAAGAAAGAACCCAAAGCCTTTCTGATTCATGGCAGCTTGGTTAACAGACTCGAGGTTTGAGGAGTTTATGGAGAATAATTGGAACAGGGATGTTTCTTATTATCAAGCAGCTTCGAAGTTTATAGAGCAAGTGCAACACTGGAACAAGGAAGTTTTTGCAAGCATTATTCAAAGGAAAAAGGAATTGCTAGCTAGAATTGGCGGAGTCCAAAGGGCTTTGGAGCAGAGACCTCTTTGAAGTCTATACCGGTTGGAGGACAAACTTAAAAGACAGTTGGAAGAGGTTTTGACGCAAGAGGAACTGTTATGGCTACAAAAGTCAAGAAGGGATTGGGTGTTATTCGGCGACCGGAATACAGCTTACTTCCATAAAAAAACTCTCACTAGACGTCGCCACAACAGAATAGAGGCAATACAAGTAGAGGATGGTCGTTGGCTTTATGACATCGAAAAGATTAAACAACAGGCTACCAATTTTTTCTTTAACCTATACACATCGGAGCAAGGAGATTGCGAGTCGTACCATGTCTGTGGAAGCTTTAAGCCAATTGATGAGTAACGGTTGACAAGACTAGCTAATGAAATTGAAGATCAAGAAATCCAAAAGGCGATCTTTAGTATGAGCCCTCTTGAGGCCCCTGGAGTAGATGGTCTGCATGCCATGTTCTACCAAACCCAGTGGCATATTGTGGGAGAGTCCTTATGCAAGCTAATCAAGGAGGCTTTTCGCTCTCAACACATTCCCGCTGAATTAAATAGAACTCTACTGGTCCTCATCCCCAAGACGGAGAGCCCCACATATTTTAAGATGTTCCGTTCGATAAGCCTCTGCACTGTAGCTTATAAAATGGTCACCAAAATAATAGCTAATAGATTGCAAGCGATCCTCCCGGACTTAATTGGGCCTCATCAAACTAGTTTTGTTCCTGGTCGACATATTACCGAGAACATTATAGTGGCACAAGAGATTATTCACTCTATGAGGAGGAAAAAAGGGCGGCACGGTTTTATGGCAATAAAAGTTGATTTAGAGAAAGCTTATGACAGGCTGAGCTGGAATTTTATTCATGACACACTGAAGGAGTTGGAGTTACCGATTGGGATGACGAACCTCATTATGGACTGTATTACTACAGCTAAGATGAACATTCTCTGGAATAACGAACTTACCTCAGAATTCAGCCCTTCTAGAGAGGTTAGACAGGGGGACCCACTTTCGCCATATATTTTTGTCTTATGTATTGAGCACCTCAGCCATGGGATTGTGAGGTCAGTACAACAAGGCCAGTGGAAACCAATTCAGCTCGCAAAATTAGGCACACCTTTAAGCCACTTGTTCTTTGCGGATGATCTCCTATTACTCTCAGAGGCATCTAGACAGCAGGCTTCCATAATCAACAAAGTTTTGGAAGAATTTTGTGGTAGCTCGGGAGCTAAGGTAAATAAAGCAAAAATATTGGTTTATTTTTCTGAGAATATTTCAGCCAGGGAGGCCTCCGGCATAAGCTCTGAACTTGGAGTCTCAGCGACGGACAACTTAGGAAAATACTTAGGAGTCACATTGCTTCATAATAGGGTTTCGAAGCAAACATATCAGAATATTATTGGCACTGTGGACAAGCGACTGTCTGGGTGGACTGCTTCTCATATGTCGCTAGTGGGACGTATCACCTTGGCTCAATCAGTCTTACAAGCCATTCCTGTGTACGCAATGCAAACCATCAACTTGCCGAGGAGTATAACGCTGAAACTTGACCATTTATGCCGCCGTTTCATTTGGAGTAGATCGGCTGAGCAACATAAAATGAGTTTAATTAATTGGAATATGGTTTGCACTCTAAAGTCGAAAGGGGGGCTTGGCTTCAAGAAGCTGGAGGTTATGAACCAAGCTTTAATTATGAAGAATAATTGGAGCCTGATTACCGAACCAAATAAACTGAGTAACCAAGTGCTTGCAATAAAGTACGGCGTACAACTGGAGGAGGTTCCCACACACTTGCTTACTCGGTATGGGTCCCCTTTATGGAAAGCAATGGGAAATGTTTGGCAGAAAACTTGTGAGGGCATTCGCTGGAGCATTGGAAATGGGTAAACAGCTCGGTTTTGGGAGGACTGTTGGGTGACAAATCAAAAGCCGTTAGCTGACCTTATGATTCAACCACTCCCGTTTGAGCTTCAAAACAAGAGGGCAGTGGACTTCCTTGATGGAACCGAAAATTGGAATTGGGCATTGTTTGGTCACCTGGTGCCTAACAGTATTCTCTTGAGGATTCCTGCAACTCACCTGCCAACAATTGCTCTAGGTAAGGACAAGTATTTCTAGGGGAACTCAGCTACTGGAATGTTCTCGGTAAAAGCTGCCTATGAGCTGCTAGATGAGTCTATGGGAAGTGAAGCTCAGATAGACTGGAGCTTGGCTTGGCAATGGAAGGACCCTCAAAGTATACATGTGTTTCTATGGTTGTTGTTGCATGGAAGACTAAAAACTCGGGCGGAGCTTTGTAGGAGACATGTCACTGTTTCTGTTTATTGTGATCGGTGCGGATGATCGGTTAAGGACATTCTGCACACCCTCTCAGATTGTGTTACAGCTAGGAGGGTTTGGGAGCAACTACTGCCAAGTCAACATCACCCTCATTTCTTCTCATGGCCACTGACAGACTGAATTTGCATGAACCTGAAGAGAGGGACCAACACCGAAAACCGAGAGTACTGGAGAGCATGCTTTGGCGTAACAGTTTGGCGTCTATGGTTTTGGAGAAACAACACTCTTTAATCATGGATCGTGGGATAGTAGCGTTATAGCTTCTGATATTAAAGCTCGGACGGCTGAGATATTACGATGCATCAAACAGCCTATGACTACTAAGCAAAAGAAAGTGGAGGAAATGATAAGGTGGAGAGCCCCCGTTTGGCCGAGTGTGAGCTTGAATATGGATGGTGCTAGGAAAGGGCTGGAACAAGCTGGAGCTGGAGGTCTGCTTCACGAATTTAATGGCAGCTAGATCAAGGGGTTTATAGTAAACCTTGGAATGTGTTCAGTCCTTTCGGCTGAACTTTGGGGGCTGCTGCATGGCTTGAAAATGGCATGGGAAAATGGATTTAGGCATATTCAAGTTGGAGTGGATAACAAGAGTGTAGTGCAGTTGTTGAAAATGGATTCGGTTTCAGACAATGAAAACGCAGCCCTTATCAAGACGATTCGGGAATTACTAGAGCGAGATTGGAGCGTTCATCTTGAGCATGTGTATAGAGAGGCGAATTATGCTGCTGATTTTCTCGCTTCCTATAGCCTAAACTCCCCTATAGGATTACATGTTCTTAATTCTCCTCCTACTGAAATTGTTGGCATTTTATGTAAGGATGCTTATGGGGTTGCACACCCCCGTTTAGTGTTGTCTTAGCTCCTAGTGAGCCCATTTCTAATAAAAAAAAGTATTGTTACACCATCTCGAAATTTCATGATGAATAATATGATATTCATTTAGGTGAAATATTGTAATTAATCGGAGAATTTATACAAAATCATCAGTTACTTAATTTATGATAAATCACAATTCATTTGAAATAAAATTTTGAGATGTCTATCATTACTATTTGTTCCTCATCTACCAAGCTTGCATAGGTACACCCTAAGCACCCACTTGCACACTGTCAGCTACTTCATCCTCTATATATACATTACATGTATATTATACTGTTAGAAAATTAGTGGGTGAAGCAGACACACAGCTAAAAAAAATTAGAAGAAAATAAAGAACAAGCACAAAGAAGACACCAGAAATTACGTGGTTCGGCTTTTAGTCTACATCATACCATCATCTAGAGCAGTTAGATGTGAAAATTGCATTTCTTCATGGAGAACTTGAAGAAGAAATATATATGCTCCAACCAGAAGGTTTTGCAAAAATAGGAAAGGAAAACTTGGTTTTCAGGTTGAACAAATCTCCATACGGTTTTAAACAGGCGCCGAGGTGTTGGTGTAAGAGATTTGATTCCTTCATTATGAGCCTTGGATACAACAGACCCAGTTCAAGCCATTGTGCATATTACAAAAGGTTTGAAGATAATCATTTCATTATTTGGCTATTGTATGTGTATGATATGTTGGTAGCAGACTCCAACAAAGATCGAATCCAAGAATTGAAGGCATAGTTGGCTAGGGAGTTTGAAATAAAGGACTTGGGACCTGCAAACAAGATCCTAGGGATGCAAATTCACCAAGACGGAAATAACATGAAGATTTGGCTTTCTCAAAAGAACTACTTGAAGAAAATCTTACAGCGCTTCAACATACAAGATTGTAAGCCAATTTTTATCCCACTTTTTATTTATTTCAAATTATCCTCAAGTATGTGTCCTAACAATGAAGCAGAGAGAAATGAGATGTCTCGAGTATCGTATGCATCAACAGTGAGAAGTTTAATGTTCGCTATGATTTGTACAAGACCAGACATTGCACAAGCAGTAGGAGCAGTCAGTCGATAAATGGCGAATCCTGGTAGAGAGCATTGGATAGCTGTGAAGAGGATCCTGAGGTACATTAAAGGAACCTCCGATGTTGCATTATGTTATAGAGGATCAGAGTTTACTGTCAGGGGCTATGTGGATTCAAATTTTGCAGGAGATGTTCATAAAAAGAAATCCACTACTGGCTATGTGTTTACACTTGCAAGAGTAGCTGTAAGCTAGGTTTTAAAACTACAGACTGTCGTGGCTCTATCTACAATAGAAGCAAAATACATGACAACTACACAAGCTTGCAAGAAAGCTATTTGGATACAACGGTTATAGAAGGAGCTCAGGCATAAGCAATAAAAAACTCTCGTGTTTTGTGACAAAAAGAGTGCCTTGCATATTGCAAGAAATCCAGTCTTTCATTCAAGACAAAGCAGATAGGGGTACAGTATCACTTCGTTCGAGAAGTAGTAGAAGATGGAAGTGTGGATTTACAAAAAAATCATACCAAGGAGAACCTAGCAGATGTTTTAATCAAGCCAATCAATGCTGACAAGTTTAACTAGAGTAGATCATCTTGTGGTCTAGTAGAAACGTAGACAACATGAAAATGGCGAAGTAGAAAGGATGGTGTATAGATTGATTGGTTCTCAATCAAATCTCCAAGTAGGAGAATGTCAAGATTGCTATCTCTTCTAGATATTCAAACTTTGAGTATCAAATTCAAAATTCTAGATATTCAAAGTTTCAATATCAAACTTTGAACTTTGAATTTTGAAAATAATAAATAATTGAAAAAAATACGTGAATAGTAGCCAAGATTTTGGCTATAAATAGAGGGGCTTATTCCCTCATTTGCTCATCCAATTTTAAGAAGAGTTTTCTTGTATTTAGAGAGAGTTTAGAAAACTTGAAATTATAAGCTCTTGTTTTAGTGTTTTGAGAGTTTGGGTGTATTGGAGTTTTGAAAAGTGAGCTAAAATAAAATTTATTAATATAAAAAAGATCTTACACCAGAGGGGAGCATAATTAATGATACTAGCAATAACTCTAATACTGAAAAAGATGACCCAGCTTTATCGATTAAAGGATGATGGGCATGATATGTTGTTAGAAAAAGCATTCCAAGTTAAAAACGGTCAAAAAAAAAAGGGAAGAAAAATTTCGTGGTATAGTATTTGGTTAGAAAAATTAGTAAAAGTAGAAATTTCGATTATGCCTTATATAATATAATGGACTTGATTTGGGAATTTAGTAGATTTTTTATTATATATATACAAACGTATCATTGTTAACACATAGTTCCAAACACTGTGTTCAAGTTATTTTTTGATTAACACATAATGGATCAAGATTAAACAAATGAAATTGACTAAGATCACCACATAACTAAGATCAACAGATTGCACGAAAAGCACAATCTAATCTTTCAATTTTAATTGTGCAAGCAAGAAATAATTACAGCCAATTGCTTATGCAAAGAAGGTATATTGAAGTTAAAATAAATAAATAAATAAATAAAAGAATAAAAAAACCAAAAAATAACTACTTTTACGTTAACAGAAGTATTCCTTTGAACTCAAGCAAGAACGATGCATTAATTTGTGTTAGCAAATCAACAGTAGGGTGAGACTACTTTTGCATCCATTAAACTATTTTTAACACTCATTTCGAAGGTTAAAAAATTTATTAAATATATATGTCCAATAGTAAGTTATTAATACAAAAAATCTACTACAATTATCATATCAAATATTAGACTTGAGGTTATTTGTATCCATAAAACTCCTCTCTTTATCCATTTTTTAGTTGGCTCACCTTAAAAATTTAAAAGTCTATTTCTCGTATTCGTTTATGCCGAAATTCCATAAATAACCATCAAATTTTTTTTTTCCTCATATCACCTAAATTTTTATATTTTAGATCACAAAATAAAAAAATCTATTTCTATTTTTATATTTCTGTTCGTACCTTAATTATATTTATGCCTTCACAAGAAACAAAAGTATTCAAAAAGCCTCAATGAAATTGGATTTCTTTTAAAAAGCTTTCAAATCAAGAGTTTCAAGCTGCACTGGCTTTATCATACAGTCGTATATTTAAATTATTGACGACAAACTTTATATCGAATCAAAAGCCTTTTTTTTTAATCTGCTTTTATCTACAGTTATTAGTTAATCATTGAGCCAGAGACCCGTGCACGCTCCCACGTAATTCCCCTGATCAATATCATCTTTAATATCATTTATAATTCTTATTTAAGTATATGTATTTATGAATAAAATTTTTTAATATGAATGTTTTAGGTAATGAGTGGTGGGTGTCATTTTATTATGGGAGATTGTAGTTTCCTCTATATTGAATTAATATATGAAAACTTTTCAAAAACAATATAAAGAATATAAATTCCACTCTTATTAATTCATGAGCACAAATGCTCATTTTATACAAGTACTTGAAACATGAAAAAGGAAATGATACAATTAATATAATTTGGGAATAATGATTGATAATAATAGAATTAACATAATTTAGGAAAAACAATTGGTTAGCAAAGATTAAGTTAATCAATATCTTACTGTTGATTGACAATCAATTTTTCGTAATTATAAATTAAGGTAGAAATAATAAGTCATATGATTGATTGTTTTGATTCCATTAATAATGCTTGATTTTTATCACCCTCCCTCGACATAGAAAAGGAAAATTTTTGAACCCCGAGCTTGCCTTTGAAAAATTTAGATCCTTGATTTGATTTATGGTTTCATCAAGTGTCATGCAATAATTCAGAAAGCATTCCTTTGAAGTTTATCAGGGAAATCTTCTAATTTTTTTCGTGTATACTTTTTTTTTTTTGGGGTAAATTCCTTTAATCATGGAATTCTTCCAATATAAAAATCGTTTTTAAAGAAATCTTCACTCAAGAATTTTATCTTCATTCCTTTAATATTTCTAGAGAATTCTTCTATTAAGAAAGCCATTCCATTAATCTTGTCAAGGAAACATCAATTATAAGGATTCCTTTTCATTCCCTTTTTCTTTTGAATCATTTCCTTTGTTATGGTAGAAGTGGTGGTTGATGGCGCGGTCAAAAAAACATTTTTTTTTAATTTTTAAATAAATTGAAGAACAATTAGAAAGGAAATCATATATCTCTCTCCTCTAGACCACGATGCTCTGCGAATCCATCATACACATGATGGCTAGGCCTAAACACATGAATTTGAAGACTCTCCAACCCGCTCTGATAGCATGAAAATTTTTCAAAAACAGACAACTTAAATTTCACTCTTATTATTTCATGAGCATAAAGGCTCAATTATACAAGTATTTAAAACATCAAAATGGAAATGATACAGTTAACATAATTTGCGAATAATAATTTATTAGCAAAGATTGAGTCAATCAATCTTTATGTTGATTGACTATAAATTCTTCTTAATCCTAATTAATATAGAGACAATCTACCATTTGATTAACTATTCTGATTCCATAAATAATGCTCAGTTTTTATCAATATATATAATTTATTTTCTTACTATTTTCTGAATAGCCAATAATTCTCTTACTAGTATAATTTTACAATATTACTCTTATTTTTAAATATACTTTTAATCATATCTATTATAATTAAATAAACCATAAAAGTGGAAATTAAAATAAAAAAAGCTACCAACTCCAATCAAGTTTGTTGAGAAAAACCCATCAGTTGCTTTGAGGAGGCTTTTGTAAGACATCTTTAGAAGTGCTTTTCTAATCATTGGTTCTGAAGGCTGCCCGGAAGGTCTGCTCCTTTTGTGCCAGCTGAAAATGAAAAATGACACCATCACTATTCCTAAAAAGACGCTCACAATTGAAATTAATATTTTTAGGCTTTGAGAGATCCTCTGATTGCTTGATTTGTTCTCGGTGCATTTAGGTAGCTGCAATTCAGGTATGCCCCCACAAAGTCTGTGACAACCTGATATTGCACTTGTATTTGCGAAAATTACTTTTGTTGGTACTTTCCCCCCGAAATCATAGAAGGATAGGTTAAGATATTCCAACGAAAGAGCCTCGAGGAATAATGGAATTTGGCCAGACAAATTATTCCGCGAAAGATCAAGCTTTCGAATACCTCTTGAAGTTCGGAAAAATGAAGGAATAGATCCGTGGAAGAAGTTACCCCCTAGATAAATATCTTCAAGACTAGAGCAAAGTCCAAGTTCAATTGGAATTTCACCAGATAAGCCATTATTAGACACATCAAAACTCCTCAAAGCTTTCAAATTACTGATCCTTGGAGGTATAGATCCAACGAAGTGGTTTTCGGCTAAATTCAGTGAAACTGAAAGAGAGGATATATTGAAAATGGCTTCTGGGATAGTTCCACTGAGGTCATTTTGGAACACTTCTAAATATGCCAATCGTTCCAAATTTCCCAGACTAGAAGGAATGACTCCTGATAAATTGTTATTATTTAAGAAAAATTGAAATAATGACGAAAGGTTTCCCAGAGTGGAAGGAATTTCCCCTGACAAATGGTTGCCACTAAAATCCAAGCCCTGTAATTTTAGAAGTTTGCCCAGTTCTTTAGGAATTGTGCCTGTAAATTGGTTTTCCTCCATCTCTAATAAATGTAAGTCAACAAGGTTCCCTATTCCTGAAGGGATGCTTCCATATAACTGATTATCACTAAGGGCCAAAATTTGAAGTTGATTTGACAAATTAGCTATTGAATGAGGCAATGCTCCTCTAAATTGATTTCCACCTAAACGGAGAACTCGCAATTTGCTACAGTTGGCCAAAGAATTCATAAACCCCATCTCATCACTTTCCCCACTTCCTAAATTACTAGAATATAAATTTAAGAATGAAAGATTCTTCATGCTCCCAAAATTGACTGAAAGTTTTCCGGAAAAATTGTTTTTCCCAATTTGAAAAACTTCAAGTTTTGAAGCATTTGATAGAGATATTGGAATTGATCCGCTGAAGAAGTTTTGGTCGATTTGGAAGTATTTGAGATTCGGAAAAGTAAGACCTAAACTTGTTGGAAGGCTTCAATGAAGTTGATTTTGAGGCACCGAAAATATTTCAACGAAGGAAAGATTGTAAATGGAATGCGGGATTGTACCGGAGAGGTTGTTTCCGCCAATTCCAAGAGCTTCCAACTCTTTCAATTGGCCCAATGAATCTGGAATATTTCCTCCAAAAGAATTCGCACCTAGACATAAAAGTTCCAGGGACGATAGATTCCCGAGAAAAGGTGGGATTCCTCCTGTCGAACTGTTTCTGTGTAAAGCTAGTCTTTTGAGTTTGTATAGCGAGACAAACTCAAATGGAATTCTTCCTACTAACTTGTTGTATGGTAAGGCTAGTACTGTGAGCCTGGAACAATAAGACAAGTTGGCTGGAATTTTCCCAACCAGGGAGTTATTTGAAAGAAACAGAGCTTCTAACCTAAGCAGACGCCCAAATTCATGAGGGGTTTCACCTTGGATTGTGTTATTCTCAAGGTTGATCTCTCTTAGGAAACTGAGGTTGCCAATGTGAGGAGACAACGAGCCACTCAAGGCTTTTGACCTCATGTTTAGGGCTGTGACTCTTCTGTGCCTGCGACCACATGTAATGCCCTCCCATTCACAGAAATGGCGAGAATCATTCCATGAGTTGAGGATTCCTTGAGGGTCATGAGAAATCATTGACTTAAAGGCCTGCAAGGCAGCACGATCTCCCTCTTCAAAGTTCAAAGGCTGCAACTTGCAACAGTGTGATGAAAAAAAGAAGCATGGATGGAAAATAAAGAGAGTGGGTATTCATTTCTACAAGTTAGAAGGTAATTTCCTTGACTTGCCTTTATATGTGAGCAATGAGCATATATATATATTACCTTAATTATATAATTGTTAATTATTTTATTAGTTATTTTTAATTAATTAAATTATTTTGTTGAATAGGAAATTAATTGAAGATTATGAATAAAAAGAACACGAAGAAGTTCAATTTAAGAAGCATTAAAAATTAATTGATTTTGGAAGGAATTAGACGCATTAAAAATTAATTGATTTTGGAAGCAATTAGACATTCATGCATGGAAGTGAAGCCAAAGAAACCAAGCTAGTGAATTAATTCATCAACATGAAGACAAAGAAGATTATGGCCATCACGTGGAGATAAATGTAGAAATTGACTTTAACTTAATTTGCTGGCTCTCCTGTTTTGCCTTATAACAATTGGAATAAAAATCTTAAAAGATTTAACCATAAAGGCGGCTGCTTGGCTTACTACAATTATAATTGAAGTTAGAGAAGAATTCGGTCAACTAGCATTATAAAAAGATAATTCGGTCGATTATAAAAGAAGCCGCCAAAGGAAGCAAGAGCCGCGAAACAGAGCTCGAATATTCCCAAGGCTGATTTTATTAATTTTATTTCTCTCAATTCAAGAATGTCTAGTTAATTTTCTTATATTGAGGTTAAGAATGAAACACTATTTAATAAAATAATTGTATTTTTATTTAATTAATTCCCTATATATATTCTTTGATGATTATGATTTTTGTTTCACATGATTAGTTGGATGTTATTAAATATTTTCACCAATTCTGTCATGTATTAATAATTGTTAGGATTAATATCTAGCTAAATTTAGCTTAGATCTATAAAATTTATATATGATTATCTTTGATTCTGTGTCTTTCATTAAATTATTTACACAGAGTGCTTAAGAAAACTTTGACTCTTCGTTATTCAATATATTTACATGAGATACGTAGATATAATACTATTAAGCAGAAAAAGAACCCACACAAGATTAATTTTATTTGAGTTTAATTGTTATATCTATGAGATGACATAAATTAATGTCGAGTTGTCATTCTAAAATTTAGGATTAATTAATAATTAGATAATTACTAAATGAATAATGGTTGATTCTGAAACATTAGTAATTTTTGTCTTATTGAATTCTCATTTACTTTAATTATTTTCTTAATTTAATTAGTTTAATTTCTCCTAAAACTCAATTTGCTCAATTCGGTTAAGATTAATATTAATTTTATATTTAAATTAGACGTTTTAATTTATAGCAATCCATGTGAGTTCTACTTCATTACCACTATTCTATTTCTAGATTCATGCACTTACTAGTGTATTAAAATTTAACACAACAATGAGCTTCTCCTAGCTTTGAAAGTAGGACAAGTTTAGACTTAAAACAAGGAAGTCACCTCCCTTCTTTTTTTCTTTTTAACCCTTAATTTAAACTAGACTTGACTTAGACCTTTTCAATTTGGTTGCATTCGCGGAAATTGCAAGGTCAAAAATGGCGTTGCTATTGATGCTTACTGGCTGAAAGAATATGTCGGCTTGATTTTAAGTTTTTGTGCCATGACATATCACACCGTCAAAGAATGTGTGTGCTGGATTTTAAGCGTTTGTGTGATGATATCTTACATTATCAGTGATGTCATGATGATGTGGATGAAAGTGGTGGAAAAGAATTTAAGCTTTTGTTTCAGAATTGGTGTTGCTGTTGGTGCTCATAGGCTGGAAGAATGTGTGGGCTGGATTTTGAAATTTTGTGTGATGACATATCACATAATTAGTTATGTTATGCTGACGTGGATGACGTGCTGGGACGATAATGTGGTGTCGAGGTGGAGAAGCCATGGGCCCAATTTTTTGGGGATTCCGTTATCTCGAAACGTAAGACAATTTATACCTTCACCAATTTGGTTTTAGAATCATTAGCCGAAAAAGTTTGAACTTATGGTGACTGTTGGTTGCAGCCTCGATGCCACTGCGTTTGAAGTGTGATTTTTGTATTCCTCCAATTACCTATGGGGAGATAGGACTCTCTGAGAATGAATTTCTTCCTCCTGGGTAGCAAAAGGAGCTGTGTCTCATATAGGGATGGTAAATATCTAATTATGGATGAATAATATCCATCCAAACACAAATTCATAATTATCTATAATGGATATATGCATATCCATATCCATATCTAATATTTAATATTGGATATGAATATGAATTTTATCCATAAAGATATGGAGATCCATAGATATCCATGAATATTTTATTTTTATTATATAAAAATAAAATATAAAATAGTTAAAATTTTAATATTAAATTTGGCTATTAAATTATTTATATTAATATATATAATAAAATAAAATGGCGGTTCGGTGGTCGGTGGCATCGGTCTGGCGACTTTCTGGCAGAGGTCCGGCGAACTTCCAGCGATGGTCCGGTGGTGGTCCGGCGACTTTTCGATGTAGGTCTATTTATAATATTAAATTAATAAAATAAAATAATAATTATTAATAGTATTAAATAAGTTAAAAAATGAAAGGATAATTTTGAAAACTTTAGTTTTTAATATAAGAGAAATTTAAATTTTTCACTAGTTAATATAATATTTTTACAATTGTTTGTTTATTATATTTTTTATTTTTAATTTTATAAAATTAAAATTTTTTAAACTTGTGTTGGATTAAATGGATTTCCATTGGGTAAAAATAATTATCCATATCTATCCATATCCATCTAGATATAATTTTAAAATATCCATTTCAAGATCCAAAAATTTTTGGATGGATGTTGTGGATATCCATTATAAAGCGATCCAGTTCCCATCCCTAGTCTTATACCACATTGTGCAAGATTTTTATATGAAACAGAATATACAAAGACAAAGTAGAATATGACAGGAGCTACAGTATACTATTCAGCATTAGCAATACGTATATAGAAAATTTAGAGGTATTATATTCACTCACAATCTTGCGGAGATAATACCTAGATTGTGGCACGCAACTCATGAATAGCAGACGAAAGAGGAGATGCAGTGAGAAGGCAGTAACCTAAGTGCATGAGAACTGGAAAGCAATATCCTAAGATCAAGTATAGATCTCATATAACAAAAACAGTGAGGCAAAGACAATTATTGTGAATAAATATTCATAGAACCACAGTCCACATACAGCAACAAGATCGGAGTCATCTGTGTATATATTGATTGCCCATAGCTGAGTGCCTCTGACCTAAACAACAATGAACTTACATAACTAAGAAATAGAGTCATAAAATATGCTGTTGTAACATCTATCAAAAAATTTCCAAACAAATGGAATTTGATATGTAGGGCTATAACTAGCAACAAAATAACTTGAAGTAGCATGATCTTACTTTATGGACCAATACTACAATCTTTCAGAAAAATTTAAGTCTAAGCAAAATTAAAACCTTAAACATACTAAAATCTGGTAAATAGACCTACAGGAAATCCAATGACCTCCAAGATATCTGAAAGACAAATTAATTTACAGCAAAAAATGTTGAAGATTTGTAAAACGAAGGCTCATACTATTATTCAAATTACAAAAGAGGAAAGAGAGCTGGCCATTAAATGATAAAGGCATGCATAAAGAAATACAATTAATATGCCTATAAAGACGTCCACTCAAGCCTTATAAGCAGCTTTAGGCAAAGGGAAGCCAATTAGTTAACAATAAATGAATTTCAAGGTGCAATAATTATTCTCCCTAACAGCATATAAGGTTCATGCATTTCTGCAAAACATGTAAATCATAAGAACTTTTTCAGTACAAATGCTAACCAATAATTAAATAGATTCTTAAAGTTTGCACAGAACAAGCACCACATTGATTGCTATGCAAAAGATGAAAGTAAAAGTTACTACTTTATTTTATTTTATTTTTCAAGATTTTTGATGATCATGTGCAAATTAGTAGTACAACTTGCTCAGTGTTATCTCAAAAAGCTTGTTTAAATACCTATTAGCACCAGTCCAAGTAGTCAAATCCTTATCCATCCATTCATCTCTGACCTTGCCAAAAAGATGAAAAAGAGCATCTATTTTCTCACTCCAATCTTTCATAATCACAAGTTTTATCTTAGACCAGTTCTTCAATATCCCTTCCATTGTCAGCCCCTTGAAAACCTTGTAAATTGTTCCAAATCAATTGTCAAAAGGCTAGGCAAATGAATATACAATCAACACCATTCTTCTAAACACAAACAAAGTTTGAACATATGACAAGTTTTTAGCCATTTAATATTCCATCAAATATAATTAGATAACACCTACCGTGGATTTTCAAAAAGAAGGCATTCTCATCTTAAGCAGCAACCTTACTAGTAACACATTTTCATACCTTGTTTCCACCTCCGGTCACACCATCAAAAAAATGTAGTACTAATTAGCTTCAAGGGAGTTTATTTTTTTATTTTCTTTTTTCCCCCAAAATAAACCTCCATTCTGATACATAAGATTAAAATATCAACTAAATAAACAAAGTCTATGCTTACAATTAAAACACTTCCATTTTCAGGCAGAGGCAGATAAGAAAAGAAAATTGAAACTGAGATAAAATAAGAAGAGCTTACTACGCACATTTGATCAACAATCCTCAATGACGGAATCGACGCCATCAAATAAGCCTAACCTAATCTTGAAACCATAAACTACACTAAGCATAACACCAGAGCCAGAGCGTGACTAAAAAGAAGAAAAAGAAAAATTATATCAACATGAAATTGAACTTTTGTTTTATCTTCTATAAGCAAGAAACTCAACTGGAACAATGCAAAAAATGAAATTTTTAGCAATCTTACAAACATCATACACAAATCTCAATTCACTACAAATACGGGGTGAATAACTAACATCACCCAGTTCATATATTCAAATAATGTATACCCGCTTCTAACAAGCAACGTGCTACCACAATCGATTAGTTATTAGAGTTAAGGTTTACCGCAGAGAACTGGATGGTGCTAACTAAATGACAAGTTGAAACGACATCTGCAATCGTATTGAATG
Organism: Citrus glauca; assembly: GCA_029633175.1. Classification (NCBI taxonomy): domain Eukaryota; kingdom Viridiplantae; phylum Streptophyta; class Magnoliopsida; order Sapindales; family Rutaceae; genus Citrus; species Citrus glauca. The sequence continues at coordinate 18,133,213 of JAQOOD010000006.1, forward strand.
ACATTGAACAGTGAGGTAGGGTTTAAATGAATGTCGGACAGAGATAAGTTGCTGTGGTGAATTAGGGCTTTGTGGCTGCATTTTATTTCGATTGAAGGAGGGAATTTGAGCTAGGCTTTAATATGTAAATTTTCGCTTAGTTTAAGCTAGGGTTTTCTTTCAATTGAAACAGAAGGAAGCTTTTGGGTTATTAAAGTGAAAGACATGGAATAATACAAAAAATTAATGAGGTTAACGAGCAAGAATACAAGATTTTTTTGTGCCCATAGGGCCGGAGGTAGTTCGTTGTAGTTCTGATATACAGGGAACCTTTCCAGCTTCGTCGGTTGCGAATGTAAGACTTAGGCTTAGGGTTCTATACAATGTTATAGAGGTGCCAATTGCACCCGGTACACCTCCATACTTAAAAAATTATCTCAATACTCTAAAATCTGATTTTACCAAAATTTTCATCGATATCCTTTAAAAATTAATAGAAAATTACTAAACTATCCTCATTTCAAAACATTTCAACTCAACGGACAAGACCTCTCCCTTCTCTACTGAAACAAACAAACACTCGTCTGCTGCAATTCCTTCCATTATCAAACTCAAACAAACAAACACTACAATTTCCTCACCGGCATCACCTCTACCGAAACAAATATTCATTCTCCATACATGGTAAATCGAACTTTAACACGAGCAAACTAAGCTTGAGAAGGGGAAGCTGCCACAACTGAGAAAGAGAAGCTTAGTTCGTCACATAATCACCGGCGAGAGCCGATCCTTTACTGCAAAATGGTCATAAGTTAATTAATTGACGTAAGTAATTCTCTATAAATAGTTTTCTTGTTGATATTTAGGGAAAAAAACAAAAAGTTAAGGTTTATATAGAAAAAATAGATTAATTAGTTGCGAGTCTCTTATTACATGTTTAAAAACAAATTTCTAGTTGTTTTGCTGCATGCAAATTGTGAAAAATCGATGGATTATGCCGATTATAATTTTGTCATGTAACACACGATTTGGTCGTGTAAGGTTATGTAGGATTCAAGGTTGTGTATTACACGACCTTCATATATTGCACAATAACACAACTTCATGTATTGCACAATTACACAACTTCATGTATTGCACAATTACACGACTTCATGTATTGCACTTACACGACTTGATGTATTGCACAATTACACAACTTCATGTATTGCACTTACACGACCTTCATGTATTGCACTTACACGACCTTCATGTATTGCACTTACACGACTTTCATGTATTGCACTTACACGACCTTCGTGTATTACATGACCTCAAAATTACACGACTTTTTTCACCGTTGTTAATTCATTATAATAACTTAGTTGTTTAAAGACTTAATTTTTGCTAAAAATTTATATTTGTTGCTATGCAGAAAATGTCATCGAAAAGTATTCAGGAAAAAATGAAACGTGACAAACCGAAAGTGAAAATTACTAATTTGTCATCGTTAGAACCAATAAGAATAATGTGAAAGTTCATTTTGTTATTATTTTTAACTAAATATGTTATTATTTTTAACTATGTACAAATTATGTAAAGTTATTAATATTTGCTGTTGTGCGGATTCCGACAACATTTGATGATAACCCAAGTACTGTCACACTTGCGACTGTGTTTTCAACTAGCCTTTGATTAAGAGTTGTTTCTAATTGATTTCATGGATTTATTATATACAGGCATTCCTCATGTATGCATGTATGCTTCGGCAGAGGAAGAAAGCAGTTTGAAGATAAAAAAAAACTTTTTAAATGGTTGTAATATGTTTAATTGCGATATCCATTAGTGTATCCTATCCAAATATTGACATTGTAAACTGATAATGTTGTTTATTTATAATAATTAATCTTTATCATTTCTCAAACTGTCGAATATGCAAATTTATTTTTTTACTGTAATTTATGAACACACGATTTGATCTATGTTCAAAAGTAATGCAGAGCGGGTTTCTAAACTCCATTCCACTAGCTACTTCCTCGAAGAAAAATTTCACATCATCATTGGTTTGAATTGTAACTGGTGGAATAGGATCAGATGTCTTAAGTTTGAACTTCATTGTGATTTCGAATTCTGAAGTATCTATATCAATAACTTCAGCTATTTTCTCCACCAATTTTGGCATGTGTTGTCGATCGCGGTATCATTATCCCTTTAGTCTTGGAACCTTTGAACTTATACTCATCATTTTGCTCAATTCATTCACCATTGAAGAGAATAGGCACACGTATCAAAACCATATATGATGATACAATAAAAACCATGATATCAAATTTCATATACAAGTAAGTACACGACCTACACGACTATAACACTTACACGACTTACACAACTATATTTCTTACACGACCTACATGACTTACACGATTATATTACTTACACAACCTACATGACTAACTATATAACGTACACGGTATCAAAAGAATGCACGACGCGAAACACTTTCGCCATAAATAAGTTATATTGCTGAAAAAAATAATTAAACAACCTACATTGCATATATTTCTATATATAAAAAAATGGTGAAAATAAAACATTGTAATATGAAGAAAATTTCTAAATTTTCATAAAAATTAAAAAAATTTAAAACTCAACAATATTAACATACCTTATTGGGTTGTTTAATAAGCAATGCACCTTTAAAGAAAGAGTTGGTGTTAAAGAAATGAATACATAATTGTATTTATGTAAGAAGTTATGCGCGATTTTGAGAGATTTTAAGAGATTTTGAAAGAATCGGCAGCAAAAATAGAGTTGGGTGAAAGAAATGAGAAAAGAAATATGAAAACAATTCATTGAGTGAATTTGATGCATTCATTAAAGTTATTTTTTACTTTACTCACATTTGTTAGGGTATCCATGAAAACCAAAAAGAGATGGGGTATTTAAATAATTTTGAAACTATTAAAGGGTATTTAATTAAAAACTCCATTATAGAGAGAGGCTAAGAATTGATTGATTTTAGCTCACAGTGGCGAGGGGAGAGAGAGGGATTTATTCAACACTTCGCCAAAATTTGGCTAAAGTGTTGATATGTTTTAAGCTTTACAAAACGGTGTCGTTCATTTAAACGACGCCATTTAAAATCTTGGAAGTTCACAAAACTTAAGCATGACTTATATATATCATTATGTACAATGGTTAAATTATAAGTCATGAATATGTCATTGATTCGTGACATATGTTGATGCAGAATTCTGGTTGTTCTTTCTGCGACCAGGAACTCTGCTCATTCAACTCAATCACGACCAGAACTTCTCCTCGCTCAATTGCTTTTCTCAATTCCCTGCGTTCACAGAACAAATCAGAGTGTGCTGGTTGTTTTCCCGGCATAAACCCTCCGATGCTCAAGTCAGATAAGAAGGTTTTTGGGAAACTTTGACCGTAAAAATAGATGGCCTTTGGTTTTAATCTCAGTTATGAAGTGTTGCTTTCTCTCTCTCAGAATAACGAAAAATCCAACCCTTTTACCTTCGTCGGCTACCTTTTTATAGGCCTCCCGACAATCTAAACCGTCTCCCCATTCGCGCCCACTATCTCTCCATTATTGCAGTAACGGGCGGTTGCGTATCTCTCCATTACTACAGTAACGGGCGATCGCGTGGCTTTCGTGCCTTGAGTCTCGAGTTGGTGAATATGTCACTTCCACTGGCGTTGACCGGGTCTCCTCGGTCCAAGTCTTAACAGGAATGAGCATATTGCCTTCCTCAGCAGGTTAGCCCCGCGGATAGTGTGCCTGAGCAGTGGCATGGAGTTTCTGCTCCTGCTCCCTCGCTGCCAGGTTCTGCTCGCCTCCACTGATCCTTGCTGAAGCATATCCTACTACCAGGTTCCTGCTAGTCATGTCTGGTCTTGTCGAAATATCTCCAAACACAGGTCCCCCAGTTTCTGGTGTTGGATAATGAAGTAAACCGACAGTAGAAACTCAACAGTCCTGCTTGCGTTGGGCGGGAAATGCTGCCAAGAGTCGTGTCGCATTTAATTGCGGATGAAGTGACGTGGCGGAAATCTGGCCCTCCATTTGAATTTCAAGCCAAGAGTCACAAACCCTCGAGATCTGGTGCCATTTAAATGCTGGCAGCCCAAACGTCCCCCCTCATTTGGACACTTCAAAATTTTCACCCAAAGCACTCATCGTTCTCTCAGTTTTTTCGGTGAACGATTTTCGGTAAACATACTTCCACTTTTGATTCTCTCCGATTGAACCATTCTCTGGGACTGCGCCTTCCCCTCCGACGGCCGATTCTTCAGGTACTACCTCTATTTCCTCGGTCTTCAATAGTTGTAGACATTTCTTTTTCTTTTTACTTCATTCGGGTATTAGTCGATGGTGGTGCTAGGGTTGTAGATTGAGAAATGTCGAAGGGCAAGAAAAAAATTATCGAGATAGACGACGACGACGAGTTAGACTTCTTACCTAGTCTGCTCGCCGACGCCGCCTTTGACCCTAGGATCCCCTTAGAGCCTAGTAACTCTGATATCGCAACTAGGGCTAGAAGAATGTCCCCAAAACAACTTCCTCGAGCCGAAATAGTGGTGAAGTGGGAACATCCGGCTCGTCAGACACCTTAAGTGATGAACAGAGAGGTGATTCGGGCGGGAAGCCTTTACCAGAATCGTCACGACCAGAAATGAGGAGTATGGCAGGGGGATTCCCGATAATAGGTCTTTGTCACACCATTACGCCATTGACTTAGTCACTTGTACGACCACAGTAAACGAGCTTACTTCCCTTCGGGATCAGTATGGGATTCCCGATATTATAACTCTTAGGGTCCCGGGCAAGAAAGATACCCCTAGTCGGCCTCCCAAAGGTTTCGTCACCTTGTTTCTGGAAAGCTTTAAATATGGACTGAGGTGTCCCATACAACCATACTTTGCTCGGATATTTAGCGGGTTGCACTTATCCCCTGGTCAATTAAATCCCAACGGGTGGAGGGTGCTTTCTGGTCTGTTCGTTCTGTGGGACAGATGTTGTTAGAGTGAGCCCACAATTGATGACGTGAGGCACCTGTATCAACTAAAGAGCAACCCCAAGGATGCTGGCTGGTACTACTTCCAATCCAGCACTAAGAGCAGGAAACCCGTAACTGATCTTCCAACAGGGGGCGGTGGAACTTGGAAGAGAAAGTTCTTTTTTGCTGGGAGTTCCTAGGGTCAAATTGCACAGATTGATGGGACGGATTATCGCGTCCCATCTCGATTCGTGGTCCCAGGTTGCCTGCTCGCTTTAGGTGTATTAACTCCATAGTAGCTCCTATTTTTGTGGCTTCGACTCTAATCACATGTCTGCTCTCCCTGCAGGTTCTTGGGGTGTTCACTTCCCGCTTAAGCCCGAGCCGCTCAAGCTAGTGGAGTCTGTACTAGCCAATTCCTGCTCCCATAGAGAGTTGCTGACTCTAGAGAACTTGGTCGTATTTGGCTTAGTAGTTACCGGCCATAAGATGGAAGATGCCGTGATTGCAGCTTTGAACAAGAAACGTACTCGTCCTCAGGCTTCCAAGAAGAAGCAGGATAAGGATGCTCCTGCTGCGAAGTGAGTAAACGTCACGAAGCAGGCTTCTCCTCTTAAGACCTTGCCACCTCCTCCTGCTATTGCCGTGGAGAGTAGCGGAGCAGTCGCGGATCATGACTCCTCCTCTGTTCTCAAGAAGCCTACACCCCACATTCCAGACCACTTGATTGTCTTATTGGCTGCTTCTACCTGCCCATTGGACTGTGGGTGAGCAGGTGAACAATACTTCAACTCTATCCCAAGATTCTGGCAAAAATCCCTGAAGCTGTGATTGTTGAACTGTCTGCCATTGTCCGTTACCAAAGCATAAGGAATCCCATATCGACAGACTAAATTTCTCCACACAAAGTCGGTTGTCTTTTTCTCTACGATGCTGCTAAGGGCTTCCACTTCTATCCACTTTGTGAAATAGTCAATCGCGACTATCGCATGCGTTGCTGCTCCTCGTCCCTTTGGCAACGGGCCGATCAGATCTATTCCCCACTGCGCGAACGGCCAAAGGGATGCCATGGAAGTGAGCTTCTCTGGTGGTTGGTGGGAGAAGCTTGCAAAATTTTGACAGCTTATACAGCTCCTCGTCTTCTCTTGTGCATTCTGATGCATTGTCGGCCAGAAATACCCCTGTCTTAGAACCTTGTGGGCCAGGGATCTCCCACCAGAATGATTCCTGCAAATCCCCTCATGTATTTCTCTCAACACATAGTCTGCGTCGTCCTCGTCCAAGCACCGGAGGAATGAGAGTGTATATCCTCGTCGGTACAGTATTCCATCAATCATCGTGTATCTTGAGGCTTGGGCTCTGATCTTCCGTGCTTGCAGCTTATCCGGAGGTAATGTTCCATCCCTAAAATATGATATCAAAGGACCCATCCACGAGCTTTTCTGCTCCAGCCTCAACACTTCCAGATTCTGCTCGATGCTAGGGCTGGACTTCACTTCCAGAGGGATTGACTTGGGTATTTTAGGGTCTGCTACCGCTGCCATTCGAGCTAAGATGTCTGCTCGGCTGTTTTGCTCTCTGGGAATCTGTACCACCTCTACTGTTTCCAATTTCCCTATCATCTGCCTCACTATCTTCAGGTACTGCTCCATCTTCTCCTCCCTCGATTGGAATCTTTCACTGACGTGATTCGCAACTAGCTGCGAGTTAGTTCTAATCTTCACTCTATCTGCTTTTACGGCCTTAGCCAATTCCAACCCCGCTATCAAGGCTTCATACTCAGCCTGATTGTTTGTGGCTGCAAAATCTAACTTCACAGCATAAGAAATCTCCTCCCCCTCTGGTCCTTCCAGGACAATTCCGGCTCCTGATCCCTGCTCCCCCGACGAACCATCAACAAACATCTGCCATGCTTGGGTTTCACTGCTGTCTGAAGCGTTATCGAGCTGGTCCGAACAAACCTCAGGCTCTAAAAACTCTGCTATGAAATCAGCCATCGCCTGCGCCTTAACCGCTGCTCGTGGTTTGTAGTCAATGTCAAACTCGCTCAGCTCTATAGCCCACTTCACGAGCCGACCAGAGGAATCTGGTTTATGTAGAGTTTGACGTAACGGTTGGTTTGTTATCACCGAGATAGGGAAAGCTTGGAAGTACGGTCTCAGCTTGCGAGCAGCGACCACGAGAGCAAGAGCCTGCTTCTCCAATGGCGGATATCGAGTCTTGGCGGCGAGCAAGGCCTTGCTGGTATAATATATCGGGTATTGAACCCCATCTTCCTCTCTTACCAGAACAGAGCTTCTGGCACGGTCGGATACCGCCAAATACAATGATAACTTGTCCCCCTCTCTTGGCGTGGATAGCAAAGGTACTTGCTGCAAGTATAGCTTCAAATTCTGGAATGCTTCCTCGCACTCTGGGCTCCATTCTATCTTCTTCCCCCTCCTTATCACTTGAAAAAATGGTTGACACTTATCTGTGGCCTTGGAAATGAATCGGCTTAAAGCTGCCAACCTTCCCGTCAAACTCTGCATCTCCTTGAGATTACGAGGAGATCTCATCTGGATGATTGCTTGAATTTTCTCGGGATTCGCTTCGATCCCCCTGTGACTAACCATGAACCCCAGAAATTTCCTTGACTCAACCCTGAAAGCACACTTCTCCGGATTGAGCTTCATCTTGTATTCCCTCAGGAGCAAAAATGTCTCCTTGAGGTGCTTGACATGTTCTTTTGGGATTTTGGACTTGGTAATCATGTCGTCCACATACACCTCCATTGTTCTCCCGATTAGCGGCTTGAAAATCTTGTTTACCAGCCTCTAGTATGTAGCACCTATATTTTTCAAACCAAACGGCATTAGCTTGTAGTAGAACAGACCCTGGTTGGTGATAAATGCCGTACTCTCCTCGTCCTGCTCGAACATAGGGATTTGGTTATATCCCGAGAATGCATCCATGAAGCTGAGCAGACTATGTCCAGCTGCTGAGTCTACAAGCTAGTCGATCTTTGGCAAAGGAAAGCTATCTTGTGGGCATGCCTTGTTCAAGTCCGTGAAATCCACACACATCCTCCACTTGCCGTTTGCCTTCTTTACCAACACTGGGTTGGATATCCACTCGGGGTAGTTGACTTCCCAGATGAAACCTGCTTTCAGGAGCTTTTCAACCTCGCCATTTATGGCGTCATATCTCTCCTGGTTGAAGCATCTCCTCTTCTGCCTTACGGCCCGCACCTCTCTCTTTATTGCCAGTTTGTGGCATGCAACCTCTGGATCAATCCCTGGCATGTCTTCATGTGTCTATGCAAAGACATCTGCATGAGCATGTAGGCACTGCACCAACTCCTTCTTCTGCTCCCCCTTTAACTTCGACCCAATCCTGATCGTTTTGCCAGGATTCTCTGGTCCCAGAGTTACTGTCTCCAAATCCTCGACAGGCTCTTGTCTGCCTTTCTTGCTCTCCACTTGGCTGTCAAGGGACGTTATCTGCATGGCTTCCCTTGCCGCTGAAGAGTAACAGCTCCGTGCGATTCTCTGGTCTCCTCACACCACTCCTACGAGCCCATTTATCCAATACTTCAGGGCCAGGTAATGGTTGGATAGCACCGCTTTAGTCATCCTCAGAAACGGTCGGCCTAAGATCATCTGGTAAGGACCTTCCTCATCCACTACCACAAAGTCCAGCATCGTCGTTATCTCTGTTGGAGAGTTCCCAATCGTGACCGGCAGCTCGACCATGCCTAGAGGGACCAGCTTTCCTCCTCCAAACCCCTTTAGTGAAGTGTTGGTGTATTCCAACTTTAGATCTATTAACCCCATTTCCTCCAGAGTCGACTTGAATAGAACATCCACTGAACTTCCTGTGTCCAACAATATCCGATCAAACCTCTTGCTCACAACAATGGCTTTGATGACCAGGGCATCCTCGTGGGGGGTATAGAATCCCTTTTTCATCCTCATCAGTCCACATGATCGGGACCTGCCTGACTCTTGCCCGTTTTTCCGCTGGGGTGTTGAAGAATACTTCATTATGAGTCATGGCGTATCTAGCATATTTCTTCCTTGCTCTGTTAGAGTCCCCGACCAATGTCGGCCCTCCAACTATCACCCTTACGTGAGGCTGCTCGCGCCTCAAATTTTTGCCACACTGCTCCCCCTCATATGTCGAGGCCTCCCTTGGGAAACCCCCATCTATAAATTTATCTAGGTAGCGATTTCTCACCAAATCCTCGACCTGGGTCTTGAGATCTCTGCATTCAGCAGTGGTATGTCCATGAGTCTCATGGAACTTACAATAACATCCCCTATCTCTCCGGCTGGCTAGCTTGGTCATTGGAGCAGGGGGATGCAGCAATCCTCGATCCCTAATGGCCTCGTACACCTCGTCTAGGGGCACCTTCAAAGCGGTGTATCGACCGTAATCCTGATTCCGGTCAATCATATGCACTGCCCTTTCCCCATTTGCACTACTCTGAGTTGGTGGTAGTGGCAGCACTTCTGGTCTGCTCCCTCTATTACCGTAGGGCTGAGGATGACAACTGCCATATGCTGAATCATGTCGTCTCCAAGGTTCCTTAACTGGTGACCGAGGAGGTGGTGCTCTACTGCGCTGGTACTATGGTGGCCTCTGATAAGGCTGGTAAGCAGCAGCCCGACCTGCTGCATTACTACCAGGTATCTGGTGATCCTTCCTTTTCATCGGCCCACTTCCTGGTACCGCCCTCTTCTCTTTCTTCCCCAGTCCCTCCAGCTGGTCTATTCTGATCCGTGCGGCCTTCTCTTCCTCGATCTTCATATCTCGCTTGGCCTGCTCGTATGCGGCCGCATAGGTCTGAATGAGTGGGCTTCTCAAGTTATACCATAGCCTTCTTATTTTCACCCCCTCTTTCAATCCCCTTAACGCCTGAGGGTGGTTGAAGGCGCCCAAATCGAGGACAACCCGGTGATACCTCTTGATAAAGTCTCGCAGGGCTTCTTGCTCCCCATGCTTCATACTCTTTAACTCCATCATATCATCTTGTGGTGCCATTGCTCCCCGGAACTGCTCTGCAAACTCCTTGCACATCTGCTCGAAAATTCTGATGCTCCTGCGAGGAAGCTTCTTGTACCACTCGCGTGCACATCCCTCCAAGGATAACGGGAACACCCTGCACCTCTGGGCTGGAGATAGCCCCTGCACCCCCGTTATGTCGTTGAAACGCTCAATGTGCACCAACGGATCAGTTCGCCCCGAGTATCTAAGGTCTGGGAGGCGAATGTCTCTCGGGATGACTGCCCTCATGATCTCCACTGCGAGTGGTGATTCTTCGTCCAACATTATTCTCCAACCAGGAGCTCTGCTCTTTCCCTGCATGTCATCGATCACCTGCGCTAGCCTACGCATTTCTTCCTCCAACTGCACCTCCCGACCAGGATCTCGAGCTGCAACCTCATCCCGCTCCTGCTCGACATCGTGTAAATGTTGTCGGAGCTCTGTCTCCTCTGCATTTGCCATTCTGGCATTCTCATCGAAACTTGGTCTTTCTAGGGATTATTCTTCCCTTTTATGAACATCTCCCCGTATAGAGCAATTACCTCCCTCACCACCAAATCTCCTGGTAGTTTCATTCCTCCTCATAGCATCATAGTCTGGTGCCGGTCTATCAGCTCTCACCCTTTCTTCCCTATTCTCCCTTCATTCACTGCGCAACTCATGGAGGATGGATGTGAGGGCCTACATCTGCTTTTCCATCCTTTCCATCCGATCAAACACGGCTTTCTCTCGCGCTTCGCTGGCTATCTCTCTCAGCGTCACGGAATCATTCAACATCGTGTCACCCCCTTGTGCACTACTCCCACCGATCTTCATTGTTTTCTCCCCTTGCTTTATCCCTCTCCCTACTGTCAACTAAAGCTTTTCGTTTGATATCCCCACAGACGGCGCCAAAATGTTGATGTAGAATTCTAGTTGTTCTTTCTGCGACCAGGATCTCTACTCATTCAACTCAATCACGACCAGAACTTCTCCTCGCTCAATTTCTTTTCTCAATTTCCTACGTTCACAGAATAAATCAGAGTACGCCGGTTGTTTTCCCGGCGTAAACCCTCTTACGCTCAAGTCAGATAAGAAGGTTTTTGGGAAACTTTGATCGTAAAAATAGATGGCCATTGGTTTTAATCTCAGTTATGAAGTATTGCTTTCTCTCTCTCAGAATAACGAAAAATCCAACCCTTTTACCTTTGCCAGCTACCTTTTTATAGGCCTCCCGAGGATCCAAACCATCCCCCCATTCGCACCCACTATCTCTCCATTATTGCAGTAACGGGCGGTTGCGTATCTCTCCATTACTGCAGTAACGGGCGGTCGCGTGGCTTGCGTGGCTTTCATGCCTTGAGTCTCGGGTTGGTGAACACGTCACTTCAACTGGCGTTGACCGGGTCTCCTCGGTCCAAGTCTTAACAGGAATGAGCATATTGCCTTCCTCAGCAGGTTAGCTCCACGGATAGTGTGCCTGAGCAATGGCAGGGAGTTTTTGCTCCTGCTCCCCTGCTGTCAGGTTCTGCTCGCCTCTACTGATCCTTGCTGAAGCACATCCTACTACCAGGTTCCTGCTAGTCATGTCTAGTCTCGTCGAAATATCCCCATACAACATATATTCATATATCACGAATCTATCATATTTTCATGATGCATTCTTGACACAACGATATACGTCATTAAATTTATGTCATTATTTAGGGTTTTTCTAGTAGTGCAAGGGAAATAACTCTCAATACTCGCCGGGATCATCATTGCACGAGTAGAGTAGCGAAAAACCTCTTAATACCCGGCAGAATTTAACTACAGCGCACGAGGTAGAATAACCTAACTCTTAATATGCATGCCCAGAGTCTATGGGGAAGGGTACATATATGGTGATTGACAATCACATCATCTGACTCAATCAAGCATATAATATGTGTACAAATAATCATAACATATATTAAATTATAATATTAAACATAAATGCTTTACTGAGTATATAATAATAATAAAAGTATCCACTCACAAATCCTGTTTCACTCCAGGGTTCATTTGGGCTGTTGTGGCTCTTTGGACTCTTGGATTTCTTCTAGAATACAAGGTTAAAAAATTAACAGATAGAACTGATATAAAAACTTATACTAGGAGGTAAATTAAATCATAACTACTTAAATTTCATAATTATTACCCACTAATCCAATGGATATAATTCTAACTATCAAATTTCAATTCCTGAAACTTAATTGTTTATTTTTCTTTTCCTTCACTCTGCCTTTCTTTCCTTTCTTTTTATTTCTTTTCTTCTTTTCTTTTCTTTTCTCTTTCATTTCTCTTAGTTTTTCTTCTTTTCCTTCTTTGCCTCACTTCGAAAACAGATGCATAAAATGATAGCTGCTTTTAATTCTTTCTAATTATATATATATGGCCACTGACTCACAAACACAAGTGAAATTAGTAGGTGAAATCATAAAGCAGGGAATTGGCTGTTGCTTTTGTAATTAGTCATATTTGGCTTTTTTTTCCTAACTGGTGCATGACACTAACCTTTCGACACTAAGGGTACGTTTGGGAGCAGCCCAATTGCCAAGGTGTTTGATAACACCTTGCAGTTGGTTTTTTTGTAGCTCAGCAGCTCAAAAATCTTGGCAATTGGTTTTTGGTAGCTCAGCAGCTTTTTTTCTCAGTTCTACTCCACAGCAGCAATAGTTAAAAACTATAATATCTTACTCTAAACGCACCCTAAATGATATGATTACTTCACGATAGAGAGATATTGACATGGAAATTATTATAATTAGTGAAAAAGAGCATTGTCTACCCCTTTAGAAGATTATTTTGGGTTTCACCATGGTTGCTTACTGATTTCTTATTTTCATTAGGGTAAATATTAGCCTACCTCCTCGCGAAGTGACAAATTTCAAATTGTCTCCCTTGCTAACGAAAACATCAAGTTACCCCTAAACAATTATTATCTGCCTACTACTTTTAATGGCTAAAAGGGTAAAACAGTATTTATGCATTCCTCTAACAGTTAAAAAACAGAAAAAAGTCAAATCTTGATGCGGGTTAATCTTTCTAAGTTTTTCAAAACACACACAAATATTTTAAATATTTATATATGCCTCCCTATATTTTAAAATATTTTCATTTTGCACCTATATGTCTAATTTTATTTGAACTGATCAAATTTTAATTTTTTGTATTAAAAAATTTATTTTAAAAATAATTAAAGAAATTAATTTAAAGTTATAAATGGTAAAATAATAATATTTTACATTTTATATTTATTATTATAATCATTATTATTCTTTTTCCTTTTGCAAAGATTTTAAAAAAAATATATGGATGAAAAAAATCAAAGATCAAAAGAAGAATGCAACCACAAACTTAATCTAAAGTTTCAAAACCCTTCTCACCAAAATCATTGTCATTGCACACAACCCAACACTCTTCAAATCCTTTGCTTATTCACCAAACTGAAAATGATAAACAATAATAAAATAAATTCATTCTATTATTAATAATATGGTTAGTTCAAGATTAAAGAATATTTATAATCTAAAATCAAGTAATCCAAATATCATTATTATTGTAAAATTCGTGGAGTTTAGAAAGTCTGCCTCTTTATTATTATCATTAATTATTCATTATTATTCTTTTTCATTCTATAAAGTATTTAAAAAAAAATACAGATATAAAAAAAAGGAAAATCAAGGACAAAAGAAATTGCTATTGGAGTTTCACCAAACAAATTAAAGGAGTAAGGATGAGAAAAAATGAAAGGAAAGGAAAAAACTGCTACTAGAGTCATGTACATGAAAGAAAAAAAATTATGAAGAAAAAGACGAAAAAAGAAGTGAGGATGAGAAAAAAAAAACTAATGAAATGAAAAGGAGTAAGGATGAAAAAAATAAAAGGAAAAAAAAAGTTACTGAGTCATGTTACATGAAAGAAAAGAAAAAAATGAAGAAAAAATGAAGAAGGGCGTAAGGATGAGGAAAAAACTAATGAAAGGAAATAAAAAGAGAGTAAGGATGAGAAAAAAATGAAAGAAATGAAATGAAAGAAGAAGACGAAGATGACATTATTATAATTTATATATGATGGCATATTTTTGTAATTTATTTAACTAACAATGTCTAACTTTAAAAAAAACTATCAATTTATTTAGGCCCATTAAGTCATTTCAACACTTTAGTTTTTAATTTATTTTTAAATAACTAGTTATACATCAACAACTTTTATCATTTTCAATAAATAGTCACATATCAACCTTGTTTTTTATCCTCACAATTGCCGTTGTAAGAATATTCTGTTAGATAGGGGTATTTTCGTACTTCTATGAGTCAACGACTATCAATAATTAAAGATAATGAGTTTTAGGGAGTAGCATGATGTTTCAATAGTAAGGGGGACAATTTGAAGATTGTCACTTCATGAAGGGGTAGCCGAAATTAACCCTTTTTATTATCTATCCAGCTGCTCTTGCATTTATTTTTCAATATTTTTTAAGAAATATTGAACTTTCTCAAACGGTGAAATATCTTTTTGGAGAGGACGTAATGTTGCAAATCATATATAGCCTAGAACTAGAATTTATACTCTTGATCAATATTGCAGCAAATAGGTGAGTGTGTGTGTGTGTGTAATTAAACATAGTTTAGCTATTCAATAGGCTGAACAATTACAATATTATCATCTCCTCTTGAATATCTAAAATTGTCCAAAAGATCTCTTTAGAGCTATTTTCATTGCCCTTTGTCAAATCTACAGCTTTTTATAACGTCCGACTATCCAAGGCAATACCAACTTGGACTTCAAATCTGATTGTTTTCTTGCCTCTACACAGCTCAACATCACCATTAAAGCCTGAGTTATTTACTGTGAAAGCCATGAATTCATTCCCCAGAATTTGTAATAAATTCCCTTAGACCTGCCAAGTTTTTTTAATCAATAATATCCACATATACATTAAGCTTTGTATTAATTTTCTATAGGGGTAGTCAGTCTAAATTGGCTTCTTTGTACTGTTTCTGCGTTGTTATATCATCACATCTTGATGTTGACAAAAATCACTGACAAAGAAAAAAAATCCCAAACTTTTTTATTATGTGAAACAGACAGGATATATATAGGTTATTAAAATCCAAAAAAGTGCATAGATTGATGCAGTGTTATTGCCTTTAGCAGCCCTAATAATAAGCATTCATTGAGGCATTTCATCAAACAGTTTTGGATTTTCATCAAACAGTAGGCTTGAGAAGTTTTTCCTTTTATCAACCACTACCAAAATCTGTTCCATGATCCTAACAAAGGTAGTTTGGTTTGTCTCGTTCCCAATGGTCCCTACACCACACTAATGGTGTGCTTACTTGTTAGGAATGAGAATGAGAGTCAAGAATGAGAAAGAATGATGTGTTTACTTGCTTAAATGAAAGGTGAAAACGAGAATCAAAGTGGCTGGGTCTCACTTAAAATTGGGAATAATTACTAAAGTTATCATTCTCATAGAGGGAGGTGGAAATGAGAATATCATTCCCTAACGTGACCATATTAAACCCCACTAAAATTTAAAAATTCTTATTTTATCCTTCCTTCTTATTGTTGTTGTTGTTATTATTATAGTGATTTTGTTATTAATATTAATTATAATAATTAATATTATCAAAATTATTAATACTATTTATTTACAATAAAAATAATAATAATCGATGACGACGATGACGACAACGATATTAAATATT
Source organism: Citrus glauca (assembly GCA_029633175.1). Taxonomy (NCBI): domain Eukaryota; kingdom Viridiplantae; phylum Streptophyta; class Magnoliopsida; order Sapindales; family Rutaceae; genus Citrus; species Citrus glauca. The sequence continues at coordinate 18,148,925 of JAQOOD010000006.1, forward strand.
ATTTTACAACAATTATAAAAATAAACATCATCATCATAATAAAAAAATAAATAATAATAATAATAATATTATTATTATTATTATTATAAATAAATGAATAAATAATGATAATAATCAACTAAGATCAATTTAGTAACTTGTCACAATTCATTCCGATTCCAAAGTGAAGTAAGCACATCAATGACAATACAATATATTCCGATTTTGATTCCCACAGCTAAAGTCAACAATTTATTATGATTCATATTTCCTACTTCGATTCCAGCTCTTTCCGATTACTAATTAGTAAATATAACATAAATCCAAACGGATATTACAATAAAGCTCAAAATTAATGTGAACAACAGAAGCTCGTCATATTGCCAGTGTTAGTTGGAATACTCTATACTTCCAATATTTTTATTATAAACCTAGAGAAATATATACTTAGTGATAAAATTGTTATCCCCCCAACAGCCCCGTTTTCCTTGTCTAAGACCAAAATTTTACTTTCTTCTTTGTGATGAAACTTTTAACTTCTTGCCTTGTGATTCATAAGAATAGAACTTTTAAAAGATATAAAACAATGAGCTTTTTTCTTCCGTCACAAGATACTGTGTAAATTTATTTCACTTGGGCAAAAGCTATAGAAGAATATTGTACTATCTAATTATTTGTCTGCTTGTTTAATTGTATTATCTAATTTATTTCCCTCACAAGATACAGTTTTCAGGCTTAAGGAGAATGTTCTTGACTGATTGTAGCTCCTGGACAACCTTAGTTATCTTCATTCGATGTTGTGGTGACTCTATTGAACAAGCAACTCCGATTTTGACCATAGAAATGAGACATTCCAATTTGCTGTTGTTTCTTATTCGCCTTCTCTTATGGTAATTAGTACTAGCCAAAATTTTCATCACAATTTAGAAGTATTGGATCCACAATGTTCATCACATGATCAGGTAAGGCCATTCTTGCAAAGCAATGAAGATTCAAGTCTCTCTTAAACATAACATCTGTGGGTTTTTTTTGTTGTTACCATTTCCAACAGTAATATTCCATAGCTGTAAACATCTCCATTTGTTGGACACCTCACTTCCAAGGCCATACTCTATCATTCAATATAAGATATATGAAGAAGTTAGGAGTTGCAAAAAGAAATAAAAAAAATTGTGGATTTGAATGTAAGTTATAACCTGGGGCTGTGTAGCCAATTGTTCCCCCTTACTCCAACAGAGCTACTAGAAGTTGGATTTGAGACTGCTTCATGAAATCTTGCTAGTCCAAAGTAACCAATGTGAGCTCAAAAGTTTTTATCGAGAAGGATATTGCTTGGCTTTAGATCACAATGGAGAATTGGTTCTTGGCAGTGGTGATGGACATATTCTAGTGCAGATGCCACATCAATTGCGATACTTATTCTCTAAAGAAGGGTGAGTTTGGTGAATTTTAATTTCTTCATCTCTTTTGCAGAGCTGCATCTGGATGCAAACCATTTTTCAAGACTCCCATTTGGCATGTATTCATAAACAGTAGCTTTAAAGTCGTTACCTTGGAAAAATCAATACTTGAGCATGAAGTTATGACCCATGACAAGATTTCTATGACGAACATTCTTCAAGGCTTTGCACTCAGCCATGAAACTCTTAAAGGCACCTTGGCATTGAAGGTTAATCACTTTGATTGCAACAATAGTTCTATCTTCATCAAGTACTCCCTTATATACAGAGCCAAAACTACCAACTCCAATCAAGCGTGTTGAAGAAAACCATCAGTTGTTTTGAAGAGGCTTTGGTAAGACATCTTTGGATGTGCTTTTCTCATCATTTCGTATTGAAGGCTGCCTAGAAGGCCCCCTTCTCCCTTTTGTGCCCATAGAAAAATGAAAAATGATACTATGACTAATCCTGAAAAGGCACTAAGAGTGAGGAATATTATTTCAGTTTTTGAGAGATCTTTTGACTGATTGATTTGTTCTCAGTGCATTTGGGTAGTTGTAGCTCAAGGTATGCCCCCCACAAAGTCTACTACAACCTATAACTGATATTGCACTTGCATTTGCAAAAATTCCTTTCGTTGGTAGTTTCCCCTCGAAGTCATTGAAGGATAAGTTAAGATATTCCAAAGAAAGAGCCTGGAGGAATAATGGAATTTGGCCAGACAAATTATTCCGTGAAGGATCAACCTTTCGAATACCTCTTGAAGTTTTGAAAAATGAAGGAATGGATCCGTGGAAGAAGTTTCCAGCCAGATAAATCTCTTCAACACTTGGAATTTTCACCAGATAAGTCATTGTTAGACACAATAAAACTCCTCAAAACTTTTAGATTACCGATCCTTGGAGGTATAGATCCAACGAAGCGGTTTTGGCCTAAATCTAGTGAATTTGAAAGATAGGATATATTGAAAATGTCTCCCCTGGGATAGTTCCACTGAGTTCATTTTTGGACACTTCTAAAAATGCCAATTGTTTCAAATTTCCTAGACTAGAAGGGATGACTCCTGAAAAATTGCTTATTGTTAAAGAAAATTTGAAATAATAACGACAGATTTCCTAGAGTGGAAGGAATTTCTCCAGAGAAATGGTTGCCACTAAAATCCAAGCCCTGTAGGTTCAGAAGCTTACACCATTTCTTTAGGAATTGTGCCTGTTAATTGGTTTTCCTCCATCTCTAATGAATATAAGTTAACAAAGGTTACCTATTCCTGAAGGGATGCTTCCATGGAACTGATTATAACCAAGGTCCAAAATTTGAAGTTGACTTGACAGATTAGCTATTGAATGAGGCAATGCTCCTCCAAATTGATTTCCACCTAAACCGAGAACTCGCAATTTGCTACAGTTGGCCAAAGAATCCATAAACCTCATCTCATCACTTTCCCCACTTCCTAAATTACTAAAGACTAAGTTTAGGTATGAAAGATTCCCTCATGCCCACAAAATTGACTGAAAGTTTTCCAAAAAAGCTGTTATACGCAATTTCAATATATTCGAGTTTTGAAGCATTGGATAGAGATATTGGAATGGATCCACTGAAGAAATTTTTGCCGATTTGGAACAGTTTGAGATTAGGAAAAGCAAGGCCTAAACTTTGTGGAAGGCTTCCATGAATTTGATTTTGAGACACCGAAAAAATGGCAAGGAAAGATTGTAAATGGAAGGAGGGATTATACCAGAGAGGTTGTTTCCGCTAATTCCAAGAGCTTCCAACTCTTTCAATTGACCCAACGAATCTGGAATATTTCTTCGAAAAGAATTCCCAGCTAGAGACACTTTTCAGGGATTTTAGATTCCCGAGAAAAGGTGGGATTCCTCCTGTCAAATTGTTTCTGTGTAAAGCTAGTCGTTTGAGTTTGTAGAAAGCGACAAACTCAAGTGGAATAATTCCTTCTAGCTTGTTGTACCCTAAGGTTAGTACTGTGAGCCCGGAACAATAAGATAAGTTGGCTGGAATTTTGCCAACCAGGGAGTTATTTGACAGAAGCAGAGCTTCTAATCTAAGCAGACGCCCAAATTCACGAGGAATTTAACCTTGGATAGTGTTATTTATGAGATTGATCTCTCTCTGGCAGCTAAGGTTGCCAATGTGCGGAGACCAATGAGCCACTCAAGGCTTTTGACATCAGGTCTAGGGCTATAACTCTTTTGTGCCAGCGACCGCATGTGATGCCCCTCCCATTCGCAGAAATGGCGAGAATCATTCCATGAGTTCAAGACTCCTTGAGGGTCATGAGAAATCTTTGACTTAAAAGCCTGCAAGGCAGCACGATCTCCCTCCTCAAGGGGCTGCAACTTGCAACATTGTGGTTAAAAAAAGAAACATCGATGGAAAATAAACCGAGCCAGCACATGCTTGTATTCATTTCTATAAGTGAGGAGGCAATTTCCTTGGCTTGCCTTTATATGTGAGCTTCGCCAAGCTTTGAGAGTTATAAGTTCAAAGACGTCCTTTTTCTTTCTTCTTTTACTTATTAGTTTGAAACTGGACTTGACTTGGTCATTTCCAAATGTAAATGTTTAACCAAACGACAAGAGATATGTTAACATATTATACTTTTTATTGTTGTCCATTTTTTTCTTGTTTGAGCTTTGATATTGACAGGCGTGATTTTATTCAAATTTTGGATCTTTATGAGCTAATTTCAAGGGAGTGCATTCATTTCTTCCGCACTGAAAAACTTAGTTGTATGAATCGAAAAATGAACATTGCTATTACATGAATTGCTTATCCTTACGGACATCCCAATATTCTTGTCGAATTTATAACCGGCAAAGTAAAAAATCAAGTTTCTTTTTGCAAAGCGATGAAAAAAAGAGGTTAGACGTTAGATGTGTGAATCAAAAAATAAACATTGTTATTACAAGAATTGCAAATCCTTCCGGACACCCCCATATTCTTTGCCAAATTTATAGCCGGCCGCCATTTGAAAAATCTAGTTCCTTTTTCGCAAAGCAATGAAAAAAGGTATTGAATTAACAGAATACAAAAGGAATTCAAGTACAAATTCCAGGCTGTCTTGACAGAAAAGAAAATTGCACTCTCTGTGTGGCTCAGAGAAGGTAGAGTCCCTACAAACCATTGGAGATGAAATTGATTATTGATTGCAGTTCATAGGGAAAACAATTTGGCAGTTGAGGTGCCATAAATATTATTCAAGCAGTTGCATATATGATCATCACTTATGAGAAATACAGGTTTTGCCTATCTCAAGGAAGCAACGAGAGTTTTCCTGAGATTGGAAGAAGATTGTATGTTTGTTTGTTCGATATTGAGAAGAGAGGCTCTAACTCGTATAACTTTTAATGTTCAACCATTTACAATCATGAAAACATAAATCACAAATTACATGCCTATGGTCTATGCCTTATACAAACATTAAATCCACAAACAGATTCACCATTGCTGAAAGTTCAACGGTCCTACACAAAATGCAAAGAGAGAAGTCAAAAGTAAAGGAAATACATTGAGAACAACTGCCACAGAAGGTAAGTGATCAAAATTAAAACCAAAATATTGTTCTAAGAAAGCAGCTATTGTTTTCTTTTCTAGAAACAACTCTATTTTCTGGTCTATATCTCCATATTGTGAAGTAAGAAATCCCTCTATTGTCCAAGATTCGGTTCAGGACTGTACAGCCACATCCACCATTTTGGAATTTGCTGAAAAATTATATTAACAGTCATTCGAAACACAAAATTATCAAAATATTCCATGCTAAGCATTCCATGCTAAGCAATCTTCTTGAAGTTCTAATTCTGTTCAATGCATAGATTTGGAATCAATAGTAGCTTACAGATTTAGGAATAAAAAATCCAGAGAAAAGATGGAATGTGGTGTGGGAAAGCAGAGAACAGAATTGAAGCAACCATGACATTCGGTATCAAAGAAAACAAGCGGCATTCCTAGGGTAACTAAAATACAATATTGTGCAGAACATCACATGGAAGTTCGAGAAGATCTTGTACATTGACCAATAATATCCAATCATCGTGCAAATGGTAATCACATAGGCAATTGTTTGAATAAGTACAAAAGGAATCTCAACTATCACCTGAAAATAAAGCTAAATGTACTCGGATCGCTATATTTGTATTCTCAAAAAAAAATTTACTTGTGCAAGTGCATATTTCAACTTATATGAAATGATAGTAAACTTAAATTTTATTTTCCTTCGTTCCAAAATCTTACGCAGAAAAGCAAAAATGCTCCGATTGGGTACATAATTCACATTATGTTACATGAAGAGCTTATCCAGGCAGGACAAGTTGTGCTTCCATAAGCAAGATTTGAATTAATAAAGGAGCAAGTAATGCAATATCCAAGAACTAAATAGTGACCTAATTTTATTTCCTGCTCTGTATTAAAAAGGAGCTTCTAATTACTTCTAATAAAACTTACTCATGCATAAGAGAATTTGTGAATATTTGGGTGAAATCTACTCCACGTTCAGCTTCTGCAGCTGAGGAAGTGACCCCTACTATCCATGTTGTTAGATTATATTTGTCACTAATTTTCGGCACCCCATGAATGCCTTGTCATTAAAACTTGTCCTACAAATGCTTGCAGGAAATTATCTATGGGAATCAGAAGGTATTGGTTTGTCTACAGCAAATTAACATCAAAAATATTCCATTACTCTACTTGAATGCTTCCCCAAAGGGCTAGAGTAGATAATCTGGCCGCCAGCTTTCAGAAGGATCAACTACAATCAAGATGAAAAGTTTTGAAAACATTACGTCCTTGTGTTTAATTAAGTTGGAAATCTAATGATCTATTATAATCCGTGTTGTTGTAAGTACTGGTACTCAGAACTGTTAAAAAATATCTTGTCATACATAGACCAGAGAAGCATCTCAGTGTCGCAATAGAAACTATATGCTTTACTTGCCTCATCAAAGGCTTCAAATATGTCAATGTTGTTAACATGAATATATTAATAAAATTGATTTTGATAACAACAAACTTTAAATGATTCTTGATACAAAATATTGGAGTTATTTCTTAACAAATAAAAGTCATACAAACTATTTCATTCATACTTATAAAAGATGGATTTTAATTTGGAAAAAGATTCTTTGCAAAAAACTAGTTTAAAATGTGTTTTCTGGCAAAAAACGGTGAACCATTTATTCATAAACAGTTAATCGATTACGACCAAAAGAGCAAAGGTTTGCCTAGGCTCTAACCATTTAGTGAAAAACAGAAATGGAAAGCTTACTGGAAACTAACGGTGAACCGTTTACTACAAACGGTTAACCGATAACTTCCAGAGAGTCTTCTCACATAAGGCCTTAGCCGTTTACTTAAACGGATAATTGTTATTCTTTTTGCAGGTTATTGGGACACTAACGGTGAACTATTTCTTTATAAACGGTTAACCGATAACATCCAGAGAGTCACCTCATGCAAAGCCTTAGCTGTTTACTTGAAACGGATAACCGATATTCATTTTGTAAGTCTCTGGATGTTAACGGCGAAAGGGTAATATTAACAGTAAACCGTTTATTTGAAAAATGGCCCAACAATAACATTGACTAGTGCAAACGATTAACCGTTAACCAACTAACGGTGATACCGTTTTTCTTAGCCGACAGTGCATAACGGCTAGTTTTTTAGCTCTACTTATAAATAAGCTCATTCAAATTCAAAGAAGACTGATCACAATACAACCATTGAGCATATACTCGAGTTTGCAATCTTCACAAGAGCTAGAAACATAGTTTCACTTCATCTATTCACACTTTGAGCTTTGATTTGTAATCTTAAATATAGTGTGAGATAAAAATAATTGTAATCTTTCATTTTGAGGGATTGTGAGTGTTGGGATATACTTGGGTTAAAAGATTGGGGATAATCTCTTATTGTAAAGGTTATTGACACCTTGGAAGTCAAGTGTAAGCAATTGAAGCCTTGGAGGCTTGCTTAGTGAAAACCTCAAGCCTGGAAAGCTTGAAGGCGTGGACGTAGGCGAGGTTGGCCGAACCACGTAAAAATATCCGTGTTTGATTCTCTCTTTCCCTATCCTTTTAATTTGTGATCAATTTTATTTATTATTGTTTTTAATTTCGTTTTTGAATTTGCATGATAATTTGTTTTTAGTCTATTTATTTATAAAAACCCAATTCACCCCCCTCTTGGGTTGCCTAGTTAGAATTTCATTTGGTATCAGAGCTTGGTGCTCTTGTTTAGACTTAATCGTCTAGAGCTAAAGATCAATGGCAATTCAATATGATTCCACCTTTAGGGAAGGACAATCCACCACTAGACCACCTTTCTTTGATGGTAATGATTACCTTTATTGGAAAACTAGGATGAGAATTTACTTGCAAGCCTTAGATTATGAGATTTGGGAAATTGTTAGTGATGTTTTTATGCCTTTGACCAAAAATGAAGTTGGAGAAGATATTCTAAAACCTTTACAAGATTGGAACGAACTTGAAAAGAGGAAAGCCTCTCTAAATCTCAAGCCATGAATGCCTTATTTTGTGAACTAGATAAGAAGGAGTTTTCATAGAGTGTCTAGTTGTGAAAGTGCTAATGAAATTTGGCACAAACTTGAAGTTGTCTATGAAGGAACAAATCAAGTGAAAGAATCTAAAATAAGTAGGTACACTCGGCAATACGAATTGTTTTCAAATGGAACAAAATGAAAAATGTGTACTTTATGTATACTAGATTCACAGACATAGTGAACACTCTAGGAGCCCTAGGGAAAACTTTTTCAAATAGTGAAAAAGTCAAGAAAATTATTAGGTCACTACCTAAGGAATGGAGACCTAAAAGGACTGCCATTGAGGAAGCAAAAGATTTAAATACTTTGCCTCTAGATGATTATAATCGGTTCTCTTATTTCATATGAGGAAGATTTGGCAGTAGAAAAAGGGCATGAGGAGAAGAAGAAAAACATTGCTCTCAAAGCTTCAAAACATGAGAGTGATGGGGGAGAGTGAACCGGACGATGAAGAGCTAGCCATGCTAGCAAGGAGGTTCAGAAAATTCTTCAAGAAAACTGGAGAGCGAAGAAATTTCAGAAACTTCAAAAGCCATAAGGAGAAGAAGGAGGCAATCACATGCTATGAGTGCAAGAAGCCTGGTCATATTAGGTCGGAGTGTCCACTTATCAACAAACACAAGAAGAAAGCCCATGGTTGCAACTTGGGATGATAGCGAGGAAGATTCAAGTGATGAGGAAGGATCGCAAGAAGTCTCAAACCTAGCACTTATGGCAATAGGAGATGACAATGATCTCAATGAGGTAAGTGATCCCGACCTATGATGAATTGTATGATGCCTTTAAAGATTTGCATAATGAGCTAATGAAGATTGGTAAAAAGAATGCATGTTTTAAAAAGGAAATTGCAAAGCTTAAAAATGAAAATGAATCTTTGAATGCAAAAATTGTATGCCTAGAAGTAGGAAACAAGACTTTGCATGATGGAAATTGCATTATCAAATGAGAAGCCTAACATCATACATGAGCATTTAGAATCACACATAGATAAGTTGAAAAATGAAAATGAAATGTTCAAGAAAAAGAGTAATGAGCTAAATGAGATTGTCTTGAAATTTACAAATGGGCAAAAGATGTTGGATAATTTGCTAAACTCACAAAAATGTGTATTTTGACAAAAGTTGCATTGGTTATAAACCAAACTTAAAACAAAAATTCAACAAGAGCTATTTTGTGAGGAATACATCTATTAGCAATAAAATTACATGTACATTATAGTAATCAAGATGGTCCATATGAAAAATAGATGTGCAATCGAAGAGAAATGCATATTATGGTATGAAATGTGTTTGGGTTCCAAAAGGACACCATTGCTAACTCTCAAGGACCCACAAAAGGTTTGGGTACCTAAAACTTGAAATTTTCTCTGCAGGGCTTGAAGAAAAAGAATAATAAGTGGTACTTGGAAAGTGGTTGTTCAAGACACATGACAGGGAGCTATTCTTGGTTCTCAAGCTTCACCAAAATTGAAAATGGTAGAGACGTATCTTTTGGAGACAACTCAAAAGGAAAAATCCTTGGATTTGGAAATGTTGGTAAAGTATCTTCAACCTTAATTGAGAATGTATGTTTTGGTTGAAAATTTGAAACATAATTTAATAAGCATTAGTCAATTGTGTGTCAAATGTTATAAAGTTGTCTTTGATAAATCAAGTTGTGTTATTGAGAATGCATGTGATGGGAAAACTTTGTTTATGGGAAATAGAAGTGGTAATGTTTATACCATTGACATAGAATGTACATCTACTCTTGATAAATGTTTTTTTGCATTACATGATGATAGTTGGCTATGGCATAGAAGATTAGGACATGCAAGCATGGATTTTGATTTCGAAAATTGTGAAAAATGATTTAGTTAAAGGTCTTCCAAAAATCAGTTTTCAAAAAGATGGAATTTGTGAAGCATGTCAATTTGGAAAACAAATTAAGACTTCTTTCAAAAACAAGAATCATATCTCTACTTCAAAACCGCTTCAATTACTTCATACAGATTGTTTGGACCTTCTGGATATGCTAGTTTAAGTGGCAAATATTATGCATTTGTAATTGTGGATGACTATTCTAGATACACATGGGTATTGTTCTTAGCAAATAAGGATAATGCCATTGATGCATTTCGAATTTTCCATAAAAAGGTTCAAAATGAAAAAGACTATTCTATTTCTTGTATTAGAAGTGATCATGGTGGAGAATTTGAAAATTATGCATTTGAAAATTTTTGTAATGATTTTGGCATTGAACATCAATTTTCATCACCTAGGACTCCACAAAAAAAATGGAGTAGTAGAAAGGAAAAATAGGTCTATTCAAGAAATGGCTAGGACCATGTTGAATGAAAACTCTTTGCCTAAGTATTTTTGGGCCGAAGCCGTCAACACCCGCTTGTTATGTTTTAAATCGGGTGTTGATTAGACCTAATTTTAATAAAACTCCTTATGAGCTTTGGAAAAATAGAAAACTCAACATTGGCTATTTTAAAGTTTTTGGATGCAAATGTTTTGTTTTAAACACAAAAGACAATCTTGGTAAATTTGATTCAAAATCTGATGTTGGTATTTTTCTTGGTTATTCAAATACAAGCAAAGCTTATAGAGTTTATAACAAAAGAACTTTGGTTGTGGAGGAATCTATGCATGTTACTTTTGATTAGTCTAACCCCTCTTTTATGGAGAAAGCCATTGTTAATGATAATGCAGAAGAACAACAACAAGAAGAAGCATCAAATGACAACCAAGAAGACACAACAAATGGAATTCAAGAGGAGCATCATGAAGAATCAAATGTGGAGTAAAATGAAGGTACTTCTCAAATACTCCCTAATGAGTGGAGGTATGTTTCCTCTCACCCTAAAAATGTAATATTAGGAGATCCCTCACGAGGTGTTACCACTAGATCATCTCTTAGGAACACATGTGAGCATGCTGCATTCATTTCTCAAATTGAACCAAAATCTTTTGCGGATGCTAAAAATGATGAATCTTGGATTATGGCAATGCAAGAGGAGTTGAATCAATTTGAGAGAAACAATGTGTGGGAATTAGTTCTTTGTCCAGAACATCAATCCATTATAGGCACTAAATGGGTATTTAGAAATAAAATGGATGAATCCGGTGTGGTTGTAAGAAATAAAGCTAGACCAGTGGCTCAAGGCTACAACCAAGAAGAAGGAATTGATTTTGATGAAACTTTTGCACCTGTAGCTAGATTAGAATCCATTAGGATGTTGTTAGCATATGCATGTCATAAAGACTTTATTCTATATCAAATGGATGTCAAAAGCGCTTTCTTAAATGGATACATTATGGAGGAAGTTTATGTGAAACAATCTCCTGGTTTTGAAAATGAAAAATTTCCAAATCATGTGTATAAGTTATCCAAAACTTTATATGGTTTAAAACAAGCTCCTAAACCAAGGTATGATAGGCTTAAAAATTTCTTGTTGGATAACAATTTTTCAATGAGAAAAGCGGACACAACACTTTTTGTTAAGAATAAGAACCAAGACATACTTATTGTTCAAATTTATGTTGATGATATTATTTTTAGTTATACTAATGAGCTTTTGTGTAAAGAATTTTTATCATGTATGAGTCAAGAGTTTGAGATGAGCATGATCGGAGAGTTGAAGTACTTCCTCGGACTTCAAATCAAACAAAACAAGGAAGGCATTTTTATAAACCAAGCCAAATACGTGGGAGATCTACTCAAAAGGTTTGGCTATGAAAATGGAACGCGCAAAAAGCACCCCTATGAGCACTACCATCAAGCTTAACAAAGATGAAAAAGGTAAAGAAGTGGATATCAAAATGTATCGAGGTATGATCGAATCTTTGCTTTATTTGACTGCAAGTAGACCCGATATCATGTTTAGTGTATGTTTGTGTGCAAGATTTCAATCATGTCCCAAGGAATCCCATTTGCTTGCTGTCAAAAGAATTTTTCGTTATTTGATTGGAACCATAGATGTTGGCCTTTGGTATCCTAGGTAACTCATATAGATTTAACGTTTTTTTCGGATGCGGATTTTGCTGGTCATAAAATGGATAGAAAGAGCACTAGTGGAACTTGTTTTGTTCTAGGACACTCACTTGTTTCATGGTTTAGTAAGAAACAAAATTCTGTTGCTCTTTCAACTACCGAGGCTGAATATATAGCTTGCCAGAAAGTTGTTGTGCACAGGCACTTTGGATGAAACAAACACTTAGAGATTATGGCATTCATCTTGAACAAATCCCTATTAAGTGTGATAATACGAGTGTTATAAATCTTTCAAAGAATCCCATTCAACACTCTAGAACCAAGCATATAGAAATTAGACATCATTTCTTAAGAGATCATGTTCAAAAGGGAGATATTGCATTAGAGTTTATTTCTACGGAAAAACAACTTGCCGATATTTTCACTAAACCCCTTTGTGAAGAACCATTTTCAAAAATTCGGCATGAACTTGGGATGATGAAATTTTCATATTAATGTCTCTATCCATGCTATTGAGTGTACTGAATTGATTGATTTATAATTGTGAAATAATGGTTATGAATTGCTTGAGGTTGTTTGTTAAATGATGAAATTTGGCTTGTTATTTCTTGATTGTATGAATAAATTGGTTGAAAACATGTTCATGAATCATGCATTAAAATGGCTTATAATATATTTTCAGATCAATTAAATGATCTGGGAATTTATTAATTGCTAGCCAAATATTAAATCAAATGTGTGAAAATTTAGTTAAAATAAACGGATAATCGTTTCCCATAAACGGTGAACCGTTTTTGCTCCAGAGACTAAAATTTTGTGACTGTCTTATTATCTTTTCACCGTTTTTTTACAAGTAGTGAATCGTTTGTTGGCAGTAACTTATTTAACTATTACCCCTTGACCGTTAAGCTCTTAGGCTTGTTCGTTACCCTCTAACCGTTTATTATAAACGGTCAACCGTTTTTCTCGTTTTTAAAACTGTTCAAAGGCTTTCTCTTCTTCCTCTCCAGTTACCCTCTCACCGTTTTCTCCATTGTTGCGCAGCCGAAGCTTTCCTCTTCCTCAAATCTTACATTTTTTCTTGCTTCTTGTGCCAAATCAAACCGATTAAATCATTTTCTATCATCTTTAAAACCATTCACTCGATTCAAAACCTCAAATCAAAGCTCAAATCGAAAAATCCTAAATTTGAACCCTAATTGCTGCGAGTTGGGTTTATCTATTTTTTATCCATTTTGTTCCATTTCTCAACCAAATTGAGCATCACACTCACATCCCTTATCCATTTCTCATCACAGCGCCGATTATTTTTCTGCTCTCTCGGCTGTGTTCACTTCACCATCTTCCTCCATGGCTGAATCCTCTCGGAGAACTATCCGGCGAAAATCTGCACCTCTCTGGTGAATCCCGTACGGCCAAGGGAAGTCACTGAATTTACCTAGAATTCATTTCCCCACTCTTCATTTGGCGAAACTGTTTGCGGACCGCTTCGATGGGCGAAAGGTACTTGACTCCTCTTGTGTTAATCTTAATGACTTCCGGCACTTAGTTGTTTGTAATAGAAATGTTCGGGATATGCTTATGCCTTGGGAGTCAACTATTAACTTTAGTAAGCGTGTTTATCTTAACTTTGTGCGAGTATTTTACTCAAACATGGATATTTCCCATAGTTGTGAACATAGGGTAATTACTCAAGCTGGGTGGTGTCCAAATTGAATTTGATGATGCGGATTTAGTTAAATATCTTGGTATCTGGTATGTTGGACATGACATATATACCTCTAGAAAAATCCTAGACTTTGATCATTTTCGTCATACGGATGCAGTCCGTCATATATGTCGCCGTAGAGACTTAACTGATGATATTTGCTTACTTCCGTTTCGGTCTCAACTTTTACCTCTCCAAGTCCGTATTTTGCATTCTGTTCTACAGCACATAGTGACTCCTAGGAAGGGTCACACGGATGAGGTCACGAGGTTGCACGTAGGCATACTAGATAGCCTTCTTTCAGATCGTCCCATAAACCTCTCATATATCATTGTGTGGCACATGTTGAGTACCCCTGCGGTTAATCACCGCTTGCTTCCATATAGTAGTATCATTACTAGGATACTGCGTCACTTTGGTGTGCCTCTCCTAGATACTGGACATATAGAGACTAAACGGATTGGATCCGAGGTGATGACGAGTATCGGTTTTTCTTGGAAGAATGGGAAGTGGATCAAAACCAACAACTCTAAAAACCGGGATACCTTGATAGCTCCGGAGGACGATCGGATGCTTAACGATGTCTATCCGCCCGATGAGCTTCCTGACTTTAGATTAGGAGCTCAGCCACCTCCTCCACGTCTCCGATTTGTCCCTCGGCCTCCAGCTGACATTGACCCTGAGGAGCGTGCCACTAATGCTGACATTCCATCCACCTCTGAGCCCCCACCTGCCACCTGAGTCATCTACTGTTCCGGAGTCATCAGCTGGCGCCTGCGCAGCCTTCTGTTGTTCCCGAGGAGGCCCGCTGCCTCTATGCCGCCTCCATATCCAGCTCAGCCACCCGTTTCTGACAGTATGCAGCTGATTCTCGATCGATTCGATACTCTTTCTCGAGACCGCCAACAGCTGCATTCTGACTTTGAGACCTTCCAGTGTCAGAGCATTGATCATCAGTATGAGATTATCCATGCTCAGCGCATCCTTGGTTATGATCCAGGGAGCTCATCTTCTCCTCCTCCACCACCTCATTAGTTTTTTGGATTATATTTTCGCACATACATATGTTTTTTTTTTTGCTTATTTGCATTTTGACATGTATATTTTTACTGCTATATGTTATTTATGGTTTTTGATGCCATGTTTTTTATGCTTATTCTTGATATCGGATGTCTTGCTTGAGATTGATATGAATTGTGGACTCTTGATTATTGAAGTGTTGATTTGCTTATGGTGTTGTTGGGTTGGTGATGGAGTTGATTATTATGACATTTTGGAAATATTTTTCTCTCTTACGTATAAATGGTTTTTACTCATTTTTAAGGGGAAACTCTGCCCAAATTTTTCCTCGTGAAAAACCCGCTCTTGCGTTTCTTCCTTTTCTCTTCCTTCTTTTTGATGATGAAGGGGGAGATAATTTGGGAACCTCAGAATGATTTTTTGAAAATGTTTAGAATGAACTTGAAATGAAATGATGCATTTGAACATGCTTTATAAATGGGAAAATTTTAAAATGATGTTTTCTAAAAATGCTTACTTGAGCAAAAATCATTTTATTGACATTTTCTTAATTTGGCCATACATTAAGGGGGAGCATACATTGAGGGGGAGCCAAAATTTTGAACAAAGTTTGTCATCATAAAAAAGGGGGAGATTGTTAACATGAATATGTTAATAATATTAATTTTGATAATAACAAACTTTAAATGATTTTTGATAAAAATGTTGGAGTTATTTCTTAACAAATGAAAGTCATAAAAACTATTTCATTCATACTTATAAAAGATGGATTTTAATTTGAAAAAAGATTCTTTGCAAAAAACTGGTTTAAAATGTGTTTCTGGCAGAAAACGGTGAAACCGTTTATTTATAAACGGTTAACCGATTACGACCAGAGAGCAAAGGTTTGCCTAGGCTCTAACCATTTAGTGAAAAACAGAAATGGAAAGCTTATTGGAAACTAATGGTGAACTATTTACTACAAACGGTTAACTGATAACTTCCAGAGAGTATTCTCACATAAGGCCTTAGCCGTTTACTTAAACGGATAACCGTTATTCTTTTTGCAGTTTACTGGACACATCCAGAGAGTCACCTCATGCAAAGCCTTAGCTGTTTACTTGAAACGGATAACCGGTATTCATTTTGCAGCTCTCTGGACGTTAACGGCGAAAGGGTGATATTAACGGCAAACCGTTTATTTGAAAAATGGGCCCAACAGTAATATTGACTAGCGCAAACGGTTAATCGTTAACCAACTAACGATGAACTGTTTTCTAGCTGACAGTGCATAAGGGCTAGTTTTTTAGCTCTACTTATAAATAAGCTCATTCAAATTCAAAGAAGATTGATCACAACACAACCATTGATCATATACTCGAGTTTGCAATCTTCATAAGAGCTAGAAACATAGTTTCACTTCATCTATTCACACTTTGAGCTTTAATTTGTAACCTTAAATATAATGTGAGATAAAAACAATTGTAATTTTTCATTTTGAGGGATTGTGAGTGTTGGGATACACTTGGGTTAAGAGATTGGGGATAATCTCTTATTGTAAAGGTTATTGATACCTTGGAAGTCAAGTGTAAGCAATTGAAGCCTTGGAGGCTTGCTTAGTGAAAACCTCAAGCCTGGAAGGTTTGAAGGCGTGGACATAGGCGAGGTTGGCCGAACCACGTAAAAATATCCGTGTTTGATTCTCTCTTTCCCTATCCTTTTAATTTGTGATCAATTTATTTATTATTGTTTTTAATTTCGCTTTTGAATTTGCATGATAATTTGCTTTTAGTCTATTTATTTATAAAAACCCAATTCACCCCCTCTTCGGTTGCCTAGTTAGAATTTCAAATGTTGAAGAAAATCTGCCGAACAACATGCAATACAATATCCAAGGAAACTCAACCAAGTGAGGCTATATCAATGGATCAATCAACACAATCAAATGCTGAAATCAATGCTTAAAATCCTCTTTAGTAGCAAGAATAATAGCCTTGAATTGACTAGCCGTTAGAAATCCATTTTTCGTTTTTTGTTAGGTAGAATCTCGGCCTAAACTCTAGGCACAATCTTGTATATATATCAAGCATTTCTTTAGTAAAAGGCAGCTCACGATTTATTGATTTCAAGCATCCTGGTTTTTATTTTTTCATGGTATCAGAGCTTTCGTGAGAATCATAAACATGGCCAACAAAGAACCATCACTCTCTATCTCTTCTTTTCACCACTGTACTAGCCCCATTTCTATAAAGCTCAACCCCTTAAACTTCCTGCTTTGGAAATCTCAAGTATTTCCATTAGTGCGTAGCCTTGGATTGATGCACCACCTAACAGGAGTTGGGAAACCAGAGCCTGAGAGGGAAGACGATGGTGGAAAAAGCGTTCCCATTCCGGAATATGAAACTTGGGTTAAAAATTATGGCCTTCTAACCTCCTGGTTATTGGGAATCATGTCTAAAAAAGTGCGAGGGATGATAGTCGAAGTAGAATCAGCCAACCAAGTGTGGAAGTCTCTAGAAGAGCAGCTGCTGCCCATGATGAAAGAAAAGATTGTTTACCTCACAGATCGTCTAATGAATCTTAAGAAAGGATCGCTGACTATAGATGAATACATAAAAATTCAAAACTATTTGTGATAGTTTGACTGCCGTGAAGAAACCAGTGGACGATGTCGATAAAGTATTTCAACTGGCAAGTGTATTTGGACCAGAATATCGAGAATTTAAAGGTAGCAATGCTGGCAAAACCTCCATACCCTACATATAATCAGTTTATTTTAGCCTTGCAAGGACATGAACAAATGTTATGTAGTGAGCAAGAAGATAAGAAGCAATTCGTCAACCATGAACAAGCCTTTTTCAGCCAGAGAGGAAGAGCTAGAAATCAGGGGGGTCGCTTCATCTCAAGGGGAAGGGGTTTTACGCCAGCAGGAAAGAATGGAAATCAAAATTTTGTGAACCAAAGTCAACGGAACAATAACAACTTTCAGAAATTTCAAGCTGGTAACAACAGTAACATAAAGAATGCCAATCAACAAAACGTGGACCCAGGTGATAAAACTATATGTCAAATTTGATTTAAACCTAAACATACAGCTTTAGAATTCGAAACAGGTTTAGTCACTCGTATCAATCTGGAGAAATTACTCATGCTCTTGCTGTCATGCATATAAATGACGAAGATGATGATCCTACATTCTATGCTGACTCTGGAGCAACAACTCACATCACCAAAAACTCAAGTAATATAAGAAAAATCATTCTTTGTAAAGGAAATAATTCTTTATATGTTGGTAATAGTAAGGGTCTTAAAATTACACACATAGGTGATACTGTGTTAAATACCAATCATGGTTGCTTGAACCTAAAAAATGTGCTTATTGTTCCCGATATTAAAAAGAATCTGCAATCAGTAGGGAAGTTAACATCTGACAATTCGTGTGTTACTATTTTCTCATCAAATGGTTTCTTGATTAAGGACAAACAGGGAAAGACGCTTGCGAAAGGACATAAACAAGGAGGATTATATGCTGTTGAGGAGAAATCAAAGTAAGCATACACGACAATTCAAGGAAATAAAGCAAATTTTGACATTTGGCATCGACGAATGGGGCACCCTCATGAAAAGTTTCTGATACTTGCTCTTACATCTTTGATAAATTAAGATAATATGGCTGCTAAGTTCGATGTTCCTCTTCTTCGATTCATGAAGCTATTTTCAGTGATAGTTACGGTAAGGACTTCCGAAATTATAGATTACTCATAATCTTTATTTTTGCTTCTTGGCTTCCAGCTTTTGATAAGCTTCTTTGTTTCCTCCTGCTTTATTTGCTCTCCTTTGACCTCTTGACTTGTTTTTGTTTTCTGAAGTAAAATTTCCTACTTGGACAGATTGTATTAAAAATAATATATTTTAGAATGGGGTTAGTGTGACGTTTAAAATCTTGGGGGTGTATATGTACATTTAAACAAACCGCAGTGGCATGGGTGTCCTTTTTCCGAAACATAAATAAATAATTCACATTTTAACAGTCAAGCATTTCTTAAAAATGATATGCATGCACAACACATTTTGAAATATTAAGGTAAATTTTCGGGGCAAGTTTGTCATTAATTTAAATTTAAGACAGCTTTGTTATTAGTTTATTTTTTTTTTAGTACAAAGTCCGTGCCTGGCAAGGACTAAGGCAAAATAGAATGAGGGTATTATTAGTGTAACTTTTATTTACTCTTGTGTGGAGTTGAGGTGAGGTTGAAATGGGCTCTCTCTCTCATTACTCATTAATTACTATTTAATATGTCTACATCTATCTTTCTAAGCTTCCAAACAGTATATTTATGGTTTAATGACGATTTCAAAAGTTTAGTAGTCCTATTTATTATTAGGGTGGCATTTGAGTTGATAAATTATGACATAGCTTCTTTGTTATTTTTTTTATACACATATATATATCTTAAAATTGTCAAATTTTAAGCGTGAAATTTTTTAAGATTTTATAATTGCATATTAAGCTTTGCACAGTCAAAAATTTCATAATTTTTTTACTCCATCAAGAGTGTAGTGGCGAAGTCGTTAAGAGTAAAACTTGTGGCTGTTTGCTGTCTTAATTGACGTCCCCTCTCTATTTAGAATTTTAACTTTGCTTTTCTAGTCATGTAAGTATGTTCTTGTCAATAATATTCTTGTAAATGCTAGAGATAAATCAAGGAGTTCTAATAGACTAATTACGTATGCAAGTAGATTTTAGAAAATTAGTTTTCAATGCAAAGTTGGGTGTTTGTTTCGTTATGTGCATGTCGTGTAAAATCCTGAAATTTGGATACGAATCATTAGATATATGAACTGGTCTTTCTGTACAATTTATTTCGTTTGAATTCGCTGATCCTTCGTTAATTTTCAGATCCGACATACCCCCTTGGAATTGTTGAAAAACTGAAGAGGACTGAACTAAACAAAATGGAAACTATTTAGGTAATTCCAGAAATTACTATACCAAAAGAACTTCATTGATATTTTATGAGAGACATTGCTCATGCGACTCATTCTCATTTCTCTGTTGTTATTCAAATTTCACTTGATGCCTAGGATAAAGAGCCTAGGGCTATTTATAGTGACATAAAACTAATATAAATTCTACAAATATTAAATTATAAAAATACGACAACCACATTTTACAAATCACGAGATTTCTAAATTAAAATATTTTCACGATCATTTGATAGTTCTATATAGAGACATCTTTCATTCTTTGCATAATTCTTGAATCTTCCTTGAATTGAGCTTTGAATTTAGGCTTGGTAAAATGTAATTGGATTTGGATCATGAAATTTGTGTTGGAATTTTAACTTGAAAATCAGCCTAGGAATAAGTAAAAAAGACATTACAGTTTCAGTTTTGCTTTAATCATTTCTTATAAAATCATGCTATAATTTTGAACTAGCTCAACTATATTTAGATCTGTGCATGAGTGGATCATTTATGCTTAAAATCATCCATCCTTGTATGCGTAAGCATCAGATCTGCATTGATCTTAAGGGATCAAACTGGAATTATGAAAATTGAAAACAAGCAGCAGCAAGAGGCATCGAGAGTTTTAGCATGCCTTACCGAACAAAGAGGCCTTCTATTCCTTATGAATGAACAAACAGAAAAACTGTTGAGGAAGCGCACATTTGCAGCGTGGTCAACAAAGCAGACGATTACAGCAGCTGCTGCATACGGTTACAGGTTGATGACATGGATTGCCAGCTGGCACCTGGTGGCTTATGTAACTGCATGTGCACGTGATGGTCAGCTTAATGTCACGGGATGAGTATTTTGCGCAGCTAACCCGTGCGGCACTTAGACAACTTGCCGAATGTTGCTAAGTAAGCCTAGAGCTTCTCGAACTAGAGAAGAGAGCAATTGAGCCAATAAGAGAACTTGTATTGCACAAAGAGAGAATACAATGCTTGTTGTGAGTTTGTTGGATACAAATGCCAAATGCCATCCCATATTTATAGGGGAGGCTTGCCAAGCTCTAGAGAATCTAGAGAATTCTACCACTTCCTAGCTATGTACATGTGCTGGAATTCTATGGAGAATTCTAGAGTATTTACAAGTCACTTGTGCTAGAGTTGCCTAGAATATTCCGGAATTGGGCCAAGCTAGCACTCTTGGCTTTGTGTTGGCTCTCTAGCCCAAAATTGTGGGCAATTGGGCTAGCGAATTGGGCGGTCCGCAACATCCTCCCCCACCTAAGCTTGCGGCGTCCTCGTCGCGCTGTCATGCTTGAAATTCTGGATGTGTTCAGCGAATTGCCACAAATCTTCTTCACGTTCCCATGTGGCTTCGCTCTCGGGGAGGTTTTTCCACTTCACCAAGTACTCACTATGTGCTGGCACGCCCCTCCTCGAAACCACTCGGTCCGCAATGATGTAGTCCACATCTTTGTCGAACGCGGTGACAACGGCAGTTGGCGCGCGCCTCGATTCTCCGCGACTTGGGTCTCCCATGTCTTCGTGATATGGCTTGAGAAGACTCACATGGAAGACCGGATGGATCTTGAGTCTTGGCGGAAGTTGGAGTTGATACGAGACGTTGCCCACACGTCGAACAACTCGGAAGGGTCCCTCGTAGCGCCTCACTAACCCCTTGTGGACTTTCCGCAACGTCTTGAATTGTTGGGGTAGGAGCTTGATCATGACTTGATCACCTTCCTTGTACTCAACATGCCGTCTCCTTGTATCCGCCCATTTCTTCATTTTCCTCGCGGCTTTGTCGAGGTATGCTCGCGTGATGTCCGCTTCCTCATGCCATTCGCGGGCGAGCTTATGTGCCGCGGGGCTTTTCCCTCCGTAAGTAGAGGCTATGGCGTTGGGGGTCATGGGCTGGAATCCCATGACGATCTCGAATGGACTCTTGCCCGTAGCCTCACTTCGCTGCAAGTTATAAGAAAATTGGGCGATGTCGAGTAACTTCGCCCAATCTCGCTGATGAGCACTCACATAATGCCTCAAGTACATCTCGAGGAGGCCATTAATGCGCTCAGTCTGCCCATCCGTTTGTGGGTGGAAGCTTGTCGAGAACTTGAGATCAGTCCCCAACATCTTGAAGAGTTCTGTCCAAAAACGTCCAGTGAACCGAGGGTCTCGATCGCTCACAATACTCCTTGGAACTCCCCAAAGCTTCACAATATGCTTGACAAATAGGCGGGCTGCCTCGTCCGCTTTGCAATCGGCGGGTGCGGCAATGAATGTGGCATACTTGCTGTATCGGTCGACAACGACCATGATACTTCCGCAACCTTCGGACTTAGGCAGCGATGTGATGAAGTCCATGGAGATGCTTTCCCATGGCCTTGTCGCTAGTGGTAGCGGCTCCAATAATCCTGCTGGAAGTTGATGATCCACCTTGTCTTGTTGGCACACAAGACAAGTTCGCACATATGCCTCGATGTCGTCCCTCATGTGCGGCCAAAAATACGAGGCTTGGACTAGTGCGATGGTGCGCTCGATTCCTGGGTGACCAGCCCACTTGGAGTCGTGGCACTCCTTGATAACTTCCTTCCGTAAGTTTCCCCACCTTGGCACGAACAGCCGATCTCCCTTGGTGAGGAGGATGCCTTCCTCTTGCCAAAAGCGCCTTGTCTTTCCCTCGAGCACCTTCTCCAGCAAATCCTTTGCTAGCGGATCTTGTTGGAGGCCTTCCTTGATGCGTGAGACAAGGTCGGACTTCGGTTGGCTCATGCTAAGTGTTGCCAATTCTGCCTTGCGGCTTAGAGCGTCCGCAACGACATTGGCTTTCCCTGGTTTGTACTCGAGCCGGTAGTCGAATTCCGCTAGGAAATCTTGCCACCGTGCTTGCTTCGGACTCAACTTCTTTTGAGTTTGAAAGTAGCTTGTCGCTACGTTGTCCGTCATGATTGTGAAGTGTGAGCCAAGCAAGTAGTGTCGCCACACCCTTAGGCAATGGATGATGGCTGTCATCTCCTTTTCTTGTACCGTGTAGCGGCGTTCCGTATCGTTTAGCTTGCGGCTCTCGAACGCTATAGGGTGGCCTTCTTGCATGAGTACTCCTCCTATGGCGAAATCCGAGGCATCCGTTTGGACTTCGAAGGGCTTTGTGTGGTCCGGAAGTGCAAGGACGGGTTCCTCCGAGATTGCCTTCTTTAATTCCTCAAATGCACATTGGCATTCTTTGGACCAAAGCCACGTTCTGTTTTTCTTGAGCATATCCGTCAAGGGTGCTGCCTTGGCCGAATAGCCCTTGATGAAGCGGCGGTAGTAGTTCACCAACCCAAGGAATGAGCGAAGCTCGGGCACTTTTGAGGGAGGTTCCCATTCGAGGATGGCCTTTACTTTAGCATTCTCCATCATAATCTTCCCACCCGCAATCTTGTGGCCAAGGAACTCCACCTCTTGTTGGGCAAACGAGCATTTTTCTAACTTGAGGAAGAGCTCGTTGTCTCGAAGTACTTGGAGGACTTGTCGCAAATGTTGGGCATGATCCTCAAGCGTGGTGCTATACACCACTATGTCATCCAAGTACACGACCACAAAGCGGTCGAGGAATGGTTGGAGTACCTTGTTCATGAGTGTGCAAAATGTGGCGGGTGCATTAGTAAGGCCAAAAGGCATCACAAGGAATTCGAAAGACCCGTACCTTGTTGTGCACGCTGTCTTCGGTTCGTCTCCCTTGGCGATGCGCACTTGGTAGTACCCGGAGCGCAAGTCGAGTTTGGTGAAGTACCGCGCTTTGCCAAGCTGGTCGAACAAGTCCGCAATTAAGGGAATCGGATACTTGTTCTTGATGGTGATCTTGTTGAGCGCTCTATAGTCGATGCACATCTGCAGCGATCCATCCTTTTTCTTTTGGAAGAGGACCGGTGCACCGAATGGGGCTTTCGAGGGACGAATGTATCCAGCGTCCAGCAAGTCTTTGAGTTGTCTCCGCAACTCCTCAAGTTCGGGTGGCGCCATGCGGTAGGGCGCCAAGGCTGGTGGCTTCGCGCCTTGTTCCAGCTCGATTGCGTGATCTACCTCTCGTCGAGGTGGGAGCTTCTTTGGAAGTTCTGGAGGCATCACGTCCTTGTACTCATTAAGGACGGCTTGAATTTGTGAAGGGACTTGGTTTGGCGACGTTCTGCTATTTCCTTCCTCGTTTAGTTCCCGAATGGAGACCAAGAAGCTTGGGTCCTTCTTGAAAGCCCTTTTGAATTGCATGGCGGAGAGTGTCTTCTCCTCGGACTTGCCTCGCTCCGTGGGTACCATGCATGCCTTGCTCCCGTCGAGGATGCTTAGGGAGTTTGTAGCGGGCAGCGGGAAGGCATGGACTTGGTCGAAGAATTCCATGCCGAGGACCATCTTGAAGTCATCCATGGGCACAATGGAGAAATCAATCTTTCCACTCCACGTCCCGAGTGTTAAGTGCACGCCTTGTGCAATTCCCGCAATTGGCTTGGCGGGTGAGTTTACTGCCTTCATTGTGCCTCCTTCCTTAGTGGCCTTGAGGCCTAAGCGCTTGGCCTCATCTACGGACACAAAGTTGTGTGTCGCTCCCGTATCTAGTAGCGCGCGAACGGACTGGCCATTTATCTTCGCGCTTACATACATGAGCCCTTTCTTGACAAGTGTGGGCTGTTGGCGATTGAGTGCGCCGAGGCGTTGGAGAGAACCCATGCTGAGTTGGGGTTCCTCCGAAGACATTGTGGGGTTGCTCTTTAGTTGGGCAGCGAGAGCATTAAGCGACTTCTTCTCCGGACAGTCGCGTACCCAATGAGGACCATTGCATATAAAGCATGGGCTTCGCGGCTTTGGTGCCTCCTTCTTGCCCTCCGACTTTTCTTGCCCACTCTTGTTGCTAGGCGGCTTTTTCTGCCCCCAATCTTTGCGGATGTTACCTTTGTCCTTGCGATACTCTCCCCCACCTTTGCCTTGGTTGGCCCTTTTGTCCTTGGATTGGGTAGAGTATTCAGCGAGTGATTCCGCAACGGCGATGGCGTCGTCGAGTGTTTGAACACCACGCCTATCAAGCTCGGTCTTGGCCCAATCCTTGAGGCCATCTTGGAAGTAGAAGAGAGAATCCTTATCGGACATGTCGCTTATCTCCAACATAAGGGTAGTGAACTCATTGATGTAGTCCCGCATGCTACCCGATTGCTTGAGGCGACGTAAGCGCGCTCGCGCTTCCTTTTCCGCATTGCTTGGGGCGAATTGCTTTCGGAGTTCTTGCTTGAAGTCGGCCCAAGTGTCGATGGTGCAAATACCCTTGCCCATCTCGCCATGCTTGCGACGCCACCATAGTTGTGCAGCGCCTCTAAGATAAGTGGGTGCAGTGCCCACCTTTGATGCCTCATCTCGAACACCCATGGCATCAAAGTATTGATCAAGCCCAAACAGAAAGTTGTCGACGATGGTGGCATTTCGTGTGCCATCGTATGTGTCGGGCTTTGGCACGTCAATGCGGCGCGCATCACTCGAGTTTGCGGAAGCTGGACTTGTGGAGAGTGTGCGCTTGTGCCATGCCCAATCCGAGCGGACTTCATCCACTTCTGCACGGACAGCGCGTAGTTCGTCCTGGACAAAACTACGAAGTTTTAGCAATTCATCATGAAATGAACGAAACTCACCTCGGAGAGTGTTCGCTTGCTCTTGGATGAGAGCTTTGGTTGCCACCGTGAACTCGGCGTATTCACCCTCGAGACCATCCACTCGCTCCTCCAATCCCTCGAGGCTTTCTTGAGCGGCGGACAATGCAATTTCGAGAGTACTCACGCGAGGCTCCAACGCATCCACGGATGGGGCCTTGGACTTGCCACGAGTCTTGCCTTGGCCACGTTCTCCCTCTCGGCCACGGACTGGTTCCGGTGGAGCATCCACACCAACAACACCCTCTTGTGCTACGTTCGAAGGGTTGGCCATTGCTTCGTGAGCTAACTTGCGTGCGTGCAAACCTTAGCTCTGATACCACTTGTCACGGGATGAGTATTTTGCGCAACTAACCCGTGCGGCACTTAGACAACTTGCCGAATGTTGCTAAGTAAGCCTAGAGCTTCTCGAACTAGAGAAGAGAGCAATTGAGCCAATAAGAGAACTTGTATTGCACAAAGAGAGAATACAATGCTTGTTGTGAGTTTGTTGGATACAAATGCCAAATGCCATCCCATATTTATAGGGGAGGCTTGCCAAGCTCTAGAGAATCTAGAGAATTCTACCACTTCCTAGCTATGTACATGTGCTGAAATTCTATGGAGAATTCTAGAGTATTTACAAGTCACTTGTGCTAGAGTTGCCTAGAATATTCCGGAATTGGGCCAAGCTAGCACTCTTGGCTTTGTGTTGGCTCTCTAGCCCAAAATTGTGGGCAATTGGGCTAGCGAATTGGGCGGTCCGCAACATTAAGCTGTTGTAATTAGGATAATTTCAGTACGTCGTTGAATAATAAGAAAGGAAGTAGAAGCTTCTTAGATCTAGTTCTTATTTTTCCTCAGTTTTCTTTCATTTTCTTAGCTTCCAAACATTCAATTTCAATCTTTAACTAAAACAGATTCTAGTTAAACTTCTATTCGGATTAACCGAAGCGTAAGTCAGTCAAACTTTTCTTTTCAGATTCCAATGATAGAAGCGATGGTCAATTATTAAGGCCTCTTGCTTGTAATTCCGGAAACGGCGAAAATAGCAATTCGTATTAAGCCTTATGATCAAGTTCTAGCAAAAAACGCTGAAAAATAATCATGCAGCTTATTTTAAAAACTTAGTTTATGTTGAATTGTTGATGATGCTTTTTTGCCTCGTAAAGCTACAAGCTACAAGTAACAATACTGGATATCGTAGAGATGGAAGTAATTAGTTGTTCTAGGGTCACAAAATGTTACAATTTTTAGTATTGTGGGTAAATTAGCAAAACGTAACAAATTTTTTATACGATCGAAAGAGATTGTGTCTTTTTGGACATCAAATCTATGGAGTTCAGCTGATATTTATAGGTTAACTTAATCACTATATTGACACACAAAATAACTTTTATTAATTTACTTTTTTTTTTCAAGGGAACACAATACACCATAGTCAACAAGTAAAATCTCTTTTAGATCTTAAGAGATTTTATAAGATGACACTCACATGATGGACAGGTGACACCCATATCCATCCTTTTATTTAATTAAATATAATACAAAAAAGTAAGACTGTACTTAACCATTGTGGTTAGTATTTCTACCATATTAAGGGATAACAAGGAGATTAAGACTGTCATCGATAATCTCCTCATGTGCCATGGATACTTAAAAGTCGCCCTCCAACCGATCGTTCTCGCCTAAAAAAATTCATATTAGAAATTTTTTTGATAAATGCATGTATTAAAAATAAAATTATAAATGATATTAAAATGAAGTTGTCCTAAAAACCTCTGCACGGATTTTCCATATCCTTCAAAGCTTCTAATGAACCTCAATAAACCGTAATGCAAAGTACGCTGCATTTTTGAGTTCTCGTTCTGGTTTGATAATATGTAGATACACACACACACACACACATTAACACAAGTGGTCGGCATGGTTTACGGCTATAGTTCAATTGCATGAATAACGTGGGAGCATGCACGGGTCCCTGGTTCACTGATTAAGGGAGTATTTGATGAAGATGGAACTGTTGTTGCAATCAAAGTGATTAACCTCCAACACCAAGGAGCTTCTAAGAGCTTCATGGCTGAGTGCAAAGCCTTGAAAAATATTCGTCATAAAAATCTTGTCGGGTCATAACTTCATGCTCAAGTGTTGATTTTCAAGGTAACGACTTTAAAGCTATTGTTTATAAGTACATGCCAAATGGGAGTCTTGAAAAATGGTTGCATCCAGATGCTATTCCACAAAGAGACAGAGAAATTGAAATTCAGAAGCTTACAGTTCTTCAGAGAATAGGCATTGCCATTGATGTGGCTTCAGCACTAAACTATCTTCATCAGCACTGCCAAGAACCAATTTTCCATTGTGTTCTAAAGCCAAGTAATATCCTTCTCGATAATGACTTGTCTGCTCACATTGATTTCGGACTATCTAGATTTTATCAAGCAGTCTCAAATCCAACTGTAAGCAGCTCTATTGGAGTAAGGGGAACAATTGGCTATGTAGCCCCAGGTTATGACTTATATTCTAATCCGTAATTTATTTTTTTAGTTTTTTAATTTCTTTTTGCAATTCCTAACTTCTTAATAAATCTTATATTGAAGAGCAGAGTATGGCCTTGGAAGTGAGGTGTCAACAAATGGAGATGTTTATAGCTATGGAATATTGTTGTTGGAAATGGTGACAACAAAAAAACCAACAGATGTTATGTTTGAAGGAGGCTTGAATCTTCATAATTTTGCAGGAATGGCCTTGCCGGATCATGTGATGGACATAGTGGATCCAATGCTTCTAAACGACGATAAAGTTTTGGTTGGTACTCATAACCATAGGCGAAGTCAAACA
The DNA here is from genome assembly GCA_029633175.1 of Citrus glauca. Taxonomy (NCBI): domain Eukaryota; kingdom Viridiplantae; phylum Streptophyta; class Magnoliopsida; order Sapindales; family Rutaceae; genus Citrus; species Citrus glauca. Next base: position 18,177,049 of record JAQOOD010000006.1, read on the forward strand.
AGAACCAACAGTACATTAGAATGTCTCATTTCTGTGCTCGGAATTGGAGTTGCTTGTTCAATTGAGTCACCGCAAGATCGAATGAACATCACCAATGTTGTCCATGAGTTACAATCAGTCAAGAACATTCTCCTTGAACCTAAAACCATGTTCAACAAGCAAACAGATAACTAGATAATGCAATATTCTGCTATAGTTTTTGTCCAAGTGATATAAATTTACATTGTATCTCATGAGATAAATAAAAGGCTCATTACTTTGTTTTATGTTTTTTACAGTCCTAGTCTTATGAATCACAAGGCAACAAAGTTAAAAGCTTCATCCAACAGAAGAAAGTGAAATTTGATCTTAGACGACGAAAACAGGGCTGCCAGAGGGAATAACAATTTTATCACAACTGTATAATTCTATAGGTTTATAATTAAAATTTTGGCGGTATGGATTATTCCAATTAGAGGCGGCAATATGATGAACTTTTGTTGTTCAGGTTGATTTTGAGCTTTACTAGTTTATTGTGATATCCGTTTATCATAGTTCGGTGTAGGGACTGTTGGGAACTAGGCAGACCAAACTACCCTTGCCAGGACCATTGAACAGATTTTGGTGATGGTTGATAAAAGTGAAACTTCTCAAGCCTACTGTTTGATGAAAATCCGAAACTGTTTGGTGAAATGCCTCAATGAACGCATAGAGGGGCAGCTGGAGGCTATATCATTTTATCAACCTATGTACTCTTGTGGGTTTCAATTACATTATGTATTCAATCTCTGTCCAAAACAAAAAAAAAAACAAAAAAGTTTCGGATTTTTTATCCTTGATCTATGAACGTTCTAGCCAACATCAATATGTGATGATATTACAACGTAGAAACAATGAAGCCAATTTGGACTAGCTCTCTAGAAAAATAGTACACGCTTTTAATGTAGATCCAAATATTATATTCGGGGGGTTGAATTTATAGCGATCACAGTAAATAACTCAGGATTTAATGGTGCTGTTGAGTTTGCAGAGGCAGAAGCAATCAGATTTGAAGCCCAAGTTGCAATTGCCTTTGTTGACGCAGTCAGAAACTATGAAAATGATAAAGGGCAATGAAAGCAACTCTAAAGAGATCTTTTGGTCAGTTTTAGAAATTCAAGGGGTGATGATAATATTGTAATTGTCCAGCTTATAGAATAGCTAAACTGTGTCCAATTACATATATGGTCAACTATTTGCTGCAATATTGATTAAGGGTATGCATAGATTACAAATGTATAACTTCTAGTTCTAGGAAATATATGTTGCCACAGTAAGCCCTCTCTAAAGATATATTTCACCTTCTAAGAAAGTTCAACTTTCCTAGACAATATGCAAAAAGAAAAGCAAGAACAAGAGGGTAGATAATAAGAACGGCAGCCGTAATCGGCAAGCGATCATGGTGAAACCCAAAATAATCTTCTAAGAAGGAAGACAATGATTTTGTTTCACCAAATACAATAATTTCCTTGTCAATATCTCCGTACTGTGAAGTAATCATACCATTTAAAGCCCAAGAGGTAGGCATCATATAATATAACCAAATCCACCAATTGGGAATTTTCTGCAGAAAATTAAATATCAAAGTTAATATTCAAAACATTTTGCTAATTATATATATACTCATAGATACGCATAAATGTAGTGGCTTACCGGTCCAGGAATCAAAAATCCAGAAAAGAGGTTGAATAATGTATAGAAAACTGTGGATAGAATTGACGCAGTCATGAAATTTGGCGTCAATGACACTAGTAGCATTCCCAGATAATTGTAAAACATCATTGTACAAAACATCGCATAGAAATTCCAGAAAACCTTATATGCTGAACCATAATATCCGATCATTGGATAACTGATGATCACATATGCAAGTGCTTGAATAAGTAAATAAGGAATCTCAACTGTCACCTACAAAATCAGTATGCATATCTAAATAAGAAAAATTATCAATAAAAAGAGCACATTACAAGATTCTTTGTTGAACAAAAAGCCAACATAAAGAATGAAATAAAGTTCATATGTACCTGCGCAAGTGCATAAGCCCATGGAGAGTACATCCCAGCAAATCCTTCACGATACATAACAGTTCTCTCCCTTGCAACATTTGGTATAACTGATGAACAGTTGTTTATCCCCAAGAATACCACAGCCAAGTATAATGAACCCACTATATTGAATAAATTTTGCTGGTTACCTCTGGCAGATTTAAGGGAAAATAAATAGATGTTAGATGCTTGCAAACTCTACTAATAATTTCATCTTACTAAAACGAATGAAACTAGAGCACATGTGCTGATGATCATCAATCCAAAAGTAATTCTAGGTTCATTTTAGAAAACAATGTGATGGGATAGAAACGATACATAAATTTCTACTGCTGATGTGTAGACAAACCATGACAGGTTATCACTAAAGATATGAAGCTAAATGCCATTCCAAGGTCATACAGAGGAGCAATTGAAAGTCAAAGCATAACCTGTTGATCGAAAGTGCTCAATAAACATTGACGAGGAGCAAGGTCCAATATAGAATATTTAAAAGAACAAAAATGCAGAGAACCCCTGGCACTATTTAACAGAAAATAGTGCCTTTTTCTTTGACAAATAAATATTTAGCAATGTACTTACATCTTCTGTCCTTGTTCCCAAAAAAGTACACCAAAAAGTAAAGATGATGTAGTTGTGTGCATTATACGCGTTAAATTGTATGAAGGACTTCTCCAGTAAGATAAATGGAGCTTCCACAAGCAAGATTTAAATTGTCCCCAACCATTGCGTGAAAAGGGAGTTGGAAAATGCAGATCTCTTGAACCAGGAGGTGGAGTATTCAATTGCTTTACAAGTTCTTTGTTGTTCCTACAAGCATTGCAATATCGCCAAATGCAAAAGGCGTAAGTGATTGTCATCCAAGCATACTAACTGCAACACAAGCAAATGAAATTCTACTATTATAGAAATCTGATATTTACCCTCAGTTCTGTGGAAAGGAGATGTTCTCTAACTAAAAGCAAATCTTTCATATCAAAAATTGGCTTGCATTATTACTATTGATCAATATATATATACACACTGCCAACTGGTTGTTCAAATCCTCTTTTGTTGTTCATGAGCATAACAATTAAAAAAATTTATGCCTAGCCTCCTCCAGAGTAATTATAATTTTGTGGTAGTAACACATTCCAAAACTACAACAAAATCTAAGACCCTTTTTTAATTGAACTTACTCATATAAAGCAGATTCCCTGTATATTTGAGAAAAATCTACACCAAGTTCAGCTTCAGCAGATGTGGAAGTGACTTCTAATATCCATGTTGCTGGGTTATAATTTTTTCTAATCCTTGGCACTCCAGAGATACCCTGTCACTAAAAGTTGTTTAGTCATCGGCTTTAAGAAAAATAAAAAAATTTGCAAGAACTCACCTCAAAGTACTCTATGACTCGACTTGAATGATTTCCTAAAGGTCCACAGTAGATGATGCGCCCACCAATTTTCAAGAGGATCAGCTGAAGATCCAGATTAAATGTTTGTATCAATTCATCGAAAGGAGAGTAACTAGATTGCTCAAGCTAAACTAAATCTCTTTCCCCATAAGAAAAGCGACTTGATACGCCAAAACTTGACCATCGAGTATAAAAGTATTGCCAGAATGAAACCAGCATCAACGTTTCACAATCAAATTCTAGTTTGCATTTATATAATAAAGCAAGCTAAAATTGTTTTACCTCATCAAATGCTTCAAATATATCAATACTTGGTTGGTGGATAGTGCATACAATTGTTCTTCCTGTATCAACCACATTTTTCACAGCTCGCATGACAATTGCTGCTGCTCGTGCATCAAGACCAGTTGTAGGTTCATCCATAAAAATTATAGAGGGATTGGCTACAAGTTCGACAGCTATAGTAAGCCGCTTACGTTGCTCAGTTGACAGACCATTAACACCAGGTATGCCAACTAAGGAATCCTTAATTCCATCAAGCTCAATGGTCTCAAGGACTACATTCACAAATTCCTATTGGAACATGCCATAGAAGCATTAAATATTCATCATCTGAAACCTAAAGCAATCAGTGAACATTAGAGCTACAGAATCTTACAGCTTTAGTTTTCGAGTTGATCTCAGGAGCAAGACGTAGCCAAGCAGAAAATATTGCAGATTCTTCAACAGTGATTTGAGGAGAATGTATGTCTGTTTGTTCACAATAACCTGAAACTCTAGCAAATGTTTCTTGAACCTTAGGATACCCACCAATTTTTATTTCACCCTCCATAGAGCCAGTTGTCTTTCTTCCTGCGAGAACATCTAGCAGAGTTGTTTTTCCAGCTCCACTAACACCCATTAATGCTGTTAGAACACCTGGCCTCAATGAGCCTGTAACATCATAAAGGAGTCGAAGTTTCTTCTCAGTAAATCCCCGCTCTCTCATTTCCTAATACCAAGGGGGGCAAATTAAAGTCTGTAAAAAGTCCATCTAATGCCTGTAAATGTGCTGCATTGTCCAAGATTATAAATATCACAAGAATGGATAATAAGATTACCAAAGGGGTGTCAATATAGTATTTCAGGTCCTGAAATGCTACTGTCAAGGGCTCAAAAGGTAAGACCATCTTGCCTGTTGATCAAGATAAGCCATTAGTTGAAATTATGAAGAATGTAAAAAATTAAAATGGCAAAAAAAAAATATGGAAATTGCATTAACCTTTATAAGATTCTTTATTAGTCATAGGAGTACTCCTAGAATGCCCTTTCACAATTTCACCAGAAGTGGAATCTTCACTTACTCGCATCTCGGAAAACTTTTCAAGTGAAATCATGGAACGAGATGACCCAGAAGCTGTATTTGTATCAACTTAGGCACACAAACATAATTAATCTCAAGTTAATACAGGATTACTACAAAGAAGAACTTACTCTTCAAGAAAGTTAAGGCTAAGGTAAAGCCAATGTTAAGAAGTAAGGCAAAGCCAAACAATGCACCAAGTGATATCCAGAAAAGATATCCATCAAAATTTAGTCCACGGCTTTCAAGTATTTCTTGCCCTATTGTAGTGTTTGTGGGCAGCATCTACAACATAATAAGAAACAAAATTACTTTCTACAAACATTAATAAATAATAAATATCATATGGCAATATGTTAAGTTTTGCCAAAACATGAAGTAATAGGAGAAACTTCTCTACCAAGAGTTCTGCACAATGTTGTATTGATTAGCTTAACCAAAAAGCTTCTGCTATAGACACAATACCTTTTGCCACCGAGGAGCAAGAAATTCATTCAAAGAGAGCCCTATCTCCCCATATGTAACAGGAGAAATCCAAAAGCCCCACTTCAACCACCCTGGCATCGAGGCTGCAACCAATAATCACCATAAGTTCAACAGGCTGATCTGATTATTCTAAAATCAAATTAGAGAAGGTATAAATTGATTTACGTTTCGAGATAACGAAACCCCCAAACAATAACACCAACAGTATCGCAAAACTTCCGGCAGTCATAGCAGCAACCACAGTTTGGAAGACTGATGCCACAAATCGGAACATAGATATTGATGTAAAGTGCACAGCAAAAAGTAGGATGAATTGGCGGAAGAACCTAAAAGACATGAACTATTCTTTATGAGAGGTTTGTACAACGGGACTTAGTGCACCAATAAACACAAAGCTTTCCGCCTTCTCAAATGAAACTCACCTCCAGACCTCTGGGCTGTATCCAATGACATAATAAGTAAGACATGTCCAAGCCAGAGCTTCAACTAAAGAAAGAGGAACTTTCAAAATAGTGGCTGGAATCGCATACGCCCAAGCTGGGTAAAAGCACAACTCTTTCTGTTTATAGAAAACAGCAAGTCTTTGAATCGTCATAGACAACTCAGGAATGCCATCAACAAGAAGAATGACGAGTGCAAAGTACAAGGAACCCATGTAGTAATTTGCATCGAAAACATCAATTTCCATCCGAGTCCGAAGAAAAACAGTCATGGCAATTATCGCAACAATAATAAGCTGCAACAAAAAGATTTTCCACATATTTCAATTTTCTCAGGCGCTTCAATCTAAGAAAGAAAAGATAAGCAGAAATCAAAAGAAGGGGAGAAACAGAGAACAACTGGATAAAGAAACAGAGAACAACTGGATAAAGGATGTAAAACTAAAATTGATAACCTGAGTTGTTTTGAAAATATAGAGAAATGAATTTCTCCTCATGAGAAGAAGTTCCCTTGACATGCAAGCCTTGAATAGCTCCCATCTAGAAAGAGAATATACACTAAAGGAAATTGCATTCTTGTGGCTATTTGATTTATCATATGCCACTAAAATTTCCTCATCAAGCTTTTTAACGAGAGGAGATTCCTTGAATTTCTTAGAGAACATATCTATTGAAAAGTAACTGTAGGGAAGTTCAGTATGGAGCCAGTATTGTGCCTGATCTTTTCTGGACAAAACCTGAAAAATAGCAGATCAAATTATGAAAGTATTAAAATTTCGGCATGAAAATGAGAACATTTTAAGCTGCAATGCACTTACCTCCTGCAGGAAGTCAGCAACCCCTTTCCTTTCAGGACACCTAAAGCCACAATCCTCAAAAAAAGCTAGGACATGATCCCGGGGTCCATGATACACAATCTTTCCTTCGGCCATTAAAATGATGTCATCAAAGAGATCAAAGGTTTCTGGTGCTGGTTGAAGAAGTGAAATCAATGCAGTAGAATCTGTTATATGCACCAGCTGCTGAATACAAGCAATGATCTGATATGCGGTGGAACTATCTAAACCATTTGTTATTTCATCCATAAATAGTGCCTTTGTTGGTCCGACAATCATCTCTCCTACAGATTCATTGGAAAATTGAACCTTATTAGCTCATCAATGCTGATTATAGCTCTTTAAGTTAATATAGAAATTGTATCCCAAGTGGATGATAATCTGTTGAACCTGTAGTAAGCCTCTTCTTCTGACCTCCAGAGATGCCTCTTCTCATGGCATCTCCTACCATTGTGTCAGCACAGACATCAAGTCCAAGGATCTGAAAAGGCGCAGCGACAATGTACAGATGAACTAATAAAGCATTTGCATAGATACAGATCAATTAAAGCTCGGAAAAAGAGAATTACTTTCAATATATAATCTGTTCGAAGGGTTCTTTTTACTCCTTTGGCAGAAATTGCCTGTTACAAAAAAATGGTTAAGAACACTGTAATGATTACATCAAATGGCACACACAACTATATTGTACGGAAAAAGATCTTTACAACTGATGCATTCAATGCCAGATATAATTTTTATAATTTTGCTATACCAACGGGATTCAAAAAATGGACCAAAAATACACCAAGATGTAAAAGACCTTCATGTAGGTGTCTATATCTGGATCGGGAATAATCCCTGCTTCCTTCTCCCTTCTACTGACCTCCATCATAATCTCTGCATAGGCAAAACATTCATATTAATTTAGTTATCATTATTTTTAGCGCTGGTAAGATGGCTACAGGTGCAATCACATACCTTCTCGGCTTCCAACACCCTGACAACGGGCAGAAAAGTCAACAGTTTCCCTCACAGTCATTTCAGCTATGTGAAGGTCATTTTGGCTTATATAAGCTGAAGTTTTCTGGGGGACAAACTCTTCTAGCTTGTGTCCATTATAGGAAAGTTCACCAGTCAACTTTTGGGGAAAAGAAAAAGATATTACGAGCCACAAATAAGACAGAGTGCCATGAACTTACTAAATCCTAATAATCAAAATCTGTTGCAGTATTATCTTAAGTTTTTCTTCTATATTATAGTTTTCTGGAGATTCAAATTTTAAGTTACAAATTCAAGCCTGCTTGCATTTCATTTACTCTAGATTATCAGAGGTAAATAGGCATGACAAAGCATCAAGAAAGTTTGGAACCTTGAGAGATGGATCAAGATTTCCTGAGAGAGCCTTTAAAAGGGAGCTCTTGCCACATCCTGGGGGGCCAAGCAGAAGAGTCATCCTGCAAAAAACGCAAGCTTATTTTTACTATTGCCAAAAGGCTTGAAATTTAAATGAAAATTTTCTTCCAGAAAGCAGGCTTTATTTATAATTTTTGAAGTCAAGCCAAAAAAAAAAAAAGTCTCTGCTGTTAGAAAGAATCAGGAAATGAAACTGCTCTAAAGCATACATCCACCTGAATATAGGCAAACAAAAATTGGTGGGCATAACAAATGATTAACCGAGCAAAATCCACAAATTACCACATGACTTCAGGAGAAAACAATTTGGATTAATGGATTAGCTACACTGTTAAAATACTGCACAGCCATCAGATATTATATTGCTTCCATAAGTAGGATATATAAACAAATTCTTACAAGCAAGGTAAATGCATGCGAACACCAAAGCACAAGAAGAAATAGAACTTGAAATACATCAAGAGGATGTAAAATGGTGAAACAATCAGCAAGGTTGACCCTAAAAGGTTTTTGGTTTAATGAATTGAGTTGAGTAGACTGATAAATTCTGTGTGTACCTTCCAGGTTTCAAGATGCCACTAACACGATTAAGAATGTTTATCTTCGCTTCAAGTGACTTGTATCCTGAAAGCTTTGGCAAGACCTGTAAAGCAAGTTTCAACTGGTATCAAATCATTTCTAACACTAGTAAGCTACACATAAAAAAGACCCTTTATGTGGACTCAACACTCTCAGTCTGATTTATATAGCAAAACCAGACCAGAAATATATTATATACAACCCTTAAATAAAGACCGAAAATTCTGGTAAGTATTTTCTGAAAGATGAAGAAACTTACAGAAATCATGCCTTTAAAAGAATTCCAAAGAGTTGGGAGTGGCTTTCCATGAACAACCTCACACTTGGCTTCCACGCACAAATTTTTATATCTCACCTCTATAGTGGGCAATTTAACGCCAACTCTGCAGAATTGAATTCAGGTTATCCAACAAAATGATGCATTTATGCCGTTGCAGACACAAGAAGAGAATTGTAGGCACCAAACCAACTTTGAATTGGAAAGTAAAATGAAGATATATGTGGAGTACTCTCGTTTATGATGTGACTCAGTAATGTAAGATGATTCTTCAAATCTATGTCTCTGCATACTTTTGCAAATTCATGTAGAAAGATTCAAACACATAATTAGTTATAAAAGGCTTACTTGTCCATTCTTTTCCTGATTTTCCGCAACAACTGAAGATTGTCATGCTCAATGTGTTTGATAAGCTTCTCAATGAATACATGCCGTTCAAGTGCTCCAAGCTTGGTAACATCAATGACATGTTTTCCTTGATTATCAGCCAGGTTTCTATTGCCGTTTACATCAAACAAAGATGCTTTCAACCGGTCATAAGTAGGTAATCTCTCAATTTCAGCCCACTGCAAGGCATTTTCAACATCAGTATCTTCCCTCCTTGAGCTTATTGCAGAGCTACTTCTGAAACTTGATGTCTGAAGCCTGAATGATGATCTTAGGCTTCTTCCTATCTCAGTCAACTCAATTCTCAACGACTCTATCTCATCAGTTCCAATCATCTGAGCCATGTTTACAGATTTGGAAGCTTCAAAATTTAAAAATTGAAAGGCTGGGGGGAGATTTTTATATATACATTTGTATGCTTATGCTTAAAACACATTGTGAGATTCAGCAAGGCTATGCATTATTAAGGAAGTTGAAAATTTAATTGAAGACAAAAGAATTACGGCTCCAGAAGTGACAAGAGAATCTAGGGAGTCTCACACAAATTTGAACATCTAAAGTGAGAGTATATGTGACAAAAGAAAGTGACATGTTACAATTGTTGATCAATCTCAATCCAAATATTAAAATAAAAATTCTACAGGTATAATTTCAACTTACAATGCAGATAGTGACTTTATTATTCATTCAATGCATACCTCCAATAAAATAAGCTAAGGTCAATGTTCATTATTAAATATATGTCAAGTATTAAGGCCTTTGTTTAATCATGTTTTGTATGTATATACACCTCTCCATTCTCAGGTCAAACACGCAACTTTTTACTTTCCTGCACAGCAACATACATAGCTGCAAACTGAAGAAACCAGGGACACCCTGATACGAGATATGATTCTTATAAACACAACCCTGAAGCATGCATAAGTTTAATAATTTATACACATCAATCTACACTATGCTTCAAACTGAAAAAACCAGGGGCACCATTTTTCAGTTCAGGTAACACTTTGGAAACAGTTCATGATATACACCATTGTTTTGGACTCAAATCTGATATTCATAAAAGCAATAGTTCCAATCTTGCCCCATCCCTAGAAGATCAAAGTCAACAATAATCTGCAATAAATAATTCTGTTTCATTGGTCTCAAAAACAGAAATAAAAAAAAAATAAACAAGTAGGATCACAAGCCGAAGTCAGAGACAACGTAACAGCAGAAATTGCTCGAACAAACCTGCTACAAATATATTAAAACTAGAGCTGTTGTCGTCATTGCTGATTACAGAATTTGAAGTATGCTTAATTGACAAGATTCCTTTGCACATGCATGTCATAACAAGATAATTTAATCAAGCATGATAAATGCCTTGACAGCCAAGAAATTTAAACTAGAGCAGTTGTCGTCATTGCTGATTACGGAATTAGAAGTATGCTTAACTGACAAGATTCCTTTGTACATCCACGTCATAACAAGATAATTTAATCAAGCATGATAAATGCCTTGACATCCAAGAAATTTACAGACAGAAATGTGAAAGGGAGGGCACGAGAGAATCAGCTTGATACAGCGTTTCCTCCTGACTTATCTCATTCTGCTTTCAGCATGAAGAACAGTAACAAATTAGCAATTTAACAATGTTGTGTCCTATCCATTGAGATGAAATTCACATAAGCTTCTGTGTCACAAACTTCTTAAGTCGACACAATGACGGTGAAATTTAATAAGTGCATGAAAGCAATCAAGCTGACAATAACCACATTAACAATCAAGACCATTTGACAATGACGGTGAATCATATCCACGAACCCAATTGGCAAACGTGACAAAATTATACACTTGTTTAACTAAAATACAAATAAACCAGAAGTTCGTCAAAATGATGATTACATCATCCCTCATGTAATGTTTGCAAATTGCTGCATAGCCCATAGGACAAGCTATGACCATCTCAATGTTGGATTAACATATTATTAAAAAGACTACTTTACCCTTTATAGTAATAGAAGAACGAACAGCCCATTACCAATCACAACTAACAAAACATATGGGTAAAGACTTCCTAGCAGTACACTTCATTCCAAGTTTTCAACGATCTTTTTCTTCTTCTTCTTCTTTTTTTTTTTCTATCACATGAATTGCCAGAGATTCAATCATCTAAGCAATTGACTTAAGCCATGATCATAGACTCAATGTTTGCTTTACACAATAAGAGAATTGGAAGTACAAACAAATTGACGAAAAACTTTTGAAGTAATAAGAAGAAGAAGAACTTGTTTAAGTGTATAGTCAAAGCTGAAGGTGTTCATTCCTCTCTTCACATAGTTTCTGCGAAAACAAAAATAAATTAGCAAATCCACATGACTTATACGAGAAGACAGAAGCACAACCAAAGGGCAAAATCATTAAACCCTAATTTTTAAAAATAAAATGATTACTAACATATACCGTAGTCCGTAACACGTATCCAAAAGTCTCATCTTTATTGCCTGATTTTCACATCGAAAAGTCCAATTAAGAGAATCTGGTCTAGTTTGGCCGAACAATTTTTAAGTGAATAATGTTACACGTTTAAAATAATGGATTGCATATAAATTAGGAATTGCTCTGATCAAAACTTTGTCATAAGATCTCATCCCAAACTTTTTAAATTGCGATCTTGAGATGTAGGAAGTATAAACGCCCCTTAATCAAAATGAATAAAATAAACGAAGAACAGATAGTGGAGTACATATTAAAAAAAAATGCATTAAGGACGAGATATTTTCCTTTTATTAGAAAATTGAGTTGCTCAAATCAAAGAGAAGTCAAACACTATACCCAACGTTATTAAGCTAAAAAAAAAAGGTTAGCTTAGAATCTCCGTAGCATAATACCTTAATATCAAGTTGTACAACCTTTATGGGGAAGAAAAAATCTGACTTATGAACCTATTGGAATTAATCTGCTTAGGGCTTGCTCCTTTATAAAAGACATGTTTTACTCTCGCGAGCTCACCATGCACAGACTAGTGATGTAATTAAAAGTGGTGTTAGAGAGTTGTATCGAAAAAGAGTGAAATCTCTTTGTTTTTTAATTAAATTATTCAAAATTTCTTTAATTTTTTAAGTATATCTAAACTTCCTTGAGTGTCTAATTTTTTTCGATCTTCCCATTTTATTTAATATTGAGAATATGAATACTTTTAATTATTTAATTAATTAAATAATTTTTTAATCATAATCAATTGAAAAATTAAATACAAAATTTATGTACATATATTTAGTCTATTTTTTGGAGTATAAAAAGTTGAATACATATATATATATATATATATATATATATATATATATATATATAGAGAGAGAGAGAGAGAGAGAGAGAACCAGAGAGAGAATATCATGAACTTATTTTTCTCTAAAAAATAGTATGTATGTATATGTGTGTGTGCGTGTGTTTATATATTTATATTTTGAATTTAACTTTTAATTAATTCTGAAAAAATTAATTGAAAAATTATGACAATTCTCTTACTTTCTAATAATTTTGCATTTAATATTTTAATTAATTACGATAAACATTATGTAATTAATTAAATAATTCGAGGTATTCAGATTCCTAACGTTGAACAACCACTAAGGGTAAAAGGGTAAGATCAGTTAAAAAAAAGTTGATACTTATGGTTCTTAATGTGCTTTAAAATATCAGAAAGGTTTCGATTAGTTTAGTCAAATAATAGAGGGGTTTCGCTCCTTTTTCCTATATTGTCTTTTGTTATATAAATATAGATTTCATGACAAATCTAGTTATGTGGTGATTCTTCTCCACCTAAATCGAGGTATATGGTGGTTTTGTATGCAGATTTTGCAATGATTATTGTCTTTTTTATTAGTTTGTTGTAGAAAGGTATTTTTCTCATAAAACTAGGGTCCCGAGGCTTTAGATTTTGAAAATTACAGAGTTTGGGTCAGTGTATAATTGCAAGATATTTGTCATTATATCAGTTAGAGAAGCCAAACTTAGTGTTCGAGGATTCTATTAATCATATAGAGCTCTCTATTCAGTTATGACTTATGTGCACATTAAGTGAATGTAACATTGGAAGATATTCTTGAGCACTAATCCATCCCTGCTCTCTCCTTTTTTTTTTTTTTTTTGGCTTATATCAACTGATATATTTACAATTATAATTTAATTGGGACCAGTCTATTATATCAATAATACTATAACATAGCTCAGAACTCATTATAAATTTGGAGGGATATAACATCTCTGCTCAGAGACGAGGGGAAAGAAATCGACTCCCACCCAATTACATGCATATAATTGGAAAGGAGAAGAGAGTTCTAATCTCGAACTCAAGTTCCCAAATTAAATTTGAGAGCTTAAGGCCGGTGGAGCCAGGGAAAAACCATAAAAGATTGGATATAGAGTTTTTCATAGGCTAGGCTTAGGCTAGGCCAAGTAGCCCACCTATAAAAGGTTTTTTTTTTAATTACACGAAATTATTGTTTAAATTATAATTAATATTACATGAAACTATAATTGATATTTACAAATTAGATTGTTCATGTGACCAACTTACATAAATGTTTGTGGAGTTCTACCCAAATTTTAACCCTCACTAATATTCGAGGGATGTCTACACCACTCATACTTGGGTAAGGGAGAAAACTACATTCACTCAATTATACAATATAATTAAGAAAGAAAATACCTCCACATTACACTTGTGGGGGTTCAAACAGCAGCCCTCCAAGTTGGAGGGTAGCAACCCCAACAAAGGCCGAGTGGCTACCTATAAAGGTTGTTTGAAGAGCCCAAACTTTTCTCTCTCTCATAACATAAATAATGGTTTTTTAATTATTTGCAAACATGCATATGATTCAATCTCCTAACTTAGAGAAAAAGTTATACGGGATAGGCACATCACCTCAACCTATTGAGATGGTGTATCCATCCAATTAAGATATGTTAGTTAATATGTTTAGTGGGTCGTATAGTCAGACCCACAAATTAAATAATATAATTTTATATATTTATAAATAAAAAATTTATGAATCCTATCATGATATACATTGCACCTATCAAATGACAAGCCTATAATATTCGGGAACACTACCTCAACAAGTTAAAGGGGAACGCCACCCGTAAAAGTTTCTCTCCCTAACTCGTTAGTGTCTGGAATCTTAAAAAATAGATACTTCAAAAGGGGTGATTTTTTTTTTCCATAAAACTGAGAAAATATTATTATTACAAAAAATTGAATAAGTGGAAGATTGGTGGTGATAATAAAGCATTAAACAACGGTAGCTGCTGTTTGCCTTTCTCTTTAACCCTTCCTTTGAACTCAAATGTAAAAGTTTTGATTGATGGTGATAATTAGCTGTGAGGTAAGAAATCTGGAACTGCTAGTAGCTCTTCTAACTGTTCAAAGTGGTGGAATTATCTTTAGTCCATGATATCCTACATGTTTTTAAAAGTTACCACTAAGATAGAGAAATATATAAAATAAATAATTTTAAAAAAATTTATCAAACACTATTTTCATCAAAATTTATTAAATAAGTAACTTTTAGTATTTTAACTCAAGTAGGCTTCAGAAAGTGAATTTAGACTACCTTCAGAAAATTAATACAAACTAAAGGCACATGCAGCTGTTAGTGAGTTAAAGAAATTGGCAAGTCCAGGGGCAGTTGTTACTATTCCGAGGGTTGAATGCAAGTCTGTCATATTATATAACTCAAGCTTTAATAGTGACGTTTGAGCTTGCAGAAGCAGAAGCAATCAGATTTGGAGTCAAATTTGCTAATGCCTTTGATGATGATAGAGAGTCGAATGCTATGAAAATGTTGTAAATTTGATAAAGGGCAATAAAAGCAGCTCCGAAGAGACCTTCTGGGCAATTTTAGAAATTCAAGAGGATGGTATCGTAATTTGATCATCTTAACAAATAGCTAAACTGTGCACATCAATTGTATAGTCAACTATTTGCTACAATATTGATCAAGAGTACACATAGTTTAAAAATGTGCAAATTCTAGTTCTAGGCTATATAAGTTGCAAAATTACATCCTCCAAAGAATATGTTTTACCTTCTGAGAAAGTTCAACCCTTCTATACAAAATGAAAAAAGAACAGCAAAAACAAGAGGACAGATGATAAGAACAGCAGCCGTAATCGGCAAGCGATCATGGTGAAACCCATAATAATCTTCTATAAAGGAAGACAATTTTCTTTGTTTCGCCAAATACAATAATTTCCTTGCCAATATCTCCATATTGTGAAGCAACCATACCATTTAGTGCCCTAGAGGTAGGCATCATATAAGTCACCCAAATCCACCATTTAGGAATTTTCTACAGAAAATTAAATATCAAAGCTAATATTCAAAACATTTTCCTAGTTATGTCTATACTCATAGATACACATAAATGTTAACATAGCATCTATTATGGTACAGTTTAGAGGCTACTATTAGGGGCTCAAAAGGCAAGGCGTGGGTGTGTGCTTGCAAGGATAATTCGACACTCAAGCAATGGCTCGTAGGAAAATTATGACGTCAGGAAGACTGAGAATAAAGAGATTAGAGGAAGATGATTGTTGAAAATAGCAGCCATTACCAGTCAACAGCTGACCTTAGTGACACATTGGCATGCCACCTAAACTACACCCATTTACAGTCAGCTGATGAAAGAAATGAGATAAATTCAATGAGGTGCAAAATAGTTACACAGAGGAATATCAGCACATGGGAATGAATGGATTGAGGTTCTAGAAGCATTATATAATTGGCTAATTTTTCACATATTATTTTGTTTTTATCTGAAATTGTTATCTTTAGCTAGCTGTCATTTTGTTTTTTTATGTATATATAGATGATGGCCTATAAACTTTATTCATTTTAAGTTAATTTAAATACAATATCCTCTAGTTTTCTACTCTGGTTGCTCAAGAAAAGCAATTCTTAAGGAATTCAAGTTGGGATCAGAGCCTTCTTTAAGCTATGGCAAGCAGCAACAACACACAAGCAAATATGAACCAAAATGATCAAATGGGCAACTTGAATCAAATTGAAAAACACCTCTCAAAACATTGAACAAAACCCACTCAACACATCACTAGCAACACCTATGTATTTACGACTCCCATTAAGCTAAATCAAAACAATTTCATGCTCTGGAGATCACAAGTGATTTCCAGTATTAAAGCAAATGAGCTTGAGGGTTTCATAGATGGCAACTATATCTGCCCTCCTAGAGTCTTTATAAACCTTGGACAAGGTCAAACAATAGTCAGCACCCCTAACCCAGAATACCAAGTCTGGAAGAAACAAGACCACATTCTCTTAAGTTGGTTGTTGTCTTCACTCATTGAGGAAGTATTAGGCACTGTGGTGGATTGTTCTACCTCTTTTGAGTTTGGACAAATCTTTCCAATCAATTCGGTGCAAGAACTAGAGCTAGAATTTTACATCTCAGAACACAAATCCAGACCACCAAAAAGGGCTCACTAACCATTTATGAGTATTACTCTAGAATGAAATCTATATTAAATGCACTTAAGGTTGCAGGGAGTAACATGAGTGATGATGACTTTATCATGTGTGTATTTGTTGGTTTGAGATCAGAATATGACTCAGTTGTAGCTAGCATAAATTCAATGTAGGAAAGTCCCTCACATTCTGAGGTCTATGGCATGCTTCTCAGCCAAGAAAACAAAACATAACACAACCTAAGCTTAGGGACTATAGAGGCAAACTATGTACAAATGAGAAATGGGGGAAGAAATTGGAACAACCATGATAAGGTTGGAAATCACAACCAACCTAGCATAGTTTTCAGAACCCCTAGCAATGGATCTAGTAATGGTCAAGGAAATCAGAATTCTCAGGACAAAGGGAAAGGCAAAGCTGTGGCTAATGATGATGGCTCAGACCCAAAGGGGCCTTGTCAAATTTGCTGGAAAATGGGACACACAGCTGCTGAATGTTGGCATAGATTAAAAAAGAATTATGTGCGACAACCAAGCCAAAGGAGAGAACCAAGAGGTGCATATATGGCTGAAACTAATGGCCAACGCAGTGGAGCCTGGTACTTGGACAGTGGTGCCACTAACCATACGACAAATTCCCTTAGTAACATAAACATCAACCCTGAGTATCAAGGTAATGAAAAATTGGCTGTTGGAAATAGTGAAAAACTCTTGATCTCTCATGTTGGTAACTCTATGCTTTCCACTTCAAATCCACATAAACACATTACCTTGAATGATATATTATATGTGCCAAGCATCATTAAAAATCTCATTAGCATTTCCAGATTATTACATGATAATGATATAGATGTTGAATTTCAAAAATCTGTGTTTTATCAAGGATAAGAGACAAGGGAAAATTATGGTGAAAGGAGTGGCTAGAAAGGGACTTTATGAGCTGCTGTGCTTGCCTACTCACCTAAGCAGGAACAAAACTCCTTATGTCGTTGTTTTGTCTTCATCTTTTGTGCTTAAGTCAATAAATTGCATCAATAATCCAGTGTCTATGCCGTCGTCTAATTTGAATGTCAAGTTAGCAAATGTTAGTGTTGAGTCCTTTGAAGCTAATAGATCAAGCAATGATGCTTTAAGAGACATTGATATGGCATCTCAGACTAGGGCATCCAAATCAGTTTGCTCTAAAAAGCACTTTGTTGTCTTGTAATCAGTTCAAGTTAAATAAGAATTATGTTCCTTCATTTTGTTGTGCATGTCAGTATGGAAAACAATCTAAACAGAACTTCAAAAGTACAAAACCTAAAACCAGCAAAGCTTTATAATTGATTCATGCTGATTTATGGGGACCAGCACCAATTCCCTCAAGTCATGGACATATATATTACATATCTTTTGTAAATGACATGACAAGATACACCTGGCTATTTCCTTTGACAACCAAATCCCAAGCTCTCACTAGATTCATCACCTTCAAAAGTCAAATTGAAAACTAATTTTAATATGAAAATTAAAGCATTACAGACATACATGGGAGGAGAGTTCAAACCATTTAAGCAATTTCTTAACAAAGAGGGCATAACATTGAGACAATCATGTCCTTATCTACATGAGCAAAATGGCAAGGTTGAGAGAAAACACAGACATGTGGTAGAAACTAGACTCACATTGCTAGCACAATCTAAAATGCCATTAAAATTATGGTAAGAAGCCTTCACGTATGCCACCTACATTATCAACAGATTGGCTTCACCAGTTATTGGAAATAAAACCCCTTTTGAACTGCTTTACCATTACAAACCAAATCACTCACAAATCAAAGTATTTAGGTGTGAATGTTACCCATTTTTGAGACCATACAACAAGCATAAGTTTGATTTCCATACTGCCAAGTGCACACTGCTAGGGATAAGTATAACTCACAAGGGATATGTTTACATGCATCACTCAGGTAGAATATATATCTCTACAAGTGTCAAATTCAATGAAAGCTCATTTACTTTTTCTAATGACCCCAAGTTCAGTAGACAAAAGTCCACAAATCAGAGTGATTTCATTATTCTTTTAGAAAAATTTCAAGTCGTGTTGTTCTCTCTTGATACTCCTCAAATCACTCAGTCAACAACTGATCAAAGTCACTCTCTTGAAACTTCTGAGACTTTGATCTTGTATGCATTTATGTTTCATTTATTTTTTAAATGGCTTATTGAAAAGTTTTAAATCACAAAATGATTTAAAATTGATCAATTTTTAAGCCAAAAATAAAATGGTTTGAATAAAACAAGTATAAGAGATTGCCAAAATTCAATAAAAATAAAAATTCTGGATGACCGAATTTATCAAACCGGTAAGCCGGATTAGCTTTAGTTGCTCTTGGGTTGTTTTTCAGATAACCGAATTGGCAAACCAGTAAGCTATTTAAGGAAGTTTTATTTCTAGACAACAACCGGACACCCGATTCTTCAAACCGGCCAACCGAATTCTTTTTAAAAAATTCTAGGAAATATCGGGCCAACCAGGTAAGGAAATCGGTAAGCCGGTTTCAGTTTGAACACATTTTGGAAATAATTCGGCCAATCAATAAGCCATTTAAAAAATAAATGAAACATAAATGCATCGATTCCCTCACTTCTCCTCCTTTAGCTTCTCAGTTCGTCGGCTTTTATAGGCAACAATTGCCTCCTCTTCACTCTTTTTATTCTAATTTAATTTATTATTATTTTATTTTTATTTTTTTATAAATTAAATGAGTGTTGAGAAGTGTGATGGCCAGGAGGTGTGATGGCCTTCTGACCATCACGAGCAACCAAAGCATGGTTGCCTTTTGCTCTTTTGTCCTATTGTTCTTTTTTTATTTTTTATTTTTTATTATTACATCTCCTCAATTGTGCTCCAATAGTTCTTCTTTATTCATGCTTTCAATTCCAATTCCATCTTTATTGTTGAAAAATATTTACAAGATAAAAATTATTATTTTATGAATTAATTTAACATAAAATATATTTGGGGAGCATTAAGATAATTTACAAATGATGAGTGCATTAATCGATACAATAAGTGCAAAACTAATAGTTTTATTGTTATTAAATGTACACTTTTTAACGTCAATCAACTGCTAACATATGCTCTATACTTGATTCTATGTAGGTATTTATAGGTGATGATGATCAATCAAACTTTGGAGATACGACACAATCAGAAGAACCAAACGAAGGGGAAGCATCAGAGCTCGAATTAAAGCCCTTACCGAAAGAATTGAGGATGTCTATCTTGGAGGACAACAGACTTATCCAGTGGTAGTTTCTTATCAACTCACAAGTGATCAAGAAGTTAAGTTACTGGCTGTACTAAAAAGGCATAAAACTGTATTTGGTTGGATCTTAAAAGACATAAAAGGCATTAATCCTTTAATCTGTGCACACCGAATACACGTAGAGAAAAAATGCCAAAACAACTCGTCAACCACAAAGAAGACTAAATCCTCACATGAAAGAAGCGGTAAAGAATGAAGTCCTTAAACTACTAGATATACGAATTATCTACCGTATCTCTGATAGTAAATGGGTAAGTCCAACACAAGTAGTACCAAAATAATTTGGAATAAATGTTGTAAAAAATGAAAAAAGTGAACCAATCCCAACACAAATTGTTTCTTTTTATAATTGTTCCAATGACAGTAACTTCAAACAAACAACTTAAGAAGATTTGTGTACTTTCTGGATTTCAGTATGGAAAGTATAAAGAGTTTGTTCAAGCAGCTGTAGATCTTGGTCATGCTATAGTAGAGAGAAAACTACATCTTGTATATAGAGGAGGTGACCGAGAGTTATCAAAGTTTTTCTTTGAGGCTACTTTTGTTCGAGGAAGTCAAGTGGTAGGTATTATTTTAAAAGCTTTAAAATTTTTAGGATATCTATTAAACCCACCAACTAGAGAAGAGTTAATTGTCTCATGTATGTAGAAAAGAATATCTGAAAGGGAAATTATCATCTTACTGCTAAAGTTTTACTGATATATCATGTTAGTACCAAGGTTTGCTGAAAAGTGCATTTTACTACCAAAGTTTTGCGCCGTTATCAATTTACTACCATTCCGTTATCAACCTAGATTGCGAGCCAATATTGAGCTCCCGATTACGATAGGCTCGAGGCCGTTCAAGAAAACGATGATACTAGATTTTGTTGTCGTTGAAGAAAGCATCTCGTATTATATGATTTTTAGGCAGTCGTTCTTGAGAATCAATTAGTACGTCATGTCCACCCAATACTTGGTGCTCAAATATTAGGTGCATGGAGTTATTGGTCTAAAAAACCATGCAAGTCACTTCATTGATGCCTGAGGGGATTTAAAGAAAGGCCGATAGGAACCAGCAGAGGATTTGGAAAAAGTAACTATTTGACATAATGACCCCAGCAAAGTCGTGAAGATTGACTCATGTTTGAGGTAGGAGTTAAGGAAAAGGTTAATAGACTGCTTGAGTGCACATGTGGACGTATTTGCCTAATTGCACAAAGACATGCAAGGAGTTAATCCCAAGGCTGCCTGCAACAAATTAGTGATAAGAAAATATGCAAGAATAGTAAAACAAAAGATGAGGTGTTCCCATCAAGAGCGATATGATGCGATAAACGTTGAAGTAAAAAGTTATTGCGAGCAGGATTCATTGATGAAATTAGCGAATGAGTGTGGACTTCACAGATCTTAACAAAGAATATTTAAAGGACAACTTTCCTCCGCCTAAAATTTTCAATAATAGGACACAGTATGCTTAGCTTCATAGACACGTTCTTTGATTACAATCAAATACCCATGTTCGAACAAGACGAAGAGGATGATGCTTTTATTACTAACATGGGTTTATTTTCCTATAGGATTATGCATTTTGGCCTTAAGAACGTATGAGCAACTTACCAGAAGTTGGTGAATATGATCTTCAAGCACTTAATTAACAAGGCAATGAAAGTGTATATTGATGGCTTGATCACAAAATTGAAGAATCTTGATGAGCACGTGAGACACATCGAGGAAACTTTCGACCTGTTGAGGAGGTATAAGATGAAGCTAAACCCGAAGAAATGCATATTTGTGGTTAGATTAGGAAAATTTCTAGGGTTCATGGTGAGCCACAGGGGAATTAAGGCAAACCCCAAAAAGATTAAAGTAATCATAGAAACGAAATCTCCTCGTACACTTAAGTAGATCCAAATTCTCACGAGAAAATTAATAAAACTTAACTGATTTATATCCCAAGAAATAGATAAGTGCCATGTCTTCCTCCAAGTTATGAGTAGAAGGAAAAAGAAAAAATGGACAAGGAAGTGAGAAGAGGCATTCTAGCAGCTAAAGAAATAAGTGATCAAAGCTCTATTGCTATCAACACCGCAAGAGGGTAACACACTTTATTTATACTTGGCAGTATCACGAAGGGCCACGAGTTAAGTTTTTATTAAAGAAAAAGCAGGTACTCAGCATCCAGTCTACTACACAAGCAAAGTATTACTCGATGCTGAGACAGGATATCCAAAAAAAAAATGGGCACTAGCACTAATTACAGCTGCTCGAAAACTAAGACCCTAATTTCAAGTGCACAGGGTAGTTGTGATGACGGACCAACCACTCTATAAGACGTTGTAGAAACCAAAATCCTCTAGTCGCTTGGTAAAATAGTCTGTGGAATTAAGCGAGTTTGACATTAGCTGTCAGCCTCGAGTGATAATTAGGGCACAGGCATTAGCTAACTTTGTGGCTAAATACACAGAATCGGATAAGCAAGCTTATGGCAATCAACGTATAAGCAAAGAGAATACCAGCGAAGTGCGGCTGGTCAACGTAGATGGATCGCGTAGAGAACCAAGAGCAAGAGCAAGGGTGATTTTACACAACTCAGATAGAGAAGAAGTATCATATGCACTGAAATTTGAGTTTGAAGTAAAGAATTATCAGAGTACGAAGCTTTCATTGCAGGATTAAAGTTGGCTTTGGTAGTACAAGCAAAATGAGTGAAATTTTGACTAGATTCGCAATTTATAGCCAATCATATTAATGAAAACTTCCAAGCAAAAGATGAGAAGATGGAACAATATCTAAAAAAGAAAAGATAGTTGACCAAGATGTTTCAAGTAGTAGAGGTTGAGCAGATATCTAGGACGAAAAACTATCGAGCAGACATCTTAGCTAGGATGGCGGCTACATCAGATCCAAAAATGCCATGGTCTATTCCTATAGAAATCAAAACCTCTCCTAGTATCGAGCAAGAAGTTGAAGTGATGAACGTACATTATATTCGACTCAATTGTCTATTATATTCGAGATGGTGTGTTGCCGACAGACAAGAAATAAGCCAAGATGCTGAGGTGCCAAGTAACTTGATATACTTTAATTGATGATGTGTTGTACCAACGTAGGTATACATTGCCCATCCTGCAGTGTTTAAACAATGATAAAGTAAATTATGTGATGAGGGAAGTAAATGAAGGGATATGCGGTAACCACTCAGGAGCAAGGTCGTTGGCTTTTAAGATTTTGAGGCAAGGATACTTTTGGCTAACAATGCATCAAGATGTACATGAGAAAACCAGGCTACAACAGTTGCCAAAGCTTCACCAACTTTCCTGTCCAGCCACCAGAGGAGCTCACTGCCATGTCTTCCCCATGGCCTTTCGCACAATGAGGAATTGATCTGATAGGGCCCTTACCAAAAGGACAAGGAGCAGCCACGTATGCCATAGTAGCAATTGATTACTTTATGAAGTGGATAGAGGTTAATGCCCTCAATAAGATAATAGAAAAGAAAACAACTGACCTCATCTAGAGAAATATTGTATGCATATATGAGATCCCTCACACCCTCACGATATACAACAGAGGGCAATTTGATAATCAAAGTTATAGGGAGTTCTAAAAGAATTTAAGCGTCAAGCTGAGGTTTTGTTCACCAGCTCACCAAAAGCAAATTTACAAGTTGAGGCAGCTAATAAAATTATAAAGAAGCTCCTGAACTTATTTAGGGGAGAAGAAAAGGGCATGGGTAGATAAATCATCTAGTGAGTTGTGGGCCAACAGAACCACCCATGAGACAGCTACAAGGGAAACCCTGTTTGCCTTGACTTTTGGTTATGAAGCTATTGTCTTATAGAAGTTGCAATGGGCACACATCGAACGGAACACTTTGACGAGGAATAAAATGATGAGCAGATGTGTTTGAATTTGGACTTATTGTTGAAAAGAGAAAAGTAACATCGAGGAAAATTATGGAGAACCAACAGTGGGTCACTTAATACTACAACAAGAAGGTCTAACAAAGATAATTTAGGAGTGGCGATTAAGTGCTCATAATGTGAATCAGAATACCCAAGACCCAAGATAAGGGGTATTTGGTCCCAACTGAAAGGGGCCATATAGGATTTTACGAATTGGACTAGGAACATACAAGTTAGCTTATATAGATGGCTGCAAGGTAAAGCAATCATGGACAGCCGAGCACTTAAGGAAATATATCCAGCAAGCATTTCTCTAACATGCTACTTTGAGAATTTAATTTCTGCAATGTTTATATTTAATTTAGTTATAATTACTCGATGCACATGCTCTATTTGTTTTTTGTAATAGTTAAAATACTTAATAATAAGAAATTGTTGAAGTTCATTCAAATAATGCCTTTTATTTTTCTAAGGCAAACAAGAGACTTAATAACCTCAAAGCCTGCCCAAGGCAA
Organism: Citrus glauca; assembly: GCA_029633175.1. Lineage (NCBI taxonomy): Eukaryota > Viridiplantae > Streptophyta > Magnoliopsida > Sapindales > Rutaceae > Citrus > Citrus glauca. The sequence goes on from JAQOOD010000006.1 coordinate 18,201,431, forward strand.
GACAAAATCAAAGTTTGCCAAAGCTTGCTTGGTCAAAAGAAGACGAGTAGGCAAACAAAAGACTTAACAGTCTGAAAACCTGCTCAAGGCGAGATAAATTCAAAGTTTTCCAGAGCTTGGTCGGTTAACAAAAGACGAGTCGGCATTAGCTTGCAAATTTTTTTCTAAGGCAAAGAAAAGATTTAATAATCTCAAAGCCTGCTCGAAGAGAGACAAAGTTAAAGTTTGTCGAAGTAGCTCGATCAAGAAAAGATGAGCACGCATTAATTCACAAAATATTTTCTAAGGCAACCAAAAGACTTAACAGTCTCAAAGTCCGCTCGAGGCAAGAAAAATTCAAAGTTTGTCAAAGTCCGCTAGAGGCAAGAAAAAGTCAAAGTTTGTCAAAGCCTACTCGGCTGACAGAAGACGACCAGGCATTAGTTCGGAAAATATTTTTCGAAGGCAAACAAAGACTTAACTGTCTCAAAACTTGCTCGAGGTGAGACAAAGTCAAATTTTGTCAGAGCTTGCTCGACCAACAGAAAACAAGCAAGCATTAGTTCGCAAAATATTTTCTAAGGCAACCAAAAGAGTTAACAGTCTCAAAAATTGCTTGAGATGAGACAAAGTCAAAGTTTGCCAGATCATTCTCGGCCAAGAGAAGACGAGTAGGCATTAGTTCAAAAAATATTTTCTAAGGCAAACAAAAGACCTAATAGTCTCAAAGCCTGCTCAAAATGAGACAAAGTCAAAGTTTGCCAGATCCTACTCGGCCAATAGAAGACGAGCAGGCATTCGTTCGAAAATATTTTCTAAGACAAACAAAAGACTTAACAGTTTCAAAGCATGCTCAAGGAGAGACAATGTCATAGTTTGCGAGAGCCTGCTCGGTCAAGACAAGATGAGTAGCCATTAGTTCGTAAAATATTTCTAAGGCAAATAAAAGACTTAACAATCTCAAAACCTGCTCGAAGTGAGACAAAATCAATGTTTGCCAGAGCCTGCTCGGTCAATAGAAAACGAGCAGGCATTAGCTCGCAAAATATTTTCTAAGGTAAAGGAAAAACTTAACACTCTCAAAGTGAGACAAAGTCAAAGTTTGCCAGAGCATGCTCGATCAAGAGAAGATGAGCAGACATTAGTTTGCAAAATATGTTTTAAGGCAAACAAAAGACTTAACAGTGTCAAAGCCTACTCGAGGCAAGACAAAATCAAATTTTTCCAAAGCTTGCTCGGCCAACAAAAGACGAGCAGGCATTAGTTCGGAAAATATTTTTAAGGCAAACAAAAGACTTCTTAACAGTCTCAAAGCCTGCTCAATACGAGACAAAGTCAAAGTTTGCCAGATTGTACTCGGTCAACAGAAAATGAGCAGGCATTAGCCAAAAAATATTTTCTAAGGCAAACAAAAGACTTAATAATCTCAAAATCTGCTCAAGGTGAGACAAAGTCAATGTTTATGAGAGTTTACTCGGTCAAAAGAAGATGAGCAGACATTAGTTCGTAAAGTATTTTTAAGGTAAACAAAAGCCTTAACAATCTACCTTCTCGAGGTGAGATAAAATCAAAGTTTTCCAGAGCCTGCTCAGTCAAGAGAAGACAAGCAGGCATTAGTTTGCAAAATATTTTCTAAGGCAAACAAAAGAGTTAACACTCTCAAAGCCCGGTGGAGGCGAGACTAAGTCAATGTTTACGAGAGTTTGCTCATTCAACAGAAGACTAGTATGCATTAGTTCGCAAAATGTTTTCCAAGGAAAACAAAAGACATAACAGTCCTAAAATTGCTCGGGAAGACACAAAGTCAAAGTCTGCTAGAACCTACTCGGTTAAGAGAAGACGAGCAAGCATTAGTTCCCAAAATATTTTCTAAGACAAACAAAAGACTTAAAAATCTCAAACCCTGCTCGGGGCAAGACAAAGTCAAAGTTTGCCAATGCTTACTTGGTCAAAAAAAGTTGAGCAGGTATTAGTTCACAAAATATTTTCCAAGGAAAAAATAAGACTTAACAGTCCCAATGCCCACTCGAGGAGTGACAATGTCAAATTTTCTAGAGCTATATCGGGCAGATGAAATCAAGGAGACGGCTAACTTGGAAAATATAGTAAGGCAAATGAAATGTTGAAGTCTCAATGCCTTACCAAACAACCAATCAATTTATAGAATATGCTAAAGAGGGCAAAAGTCCCTAAGTGCTAAGACCTCCTCGAAAGATAACCATATAAAAGTTCATATAAACTTGCTCAGGTAATTAGCTAGTAACCATAATTCACAAAGTAAATAAAGAGCAAATATTATTAATGTCTAAAACAGATAAGCAGAAAAAAAATTATAATTCTTGTGGAGGACGATTCACTTGCTCTGCTAAAGCAGAGGTACAATCAATTGCGGAAAAAATATTTATATCAGCATCCCTAAGAGGTTCTTATTGACCTTCTGCTTTTTGATCCTGCTCTTCTATATACTTGTTTACACCCTTCTCTAATATGCTCATGTCCAGCTCTGGATATTCCTTTTTCAGGACAGATATGTTGCACTTGTAGCCAAAGGCTAGTCTAGAGTTGTATTCCTCATTAATCTATTTCTCCAACCCACCGACCATGTCCTTGAGTTTAGAAATCTACAATGTTGAGGACTTCAGCTGCTCTTCATACATAGATTTATAGGCATCTCGTTCGCTTCTAACAGTATCAAGTTTCATTTTCACCTCAGCCAACTCACGTTCGAGTTTGGTGGCCTTGGACTTAGCAAGAGCAGCTTTCTCCTTGAGATTGAGGACTTCTTTGTAGAGCATAACTAATCACTCATCTACACGATCTATTTTCTCATTTTTTTTCTTTAGAGACTAGATCTCTACTTGTCGCTTCCTATTATGTTGAGTAGCTTTGAACTTATGGTAAATAGTTACAATTGCAAGTTAAAACACAATTTTTTTAGGGAACTGGTCGTATCACCTAGAGTTAGGCCCTCAAGCTCCTTGACAAACTTAAACTCCACTGCGTTCCTTCTGGTATATAGCCAAGAACTTGGTTCGGTCTTAGGGTAGTAATGATGAAGCATGATTAGTCGATGGGGCACGGTCCTTGGGACTCTTCTTACTTAGTGTTTCATCTACACTCTTGTGAACCTAAAGAAGGGGTAGGAGACCTGGTCCACGCAACATTAATTCTTTTAGGGGAATAGGAGTGCTACTCGACTCACTCTTAGCACAAGCACATTTCTTTGTCATAGCACTAAAGATCCTATCGCCTATTCCTGCTGCTACTTCTACTAGCTGGGATTCAACGAGGTAGGTGGGTTCTAAGAGATTTTTACATGAGCAAGTGTTGAATAGGGCAGTCTAGACCTTAAGCAATAGCCTCTCTTCAATGTTCTAAACTAGGCTCCAAGAATCTGAAAGGCCAAGGTAAAAGATAAGAACGAAAGCAATCAACAATCATAAGCTTGAGGTGTTAAAAGTAGTAAAGGACATGTGGTCCAAAAACGTAAAGGGATGTGGACACTTCCAATTGGTGCCTAAGCCACTTGGCCTTAGTTTCCCTTAACAAAAATGAACTTGCTCTTTCAATTACCATATGAGGTTAGAATATTTGTGATTGGTTTTCTCTTCGCAATGCTGGACATGAAGTAATACCAACCTGCATCCTTTAGGCTACTTCTCAATTAATATAAATTTTTTTATCTTAGCAGTTATGGGTTCACTTAGCTCACACATATTCCATAGTATAAATAGACCAAAAAGCACCACCATCCATTTAGGTTAAGTTGGCCTGGAGCTAGGTGCATTTCACCCAACACTTTTACAAAATAGGGTTAAATAGGTAATCTAACACCTAGCTTAAAGCACTTTAAGTATAGGGTCACATATCCATTTGGGGGTCGACTAGGGATATCTCTTTTCCTAATAATGACGAGACAGATGTCATCAGGTATGTGATGTTCGATATTTAATGCAATAAGTATCAATGTGCAAGTGTACATAACAAGTGATATACTGATGAGTATTCAGATCGTCTCCACAGGGATTGATGTTATCAGATTTGGTATAACAATCTGAACAGTGTAGTTTTGTTCTAATTTAAAATAAGTCAATTAATGAAACTAACAAAACTAATTAAAAAATGCAATAAAGAAAATTATCACGTTAAACACAAGGATGTAACCAATGGAAAATGAATAGTTAAGTGAATAAGCTCACTTAATGGCTTTGACTATCTTTATTTCAATTACAATACCATTGCTACAGCATTTACTATAGCACTGGGCAGAATCCCTCATGCATCTTCAATCTCGCTTATTAGATATCTTATACCTAATGCAACCTAATAGTGACCAATTGTTATGCTAACATTAAATACAACATTAAGCATTCTAGGTTCAATTTAACCCGCAAGGTCAATCTCTATTTCTAGTTCATCACTAATTTTAGATCAAATATGACCTTATTCAAATTGAGATTTACTCAACTTAAAAAACCCAATGTAAAATCAAAGTATTGTTCTTAATATGTTCCACTAAGTCAAACTATTTTTAAGTTCTTTCTTAGTTAGTCTCCACTAAATGGGTGGTCACCTAAAATAGGGAATGGAAATAAATACGATGAAGATAAAATGTTATAGTAAATACAAAGCAACACACATATGTTTGCTAGCTAAACACCCATTAAGATCGTTTATAACTCAAGTTCAATTAATGATTTGTGATAGAACAGTAAATAAAATTGTTATAGACATCCAATACATGCCTGTAATTAAATAGAAAACAAGAAAATAAGAAGAAGAACTTCGTTTTGCTTAGTCTTATTGATATTTTCTTTGTTTCCTCCTTGAATCTTCTGTTACAACCTTCAATCTATCTCTTAATTGTTGTTTTCTTTTTGTTTCTTTTCGATATTCTCCTTGGGCGACGGCTCCTCTCTCTCTTTTCATGTTTGCCCCTTTTATAATTTAGAATTAGGGCAATTGAAGTGTGTGGTACGTGTCGTCCATTTTTTAAAACTTTAGATCGCAATCTTTTAGTTATTGCGTGCAAAATCCAGTCTATCATTTCTCCAAAATTGCTACAGCATCTTCACTTATCCAAACTTGTTTCAACTTCTCTGTAGCCAAGTTCTTCTATTATCTCTGCAAGTATGTTATAGTAGCATTCCTTCCCTAAAACTTGAGCTTTCGATTACTTATAATTATGCACATAATCTAAGCACAAAATATTCTAAAACAAGTCAATTTATTAAAAATAAACTAAAATAAATGCTCATGCAAAATGTAACTAAAATGCAACTTGTGTCTCTAGCTGATAATTCTTTTGGGCGAAATATTCTAGATTCATTGGGTCAATTGAAAGAGTTGAAATATCTTGCGATTGGCGAAAACAACCTCTCCGATGCAATACCTCTTTCCATTTACAATCTTTCCCTCTTTGTTATTTTCTCAGTGTCACAAAATCAAATTCATGGAAGCCTTCCACCGAGTTTAGGTCTTAATTTTCCGAATCTCAAACTTTTTCCAAATCAGCCAAAACTTCTTCAGTGGTTCCATTCCAATTTCTTTATCCAATGCTTCAAAACTTGAACTTATTCAAATTTCGAAAAATAGTTTTTTAGAGCCATGAAGAATCTTTCATCCATATATTTAAGATTTAGTAATTTAGGAAGTGGGGATAGTGATAAGATGGGGGTTTATGAATTATTTGGCCAATTGTATCAAATTGCAAGTTCTCAGTTTAGTCGGAAATCAATTGAGAGGAGCATTACCACATTCAATCGCTAATATATCAAGTCAACTTCAAATTTTGTTCCTTGGGATTAATCAGTTATATGGAAGCATCCCTTAAGGAATAAGTAACCTTGTTAACTTATATTCATTAGGGATTGAGGAAACCAATTTACAGGCTCAATTCCTAAAGAAATGGGTAAGCTTCTGAACTTACCGGGTTTGGATTTAAGTGACAACCATTACTCAGGGGAAATTCCTTCCACTTTGGGAAATCTGTCGTCATTACTTCAGATGTTCTTAAACAACAACAATTTATCAAGCATCATCCCTTCTAGTCTAGGAAATTTGAAACAATTGGCATACTTAGAAATGTTCCAAAATGACCTCAGTGGAACTATCCCAGAGGCCATTTTCAATATATCTTATCTTTCAAATTCACTGAATTTGGCCCAAAACCACTTCATTGGATCTATACCTGCAAGGATCGGTAATTTGAAAGCTCTAAGGCATTTTGATGTGTCTAATAATGACTTATTTGGTGAAATTCCAAGTGAAATTGGTCTTTGCTATAGCCTTGAAGAGATTTATCCGGTGGGAAACTTCTTCCATGGATCGATTCCTTCATTTTTCAAAACTTCAAGAGGCATTCGAAAGGTCGATCTTTCGCAGAATAATTTGTCTAGCGAAATTCCAAAATTCGTTGAGAATCTTTCTTTGAAATATCTTAACTTATCCTTCAATGATTTTGAAGGGAAACTACCAACAAAAGTAGTTTTTGCAAATGCAAGTGGAATATCAGTTGTAGGTTGTAATAGACTTTGTGGGGGCATACATGAATTGCAACTTCCCAAATGCACCGTAACATATGCACTTTGATTTTTCTTAATTAAATGTATGATTTAATTTTTCCTCTTCGATATTAACTTTAAAATTTGTCACAATATTAAATCGAGATAAATTGAGCACGATTAAAAGATCGAGTAGTCGGATTTTAATTTCGTTACGAGTTCGGTATAAGCTTAATTTGTATTAAGCTCAAGTGCAAAAAAAAAAAAAAAGAGAAGCCAGTTTTTATAAATGGAAAGAGGAAGCTGGTTTCCAAAAAAAAAAGGAAAGAAAAGGGGCACGCAAGGCAGAGAAAGGGAAAGAGAGTTGACCTGGTTTGACCCGTGAATCCGACCTGACCCGCGACCTTGACCCGAATAGATCTCACAATTCCGGCCACCTAATCGACCGAGCTTGGTACTGATCTAAAGCTTGGAAGCCGACTGTCATAACCCAGCCATCCTCATTGCCGGAAAATGACTGGAACACTGCCGTTTGAAGCTCAAAAATTCACGGCCAAAAACCCATCACTATCTCCGTCGATTTCCCCCGAGTTTGGGCACGCGTCCAGCTGGGTTCTACTCCTCACGTCACCAGTATTATTTTCCGACCAATCTCGTCACCTGAAACGGTCGAATTACCACCAATCAACCATTTGGAAAGCTCATGGCTATTTTCATAGTATATGCTGATTTTATGATACAGTGCAGTATGTTTTGATAAATAAGTATTTGATGCTTCAATTTAATGATTTTCTAGAAAATTGATTTTTATCTATATGTTGATTTTTATTGTTATTAAGAATAAGTTTGATTAATTATTTTATTGTCGTTTTTGAGTAAATGCATGATATTAGAATTGAGTGGATTTGAGATATGTTGAATAAAAAGAAAATGAGATTTCAGATGTGATTATATGTTTATGTACATGTGTATAAAATGTTATTTGAGAAATCATTGGACAGTACCCTTTTCATCCAGATACAGAGATACAGATAATACGAGATGAATACAAAGATACAGATGAGATAAAATAGAGGTCTTTGGGGCCCGTCTGAACACACATAGAGGCTTTAGGCCGTGTGTTTGGGCGCTTTTGCTTTTTGGGTGCCTTATGCATGCAGTATGATGATTATAGAGACACAGATGTTGAGATACATGAGATATGAGATGATATTTTCCCCATCTATCCGTTGTAGCTCCGGGGCATGATGGTTCCCTAATTGCCCGTTCGTCGAGGCCCGGATATGATGAGATCATTCCCCTGGGTACTTGTTTGATGATAGTTTTTGGTATTCAGTATTTGATATGATAAGTATTATGATTCCATCGATTTTATGCAGATTTATGTAATATAGTATTTCAGTGACTGATTTGAATTAAATAAGTTTATATAAGTTCTTATGATATTTTGATGAAATTAATTTGAGAAAGATTAAATCATTTTAAATAAATTTATTTTCAAAAACTACTATCCACTCACTGAGCTCACTGAGTTTTATACTCACCTCATTGTTATTATATTTTTCCCCCCACAGGAGATTTGCAGGTACATCAGTCGACCCATTAACGATAGTTAGATTTGAAATTGGCCACGTGCTAGTGCTAAGAGTCATAGATTTAATATTTTGATATTTGAGATATTGTGAATTGTATTTATTTGTTATATTTTGTAATTAAGGATAACCATTGTATTTTAATATTATAATGATTTGGGTGATATTTAATATGTTGCCTTGAGAAGTTGGTTATGAAGGTTGGATGGATATTGAGTTTTTTTAAGTATTGTTTTGTAAATTGTAGGTTTGGACTGTTTTATTTATAGAGGAGATTCTATCGAATTTCTGACAGAATTCTTAGATATCATTATTATTATAGATTCAATTATACAGGTTTAGATAGACTCGCCCTGGGTGTGCGGGACGGGTCATTTCAGTTGGTATCAGAGCATGGTTATAGATTCTGTAGACTTTACTGTCATAAATAGAATAAGTTTTATTGTTATTAATGTCAGAATTGATATTTTGTAGGCACCATCTTATTTCATCGTAGCAGTAGTCGTGGCCGCGAAAGTGGCTGTGGCCGCGGCCATACTAGACTAGTAGTTAGGTTGACTTCGGGAGATGTACCTACGGGGGAAAATGATCTTGTAAACAAGGGAATAATTGAGTCTTCACGCACGAGGTTGTGCAATAGACACCAGGAAATGCTCCGAACATTAAGCAGTCAATTAATAGTTTAACTTATATTGTGACTACAGTGGTACAGAATCAGGCTCATCCGCATGTCGGTCATGTAAATACTATCGAGTGTGTACGAAGTTTCGGGGCAAAGAGTTTTAATGGTTTTGGTGATCCACTTAAGGCCGAGCCGTGGCTTATTAAATTATAACGTATTTTTGATGTGATGAGATGCTCAGAGGAGGATAGACTTTCATTTGCCACTTTTCTACTCGGGGATAGAGCTTATAATTGGTGGCAAACAATAGAGCGTTGATACCAAGAGCATGTTGCGCTTCCATGGGCTATTTTCCGTAAAGAATTCTACTATCATCATTTTCCAATTGTCTATCAGGATGTTAAGCGAAGTGAATTCCTTCGGCTGGTTCAAGGATCTATGACAATAAAAGAGTATGAGAAAAAATTTTTGGATTTTTCTAGATTTGCAACTTCAGCGGTTGGTGATGAGAGAGAGAGATGTAGGCGTTTCGAGGAGTGTCTCTGATTTGAGATTCATACAACTGTGACAGCATCATGGTACACTGAGTTTGCTGAGGTAGTTGAGGCAGCTAAGAGAGTAGAGCACAATATCTCTGAGGGATGTAGAGTTCAGGCTCTGAAACAAAAACGTAGCCAGAGTTGGACAGAGAGTGGCTCGACCAACAGACCGCCGAAGAGAGGCTCACATATAAATTACTCTTCTGGTGTGCAAAAGAATCAAAGTATAAGTAGGAGGGGAAACCAGAGACAGGCCATCAGTTACAATTCGGCAGAACCATCAGTGGGGAGTAATATTAGAACTCATGGGTAGTATGACAGGAATAGAGGAGGACACCGTAGGAGTATACAGCAGACCTCTTGCCCTTCGTGTGGTACGAATCATGAGGGCCAATGCTGTATGGGAGACAATGTGTGAAATTCTAGTTATGCAACCCAAAAGGGGGTGAATTGGGATTTTAAAAAATTAAGCTAAGCAAACCACACAACAATCCAATCTAATGCCTTAATAAATTCAATGAAAGCACAATAATAAATGAGCAAGAGTAGAGAAAGCAAACTCAAGGATTTTTACGTGGTTCGGCAATCCCCGCCTACGTCCACGCCTCCAAGCACACCGGGCTTGAGGATTTCACTATCCAACCCTTTCCAAGGCTTCAACCAATTACAATTGACTTCAAGGTGTCAATGAACCTTTACAACAAAGAGATTATCTCCCAATCTCTTCACTCAAGTGTCTCACACACTCAAACTCTTACAATTGAGATAAATAAATGAGAGCTACAATAAAACTCACTCAATAAGTAGATATTCAAAAATAAAGAACAAAAAATGATTTAATGTTTGTAATTTGCAAGTTTGAAGGCTCAAGATATCTTGTGTGCTTTTTGTTTTTGCTTGTTGGAGAGCTTGAAAATGAGTTGGATTTGAGTTCTTACAGATTGAGCTCAAAAACTAGCCGTTATGCACTTGTCATGCCGAAAACGGTTCAAGGTTAACTATTAACGATTAACCATTTCGCTAGTCAAAAACCGTTAGGCCAAATTTCAAATTACCCTTTCACCGTTTAGGCTTACCCTTTCGTCATTTAGGCTTACCCTTTTGCCATTTATGGTTACCCTTTCGCCGTTAACTTCTAGAGACCTGCAAGATGAACACCGGTTATCCGTTTATAGTAAACGGTTAAGGATTTACATGAAATGACTCTCTGGAAGTTATCGGTTAACTGTTTATGATAAACGGTTTACCGTTTGTTAAACGGTTAACCGTTTTCCGTAAACGATTCACCGTTATGTTCCAAAATCATCATTTTAACAAAACTGGGCGAAACATGTTTTCTGGAAATTATCAGTTAACCGTTTTAAATAAACGGTTAGCCGTTTGCTACAGTGATTGCTACAATGAAATTATTTTTTAAATTTACAGTTTGACCTTAAAACTTTATAAAACAGTATTATGGCCCAAAACATTATGAAAGTTTACAAATAGGTCCAATTTCAGAATTTTTAAATAATGCTTTGTTAATCTCAAAACTTTCTGAAATTTTGATATAGCCCAAAATGCTATGACATGTTTCAAATAAGTCCTCCAAGATTTCAAGCAATACTTGTTGATTTCAAAGTTTTCAAAACTCTTTCAATTAAATCATAACTTGAAAAATAACCAATTTTATAAAATCATTTTTCCATTAAATATAAAACCTTTATAATGTGAAAATAATGATTTGTTTAAAAAGAAAATAATTTGAGCTTAAAAGATTAATCATTCTTAATCTTGTTTGTTATCATCAAAATCAATATTATGAAAACATACATGTTAACAATGTGTGCTATTTATATGGACAACCTGGACATATTAAGAGAGATTCTGCCCCACTTTATCTCAGGTGACAGTTCTGCTCGAGGGACAGCCCCACAGTATCAATCTCACTCTGGACCAGCTCAGGGCCAAAGGGGTATACAGACAGGGGTTTCTATATCTAGGAGTCATACCACTATTCCAAGTTAGAGAAGTCAACCTGGTTGACCTCGTACTCAAGCTCGAGTCTTTGCCTTGACACAGCAGGAGGCTCATGCTACACCAGAAGTTATTATGGGTACATTATCTATCTTTGGCCATAATGCTCATATTCTTATTGATTCTGGATCCACACATTCTTTTGTTTCTCGTACATGCATATATAGAGAGAGCCTGAATTGTTGGGTTATGGTTTAGTTGTTAGTACACCTACTGGAGGGTCACTACTTGCCGAGAGGGTGTATCGAGATTGCATGATTCGATTGGGTGAGCATGAATTTAGGGCGAATTTGATTATTTTGGACATCGAGATTTCGATGCCATTTTGGGCATGGATTGGCTTATATCTCACCATGCTACTGTGGATTGTTTAAAAAAAAAAAGTTATGTTTAATAAGCAAGGAGAAATTTTGGTGAAATTTTGTGGTGAGCGTGGAGTTTTACTTTCATGTGTCATATCGGCCATTGAGGCAAGACGCTTACTAAGAAAGGATTACTCAGCTTATCTTGCATACGTAATAGACACTGAAGTTCGGGAGTTGAGATTGGAGGAAATTCTAGTAGTCCAAGAGTTTTCAGATGTATTTCCAGATGAACTTCCAGGGATGCCACCTAACAGGGAGATTGAGTTTTCCATTGACTTAGTCCTTGGGATGGCTCCTATATCTATAGCACCGTATAGGATGGCTCCGGCTGAACTAAAGGAACTTAAGATTCAACTGTAAGAATTGGTGGATAAAAGGTTTATTAGACCTTGTGTGTCTCCATGGGGTGCTCCGGTTTTGTTTGTTAAGAAAAAGGATGGTACTCTTAGACTCTGCATGGACTATAGGCGGTTGAATAAAGTTACAGTACGTAATAAATATCCACTACCGCATATTGATGACTTGTTTGATCAACTTCAGGGAGTAAAGTTGTTTTATAAGATTGATTTGCGCTGAGGATATGATCAGCTTAGAATTAAAGAGGCCGATGTTCCTAAAATAGCATTCACAACTCGTTATGGACATTATGAGTTCTTGGTGATGCCATTTGGGTTGACTAATGCTCCATCAGCTTTTATAGATCTTATGAATAGGGTATTTCGCCCTTATCTAGATCGATTTTTGATTATGTTTATTGATGATATTTTAGTGTATTCTCGAAGTCAGGAGGAACATGAGGAGTACTTGCGGACTGTTTTGCAGACTTTAAGGCAAAAGCAATTGTACGCCAAGTTCAACAAGTGTGAGTTCTGGTTGGATAAAGTAGTATTTCTAGGCCATGTGATATCAGTTGAAGGAATTTATGTTGATCCTCAAAAGGTCGAAGCAATTGTAAATTGGGAAAGGCCTACAAATGTGACCGAAGTTCGAAGTTTCCTTGGATTAGCTGGCTATTATCGTAGATTTATGGAGGGATTCTCCAAGATTGCTACTCCTCTGACACGGTTAACCATAAAATATGCTAAGTTCCAGTGGGATGATGACTGTGAAAAGAGCTTTCAAGAACTCAAGGCACGACTTACTTCAGCACTCGTTCTTACACTTCCATCAGGTAATGAAGGGTTTGTAGCATACAGTGATGCATCCAGGCAAGGATTGGGTTGTGTGCTAATGTAACATGGGAATGTAGTGGCTTATGCTTCTAGACAACTTAAAAAGCATGAACAAAACTACCCAATTCATGATTTAGAGTTAGCAGCAGTGGTATTTGCACTCAAGATATGGAGGCATTATTTATACAGAGCAACATGCCAGATTTTCACTGATCACAAAAGCTTGAAGTATTTGTTTACTAAAAAAGAGTTAAATTTAAGACAAAGGAAATGGATTGAGCTGATTAAAGACTACGATTGCACAATTGATTTTCACCCGGGCAAAGCGAATGTGGTAGCAGATGCGCTAAGTAGAAAGTCTTCCAGCTCTATAGCTCACTTGCGAGGGACATATATGCCTTTATTGATCGAGCTAAGATCTTTGGGAGTTGAATTGGAAGTTGAAAACTACAAAGCTTTGATAGCTAATTTTCGAGTTAGGCCGACTTTGATTGACAAAGTTCATCAGATGCAAGATCAAGATTTGCAATTACTAAAGTTGAAAGAGGATGTGCAAAAAGGCTTACAAACTGATTTTGCGGTGAGAGATAATGGAGTTTTAGTTATGGGTAATTGACTTTGCGTACCCAACATTAAGAAGTTAAAAAAGAAGATCATGGAAGATGCTCATTGTTCAACTTATGCAATACATTTTGGTAGTACGAAGATGTACCATACCTTGAGAGATCATTATTGGTGGCAAGGTATGAAGAGAGAGATTGTTGAATTTGTATCTCAATGTTTAGTTTGTCAGTAGATTAAAGTTGAACACCAGAGACCTGCAGGGTTTTCGCAGCCGCTTCCTATCCTTGAGTTGAAATGGGAGCACATCACCATGGATTTTGTTGTAGGACTTCCATGTACCCAGAGTGGTCATGATAGTGTTTGGGTAGTTTTTGATCGACTTACAAAATCTGCTCACTTTTTATCATTCAAGACCACCTATTCGATGAACAAGTTAGGGAATATTTTTGTGGCTAAGATAGTTCGACTTCACGGAGCACTTGTGTCTATTGTTCCAGATAGAGATTTCCGATTTACTTCTAAGTTCTGGAAAAGCTTGCAAAAGGCTGTAGACACCAAGTTGAATTTTAGTACAGCTTTTCATCCACAAATTGATAGTCAATCAGAGCGTACTATTCAAAACCTGGAGGATATATTACGAGCTTGTGTTTTAGAGTTTAAGGATAGTTGGGACACTTATTTACCCTTGATGGAGTTTACATATAATAATAGTTATCAAGCTAGCATCGAGATGGCACCTTATGAGGCTTTATATGGCAGGAAATGTAGAACTCCCGTATGTTGGGATGAGGTTGGAGAGCAGAAGCTTTTTGGTCCCGAATGGGTTCAGAATACTAACGAGAAGATACAACTTATTCGGGAAAGATTAAAGGCAGCCCAAAATAGACAAAAGAGCTATGCAGATAAGCGTAGATGGAAACTGGAATTTGAAGTGGGTGATAAGGTTTTCATACGGATATCTCCTTGGAAAGAAGTACTTCGACCATATGAGATATTAAAGGGAATTGGTCCGTTGGCATACCAATTAGCTCTACCACCTGAGTTATCCAAAATCCATGATGTATTTCATGTCTGGATGCTTCGGAAGTACGTATATAATCCTAGTCATGTGTTATCGAGACAACCAATTGAGCTGAAAGAAGACTTGACTTATGAAGAAGAGCCCGTGGAAGTACTAGAATAGAAGCACCAAGTTTTGGGTTCAAAAACTATTCCGTTAGTAAAAGTGGTATGGAGGAATCACAATAAGTAAAAGCTACTTGGGAACATGAAGACTTAATGCGAGCCCAATACCTTCACCTGTTCTCATCAAATATGTAAATTTCGAGAACGAAATTTTTAGAAGGGGGGATTGTGACATATGCACTTTTATTTTTCTTAATTAAGTGTATGATTTAATTTTTCCTCTTCGATATTAACTTTAAAATTTGTCACAATATTAAATCGAGATAAATTGAGCGCGATTAAAAGCTCGAGTAGTCGAATTTTATTTTCGTTACGAGTTCGGTATAAGCTTAATTTGTATTAAGCTTAAGTGCAAAAAAAAAAAAGAGAAGCCAATTTTTATAAATGGAAAGGGGAAGCTGGTTTCCAAAAAAAAGAAAGAAAAAGGGCACGCAAGGGAGAGAGAGGGAAAGAGAGTTGACTGGTTTGACCCGTGAATCCGACCTGACCCGTGACCTCGACCCGAATGGATCTCGCAATTTCGGCCACCTAACCGGCCGAGCTTGGTACCGATCTAAAGCTTGGAAGCCGGCCGTCATAACCCAGCCGTCCTTATTGCCGAAAAAAGACTGGAACACCGCTGTTTGAAGCTCGAAAATTCACAGCCAAAAACCCATCACTATCACCGTCGATTTCCCCAGAGTTTGGGCACGCGTCCAGCTAGGTTCTACTCCTCACGTCACCAGCATTATTTTCCGACCAATCTCGTCACCGGAAACGATCGGATTACCGCCAATCAATCACTTGGAAAGCTTATGGCTTGGGAAGCGCAATCCGCCGCCGTCACCGCATGTGGGAACTCATGGCCACCACCATCGGACTCACCGAGGTCTAAACTATCAGATCTAAGCTTCCCGTCGTCGTTGACTGAAGTCCGATCACCGTTGACCGGCAGGGGCAATTCGGTAATTCATAAAACTTTAGGGTAAATTTGTAATTTGTGGAATCAGTGGATAATTTGGTAATTTTAGATTAGGGCAGTGAGGTAATTTGAGATTTCGAGGGTAATTCGGTAATTTAAGTTGTTAAGGACATTTTGGTAATTTTACGCTCCGAGGGTAATTTCTAATTTCTAGCATCGTGGTTATTCTCGTGATCTGAATTGAGAACAATTTGGTAATTGAAGATTCTGATGATATTTTGGTAAAATAAATATGTTGGGGGCATTTTGGTAATTTTGGCTTGTAGGGGTATTTTGGTAATTTTTTGCATGCGAGAATAGCTTATTGTTGAAAGATATTTGTTTCGAGAATTATAATGTAAAATTATTTGTATTTCAAATTTACGGAGAATGATTATGTCGTTTCCATGATTAGGAGGATCCGCGAACGAGAATTAACCCGTGAACGTTGTTGATACCAAGTCTGGATATCGTCACTGTGAGTGGAATATACAAAACCTATTTTCATAGTATACGCTGATTTTATGATACAGTGCAGTATGTTTTGATAAATAAGTATTTGATGCTTCAATTTAACGATTTTCTAGAAAATTGATTTTTATCTGTATGTTGATATTTATTGTTATTAAGAATGAGTTTGATTAATGATTTTATTGTCGTTTTTGAGTAAATGCATGATATTAGAATTGAGTGGATTTGAGATATGTTGAATAAAAAGAAAATAAGATTTCAGATGTGATTATATGTTTATGTACATGTGTATAAAATGTTATTTGCAAAATCATTGGACAGTACCCTTTCCATCCAGATACAGAGATACAGATAATACGAGATGAATACAGAGATATAGATGAGATAAGATAGAGACCTTTGGGGCCCGTCTGAACATACATAGAGGCTTTAGGCCGTGTGTTTGGGCGCTTTTGCTTTTTGGGGGCCTCATGCATGCAGTATGATGATTATAGAGACACAGATGTTGAGATACATGAGATATGTGATGAGATTTTCCCCATCTATCCGTTGTAGCTCTGAGGCATGATGGTTCCCTAATTGCCCGTCCGTCGAGGTCCGGATATGATGAGATCATTCCCTTGGGTACTTGTTTGATGATAGTTTTTGGTATTCAGTATTTGATATGATAAGTATTATGATTCCATCGATTTTATGCAGATTTATGTAATATAGTATTTCAGTGACTGATTTGAATTAAATATGTTCATATAAGTTCTTATGATATTTTGATGAAATTAATTTGAGAAAGATTAAATCATTTTAAATAAATTTATTTTCAAAAACTATTATCCACTCACTGAGCTCACTGAGTTTTATACTCACCCCGTTGTTATTATATTTTTCCCCCACAGGAGATTTACAGGTACATCAGTCGACCCAGTAACGATAGTTAAATTTGAAATTGTGGCCACGTGATGGTGCTAGGAGTAAAATTAAAATTGTGAATGAAGGACAACATTTGTCCCTGAGGTTCCTAATAATACAACTATTGCGCAATAAAATTAAAACAGATGGCGGAAGCTCTAGAAACCTCGGATCGACTTCATTCAAAAACGAAAATCAAGAGGAAAGATTGAAGTTTAATTACCTCACTTGTAGTTTCAGAAATGACTTCGTGAAGTTGGAGAAAACGACTGAAAACAGCAAGCTCCGAACACTGTCCAGAAAAACAGCTCTGCACGAACAGCTTCTGTTTTGCCACGATCTGAGATCCTTTAAGCACCCAAATTGTGATGCATCTAATCAGTCCACACTTAGAAATGTTCTAGGAGTTCAGAGGATTTTGAATCTCGAAATTTCATTAAGAAATGAGAGAGATAATGAAGGAACATGAATGCTAGCTCATGTTGATTCCTTCCACCAAATAAAGCCACCATTATGTCTAATAATGGCACCAAACATTATCATGTGCTAGACCCACCCACTTAGCCATTATTTATTGAAATTGATCTCATCACTTCAATAAACTATTTAATCAAATAAATAAATTGCTAATATTAATTAATTTCGGAATTAATTATTTAACCCCATTTTAATCACATCAAATGGTTAAATGTGGGCTTCTCTTCTGACATGTTCTAATGCTTTCTCTTAATCTATATTGGATCCAATAAAAGCCCATAATTCTAAACCCAAAATTGGTCTAGAAGTCCATAATCATATATGAACCCGAGCATGTCTAAAATGGTCATTTTACGTGCTCGACATTCCATAATGTTTAATTGAGGATTTATGAAATTTATTTTGTTCCTTAAACTATTTATGGAACATCTAAATTTCTATCTTAAATCATATTTAAGATATATTTATATTTATATTCATTCTCAATGAATTATAATATAAATATTGATTTTCCTACAATTAGGAAATCTAACTTCTCATTTTCTAGTAACTCCTTTTTCATTTCTATATTGTGTGTGACCTTTTAGGTTCTTAGTTATAAGGTAGTAGAACTATTTTAATGATAACTCTTTATTCATTAAATGATGCTAAACTCTTTAGTCATCAATTAAAACCTTTCTAATGACCTTAAGATGCATTGGTAATACGCTTTACCAATACTGATCATAAGGTTTCTACAAGTCATGAGTGACACCTAGCAGTATATCACGACTATCCAAATAACAAGAATTGTTGGATCTATAGAACCTATTCCATTGTATCTTTATGTCTTGGTCTCTTCATCATCCATGTCCAGAGAAAAGCACAGCTTATGGTTTATTATGTTAAGCAGTTGTGCTTTATCTCAAAATAAATATAAATGAACTTGGCATGATAATATAATTTGAACTCCTTCAAATATATTTCACCTTGGTCAAGGATTTCTCATGCCAATTCATATTATCTCATAGGGACATCCTTTTTTGTATATTACAAAGTGATGAATTCCATATTGGCCATCAACTTGTCTTCATACATAACCAACCATGACAGCTATTGCTAGATCTCTTCTGTGATTAGGAATCAGTCGTTATGCATTCATATATCAAAGATGTCTATGTATAAGACATCTGTTATGCCTCAGGTCTAAAGACCATTACTAAACATAGTGTCTGTTACAATGTATAATAAGCCATTAACACTCATGACCATATGGCTTACTATATTCGGTCAAGTTCAGTAAACTCGTTCTCTTAACAAGTACCTATGTGTTTGACTTGACATCTCATGTCAATGATATGAAACTCACCATCCATCTTAGTATCACATACCATAAGGAGTCATAACACATACTAATGTTTATAGGAATTTATAATGTCCAATCATAAATCCACCACTAGGAACTATTTTAGAAGTATAGTACAAAGGATATACGTTTCATATTCTCGACATACTCGAGAATGTGTTCCTTAACTATTTTACTTCTTGGACTATATTCATTAAATTAATATATGAATATTGATAACTTTGCCATTTTATAAATATCAAAATGCTATTCAAATACAATCATTCCCTAAACAATCAAATCACCATTCGATTGGCCTTTAGGGCATATTACTAACAGTGAATTGTATTTATTTGTTATAGTTTGTAATTAAGGATAACCATTGTATTTTAATATTAGAATGATTTGGGTGATATTTGATATGTTGACTTGAGAAGTTGGTTATGAAGGTTGGATGGATATTGAGTTTTTTTTTTAGTATTGTTTTATAAATTGTAAGTTTGGGAATGTTTTATTTGTAGGGGAGATTCTGTCGAATTTCTGACAAAATTCTTAGATATCATTATTATTATTGATTCGATTATACGAGTTTAGATAGACTCGGTCTGGGCGTGCAGGACGGGTCATTTCATGCACTGAGAACAAATCAAGCAGTCAGAAGATATCTCGAAGACAAAAAATAATAATCTCAACTGTAAGTGCCTTTTCAGGGTTAGTCGTGGTGTCATTTTTCATTTTCTACTGCACAAAAAGAGGAGGGGACCTTCCAGGCAGCCTTCAAGACCATTGACAAGAAAAACACTACCAAAGATCTCTTACAAAAGCCTCCTCAAAGCAACTGATGGGTTTTCTTCAACTCACTTGATTAGGGTGGCTAGCTTTATGTCACGGGATGAGTATTTTGCGCAGCTAACCCGTGCGACACTTAGACAACTTGCCGAATGTTGCTAAGTAAGCCTAGAGCTTCTCGAACTAGAGAAGAGAGCAATTGAGCCAAAAGAGAACTTGTATTGCACAAAGAGAGATTACAATGCTTGTTGTTGTGATTGTTGTATACAGATGCCTAATGCCATCCCATATTTATAGGGGAGGCTTGCCAAGCTCTAGAGATTCTAGAGAATTCTACAATTGTCTAGCTATTTACATGTGCTGGAAATGTATGGAAAACTCTAGAGTATTTACAAGCTCACATGTGCTAGAGTTGCCTAGAATATTCCGGAATTGGGCCAAGCTAGCACTCTTGGCCTTGTGTTGGCTCTCTAGGCCAAAATTGTGGGCAATTGGGCTAGTGAATTGGGCGGTCCGCAACATTCTCCCCCACCTAAGCTCGCGGCGTCCTCGTCGCGCTTTCGTGCTTGAAATTCTGGATGTGTTCAGCGAATTGCCACAAATCTTCTTCACGTTCCCAAGTGGCTTCGCTCTCGGGGAGGTTTTTCCACTTCACCAAGTACTCGCTATGTGCTGGCACGCCCCACATCTTTGTCGAACGCGGTGACAACGGCGGTTGGCGCGCGCCTTGATTCTCCGCGACTAGGGTCTCCCATGTCTTCGTGATATGGCTTGAGGAGGCTCACATGGAAGACCGGATGGATCTTGAGTCTTGGCGGAAGTTGGAGTTGATACGAGACGTTGCCCACATGTCGACCAACTCGGAAGGGTCCCTTGTAGCGCCTCACTAACCCCTTGTAGACTTTCCGCAACGTTTTGAATTGTTGGGGTAGGAGCTTGATCATGACTTGATCACCTTCCTTGTACTCAACATGCCATCTCCTTGTATCCGCCCATTTCTTCATTTTCCTCGCGGCTTTGTCGAGGTATGCTCGCGTGATGTCCGCTTCCTCATGCCATTCGCGGGCGAGCTTGTGTGCCGCGGGGCTTTTCCCTCCGTAAGTAGAGGCTATGGCGTTGGGGGTCATGGGCTGGAATCCCATGACAATCTCGAACGGACTCTTGCCCGTAGCCTCACTTCGTTGCAAGTTATAAGAAAATTGGGCGATGTCGAGTAGCTTCGCCCAATCCCGCTAATGAGCGCTCACATAATGCCTCAAGTACATCTCAAGGAGGCCATTAATGCGCTCGGTCTGCCCATCCGTTTGTGGGTGGAAGCTTGTCGAGAACTTGAGATCAGTCCCCAACATCTTGAAGAGTTCCGTCCAAAAGCGTCCAGTGAACCGAGGGTCTCGGTCGCTCACAATGCTCCTTGGAACTCCCCAAAGCTTCACAATGTGCTTGACGAATAGACGGGCTGCCTCGTCCGCTTTGCAATCAATGGGTGTGGCAATGAATGTGGCATACTTGCTGTATCGGTCAACAACGACCATGATGCTTCCGCAACCTTCGGACTTGGGCAGCGATGTGATAAAGTCCATGGAGATGCTTTCCCATGGTCTTGTTGCTAGTGGTAGCGGCTCCAATAATCCCGCTAGAAGTTGATGATCTACCTTGTCTTGTTGGCACACATGACAAGTTCACACATATGCCTCGATGTCGTCCCTCATGTGCGGCCAAAAATACGAGGCTTGAACTAGTGCGGTGGTGCGCTCGATTCCTGGGTGACCAGCCCACTTGGAGTCGTGGCACTCCTTGATAACCTCCTTTCGTAAGTTTCCCCACCTTGGCACGAACAGCCGATCTCCCTTGGTGAGGAGGATGCCTTCCTCTTGCCAAAAGCGCCTTGTCTTTCCCTCGAGCACCTTCTCCAGCAAATCCTTTGCTAGCGGATCTTGATGGAGGCCTTCCTTGATGCGTGAGACAAGGTTGGACTTCGGTTGGCTCATGCTAAGTGTTGCCAATTCTGGCTTGCAGCTTAGAGCGTCCGCAACGACATTGGCTTTCCCCGGTTTGTACTCGAGCCGATAGTCGAATTCCACGAGGAAATCTTGCCACCGTGCTTGCTTCGGACTCAACTTCTTTTGAGTTTGAAAGTAGCTTGTCGCTACATTGTCCGTCATGATTGTGAAGTGTGAGCCAAGCAAGTAATGTCGCCACACTCTTAGGCAATGAATGATGGCTGTCATTTCTTTTTCTTGCACCGTGTAGCGGCGTTCCGTATCATTTAGCTTTCGACTCTCGAACACTATAGGGTGGCCTTCTTGCATGAGGACTCCTCCTATGACGAAATTCGAGGCATCCGTTTGGACTTCGAAGGGCTTTGTGTGGTCCGGAAGAGCAAGGACGGGTTCCTCCGAAATTGCCTTTTTCAACTCCTCAAATGCACGTTGGCACTCTTCGGACAATGCCACGTTCTGTTTTTCTTGAGCATATCCGTCAAGGGTGCCGCCTTGGCCGAATAGCCCTTGATGAAGCGGCGGTAGTAATTCACCATTCCAAGGAATGAGCGAAGCTCGGGCACTTTCGAGGGAGGTTCCCATTCGAGGATGGCCTTTACTTTAGTGTTCTCCATCATAATCTTCCCGCCCGCAATCTTGTGGCCAAGGAACTCCACTTCTTGTTGTGCAAACGAGCATTTCTCTAACTTGAGGAAGAGCTCGTTGTCTCGGAGTACTTGGAGGACTTGTCGCAAATGTTGGGCATGATCCTCGAGCGTGGTGCTATACACCACTATGTCATCTAAGTACACGACCACGAAGCGGTCGAGAAATGGTTGGAGCACCTTGTTCATAAGTGTGCAAAATGTGGCGGGTGCATTAGTAAGGCCAAAAGGCATCACAAGGAATTCGAAAGACCCGTACCTTGTAGTGCACGCTGTCTTTGGTTCGTTTCCCTTGGCGATGCGCACTTGGTAGTACCCGAAGCGCAAATCGAGTTTCATGAAGTACCGTGCTTTGCCAAGTTGGTCGAACAAGTCCGCGATCAAGGGAATCGGATACTTGTTCTTGATGGTGATCTTGTTGAGCGCTCTATAGTCGATGCACATCCACAACGATCCATCTTTTTTCTTTTGGAAGAGGACCGGTGCACCGAATGGGGCTTTTGAGGGACGAATGTATCCAGCGTCCAGCAAATCTTTGAGTTGTCTCCGCAACTCCTCAAGTTCGGATGGCGCCATGCGGTAGGGCGCCAAGGCTGGTGGCTTCGCGCCTTGTTCCAGCTCGATCGCATGATCTACCTCTCGTCGAGGTGGGAGCTTCTTTGGAAGTTCTGGAGGCATCACGTCCTTGTACTCATTAAGGACGGCTTGAATTTGTGGAGGGACTTGGCTTGGCGACGTTCCGCTATTTCCTTCCTCGTTTAGTTCCCGAATGGAGACCAAGAAGCTTGGGTCCTTCTTGAAAGCCCTTTTGAATTGCATGGCCGAGAGTGTCTTCTCTTCGGACTTGCCTCGCTCCGTGGGCACCATGCATGCTTTGCTCCCGTCGAGGATGCTTAGGGAGTTTGTAGTGGGCAGCGGGAAGGCATGGACTTGGTCGAAGAATTCCATGCCGAGGACCATCTTGAAGTCATCCATGGGCACGATGGAGAAATCGAGCTTTCCACTCCATGAACCGAGTGTTAGATGCACGCCTTGTGCGATTCCCACGATTGGCTTGGCGGGTGAGTTTACTGCCTTCATTGTGCCTCCTTCCTTGGTGGCCTTGAGGCCTAAGCGCTTGGCCTCATCTACGGACAAAAAGTTGTGCGTTGCTCCCGTGTCTAGCAGCGCGCGAACGGACTGGCCATTTATCTTTGCGCTTACATACATGAGTCCTTTCTTGAGTGTGGGCTGTTGGCGATTGAGTGCGCCGAGGCGTTGGAGAGAACCCATGCTGAGTTGGGGTTCTTCCAAGGACATTGTGGGGTTGCTCTTTAGTTGGGCAGCAAGAGCATTAAGCGACTTCTTCTCTGGACAGTCGCGTACCCAATGAGGACCGTTGCATATAAAGCATGGGCTTTGCGGCTTTGGCGCCTCCTTCTTGCCCTCCGACTTTCCTTGCCCACTCTTGTTGCTAGGCGACTTTTTCTGCCCCCAATCTTTGCGGCGACTCTCTCCCCCACCTTTGCCTTGATTGGCCTTTTTGTCCTTGGATTGGGTAGAGTATTCGGTGAGTGACTCCGCAACGGCGATGGCGTCGTCAAGTGATTGAACACCATGCCTATCAAGCTCGGTCTTGGCCCAATCCTTGAGGCCATCTTGGAAGTAGAAGAGCGAATCCTTGTCGGACATGTCGCTTATCTCCAACATGAGGGTAGTGAACTCATTGATGTAGTCTCGCATACTACCCGATTGCTTGAGGCGACGTAGGCGCGCTCGCGCTTCCTTTTCCGCATTACTTGGGGCGAATTGCTTTCGGAGTTCTTGCTTGAAGTCAGCCCAAGTGTCGATGGTGCAAATGCCCTTGCCCATCTCGCCATGCTTACGACGCCACCATAGTTGTGCAGCGCCTCTAAGATAGGTGGGTGCAATGCCCACTTTCGATGCCTCGTCTCGTACACCCATGGCATCGAAGTATTGATCAAGCCCAAAGAGGAAATTGTCCACGATGGTGGCATTTCGTGTGCCATCATATGTGTCAGGCTTTGGCACGTCAATGCGGCGCGCATCACTCGAGTTTGCGGAAGCTGGACTTGCGGAGAGTGTGCGCTTGTGCCATGCCCAATCCGAGCGGACTTCATCCACTTCCGCACGGACAGCGCGTAGTTCGTCCTGGACAAAACTACGAAGTTTTAGTAACTCATCATGAAATGAACGAAACTCACCTCGGAGAGTGTTTGCTTGCTCTTGGATGAGAGCTTTGGTTGCCACCGTGAACTCGGCGTATTCTCCCTCGAGACCGTCCACTCGTTCTTCCAATCCCTCGAGGCTTTCTTGAGCGGCGGACAATGCAATTTCGAGAGTACTCACACGAGGCTCCAACGCATCCACGGATGGGGCCTTGGACTTGCCGCGAGTCTTGCCTGGGGCACGTTCTCCCTCACGGCCACGAACTGGTTCCGGTGGAGCATCCACACTAACAACACCCTCTTGTGCTACATTCGAAGGGTTGGCCATTGCTTCGTGAGCTATTTTGCGTGCGTGCAAACCTTAGCTCTGATACCACTTGTCACGGGATGAGTATTTTGCGCAGCTAACCCGTGCGGCACTTAGACAATTTGCCGAATGTTGCTAAGTAAGCCTAGAGCTTCTCGAACTAGAGAAGAGAGCAATTGAGCCAAAAGAGAACTTGTATTGCACAAAGAGAGATTACAATGCTTGTTGTTGTGATTGTTGTATACAAATGCCTAATGCCATCCCATATTTATAGGGGAGGCTTGCCAAGCTCTAGAGATTCTAGGGAATTCTACAATTGCCTAGCTATTTACATGTGCTGGAAATGTATGGAAAACTCTAGAGTATTTACAAGCTCACATGTGCTAGAGTTGCCTAGAATATTCCGGAATTGGGCCAAGCTAGCACTCTTGGCCTTGTGTTGGCTCTCTAGGCCAAAATTGTGGGCAATTAGGCTAGTGAATTGGGCGGTCCGCAACATTTAGCTCTGTATATAAGGGACTATTTGAGGAATATGGAACTGTTGTTGCAATGTTGCAATCAAAGTGATGAACCTTCAACGCCAAGGAGCTTCGGAGAGTTTCATGGCTGAGTGCAAAGCCTTAAAAAATATCCGTCATAGAAATCTTGTCAGGGTCATAACTTCATGCTCAAGTATTGATTTTCAAGGTAATGACTTTAAATCTATTTTTTATGAGAACATGCCAAATGGGAGTCTTGAAAAATGGTTACATTCAGATGCCTTTCCACAAACAAAGGAAGAAATTGAAATTCAAAAACTTACCCTTCTTCAGAGAATAAGCATCGCAACTGATGTGGCATCTGTACTATGCTATCTTCATCACCACTGCCAAGAACCAGTTCTCCATTGTGATCTAAAGCCAAGCAATATCCCTCTAGATTATGACTTGTCTGCTCGCATTGGCGATTTCGGACTAGCTAGATTTCATCATGTAGTCTCAAATCCAACTTTAAGTAGCTCGATTGGAGTAAGGGGAACAATTGGCTATGCAGCCCTAGGTTAACTTATATTCTAATTCATAATTTAGTTTTTTTAGTTTTTTATTTCTTTTTCGGAACTTCTAACTTCTTAAAAAATCTTTTACTACTTCATGCATGGTTTTTGAACGGAAGAGTATGGCCTTGGAAGTGAAGCGTCAACAAATGGAGATATTTATAGCTATGGAATATTTTTGTTGGAAATGGTGACATCCAAAAAACCCACAGATGTTATGTTTGAGGAAGACTTAAAGCTTCATAACTTTGCAAGAATGGTTGTACCTGATCATGTGATAGATATTGTGGATCCAATACTTCTAAATGATGGTGATATTTTGGCTGGTACTAATAAGCGTAGGCGAATGCAAATAAAAAACTACAACGTATTAGAATGTCTCTTTTCTATGGTCAGAATTGGAGTTGCTTGTTCAATGGAGTCACCGGAAGATCGAATGAACATAGCTAATGTTGTTCATGAGTTACAATCAGTCAAGAACATTCTCCTTGAACCTAAAACTCTGTTCAACAAGCAAACAGGTAGCTGAATAATGCAATATTCTTCTTTAGTTTTTGCCAAGTGATATAAATTTACATTGTATCTTGTGAGATAAAATAAAATTCCATTTTAGAGAAAACTCCAGAGTGATCTTTCTTTTCGAAAAAATTATATGCTAAGAATCAATGCACACATTTCAAAACAGGATCACATAAAAAAGAACTCTTTGATTTACTTGGGTTATAGGCATTGTGATCAACAGATAAATTACACCAAAGGCCATAAGACTTAAAATTTTCACTAAAGTCACAAGCAGTTCCTAAATATGCATCACTAAAAGAATAATCATCATTAATGAATCCTAAAGCTAGGTTAAAATCCGTGATAAAATGTGAAAAATTTCGTCTCATTAACCTAAACTTTATGACATTCGGGGTATACAAAGTAAAATCATTCGGTCTATTAAATTGAAAAGTAGCATAGAACTCTCTAATCAACTTAACATTACCCAAACAATGAACATCAACAAACTTACGGAAACTAATCTTATTTATAAAAGAATCAAAAGTATCCTTAACATTCAATTTTTCAAGAGTCGAGTAATGAATATAATTAGCTGGAAGTATTTTTCGCTTGAAAATATCTTTGTACCTCTCTTTCTCTTGTTGAGTCGCAAGTACGAGGCATCCTCCGAGAGTGGATTCCACAAGTGGCAAAACACACATGCCTTTTCCATGATTCGATTTTGTCTCACGGCTTGGCGTGAATTTGAAACTGTGCTCCATGGAATCGTAGTGAGAGCGACAATCTTGGATTTCTTTGCGACATGTGTCTTTTTAGATGACTTGGAAGTTGATGATTTCATCTTCGGCATTGTTACAATAATTTCTCTCACGAATTTCGATTCACCTAGCTGCAATACAGGACGTAGGCTGGTTGCGGACGATTGCTGCTCGGCTAGAGCTTGCTGTGCGGGCGGGCTGGGGCGGATAATTGTGCTGCGAGGGTTGGGGCTGGTTGCACGCGCAGCTGGTTGCCTGCGGGATGCTGTGCGTTGGAGCTGGTTTTGATGCACGCTGCTGGGGCTGATTACACGCAAGATCTGGGTTGACGCTGGTTCTACACGCTGCTAGGCGAAGGCTGGATCTGCGAGCGCGGGTTGCTACTCTCGAGACGTGGGATGTTGGTGCTACGTGGCTGATTCACACTGCTGGGGCTAATTCGTGCTACTGGGGCTGATTGCACAATGGTGGATTGCTGGTGCTTCGCGCTGGGGCCGAAGCTGGGTGTGCACGGCTGCTGTTACGTTGCACGCGCAGGCTGAAGCTAATTGCACGCGGACTGGGGATGCTAGATCTGCACACTAGTAACAGCTAAACCTGAGAGTTGCTATGGGAAAACAATAATTAACAGTGATTTTTGAATTAGGGATTTTGTAAACAGTAAATTTTTTTTCGATTTTTTCAAATAAATAAATAAATATATATATATATATAAAAGAAAGAAAGGAAAGGAAAGGCAAAAACATTTTTTTCATTTTTTTATTTTCAAATAAATAAATTTTTGTTTTTTTTAGTGATGAATCACTTTGAGACACTAAAAAAATTTCAGAAGTACTTTTCTAATAAGCACATGAGCACGCCTTAAAACCATTTTAGTTTAAAAATCACGAAAGTATTTATTAGTTAAGACGTGGGCACGCCTTATTAAAAATTTTCTTCTGACCAATATAAGCAAACACATTATTTTTAAAAAAAATTTGAATCAAAATTAAAAGAAGATATAACAAAAATCAAAATAAATAAATCATTTAGGTTGCCTTCCAAAAAGCCTCTTTGTTTTATGTCTTTGGCTAGACACATTTATGCATCAATCTCCATAAATAGGACTCTCAAGGGCCATTTTCTCCATAATATTCATCGAAAAACTTTCATAAAAAGGTTTTAAACGATGACCATTAACCTTAAAAACTTTATCAGATGTCGGACTCCGAATCTCAACTGCACTATGAGGAAAAATATTAGTAACAATAAAAGGTCCTACCCAATGAGAACGTAATTTACCAGGAAAAAGTTTAAGCTTAGAATGAAAAAGAAGAACTTTTTGACCAACAGAGAACTCCTTTCTCAAAATCATTCTGTCATAAAATGTCTTCGCCTTTTCCTTGTACAATCGTAAACTCTCATAGAATTCATTTCTAATCTCCTCCAACTCTTGCAGCTGCACCTTCCTCTGCTTTCTTACTTCATCCACCGCATATTGCATTGCTTAACAGCCCAGTATGCTCTGTGCTCATGTTCTACAGGTAAATGACAAGGCTTACCAAATACTAAACGATAAAGAGACATACCTATGGGAATTTTGTAAGCGGTGCAATACACCCATAATGCATCATCTAATCGCAAACTCCAATGCTTTCAATGTGGACTAACTGTCTTTTCAAGAATAGACTTGATTTCTCTGTTTGATATCTCAGCTTGTCCACTTGTTTGTAGATGATAAGCGGTAGACACTCGGTGGGTAACATGATATCTTTTGAGCAAAGCCTCCACCACTCGATTATAGAAATGAATGCCTCTATCACTTATCACCGCTCTCGGTGCACTAAACCTGGCAAAAATATTAGACTTGACAAAATCTACAACAACTTTAGCATTATCAGTCCAAGTGGCCTTAACCTCTACCCACTTAGAAACGTAATCCACTGCTAAAAGAATGTAAGCATTGTCAAAAGATGAGGGAAAATGTCCCATAAAATCAATGCCCCCACACATGGAATATTTCACACACAAGAATAGGGGTAAGTGGCATTTGATTTTTATGACTTAAATTACCAGTCTTTTGACAATTCTCACACGGCTTACAAAATATGTATGAATCACGAAATAAAGTAGGCTAAAAGAAACCACATTCTAATACCTTGGATGTTGTCCTTTTGGGACCAAAATGACCACCACATGCATATGAGTGACAAAACTGAAGAACAGAAGGAATTTTAAACTCATATATGCACCTTCTGATGACTTGGTCAGAGCAATGTTTCCACAAGTAAGGGTCATCCCAAACATAGTATTTAGCATCGCTCTTAATTTTATCTTTTTAAGCCCTCGTCAGATCACTAGGTAGTGTTCTTGTAACCAAGTAATTGACAATGTCAGCGTACGAAGGAACCATACCTTGAGTTACAAAGAGATGCTCATTTGGAAAATTATCCTTCAAAGGTGTTGCTTCTTAACTCGTGGTCAATCTACTAAGGTGGCCTGCAACTAAGTTTTTTGTTCCTTTCTTGTCACGGATCTCCAAGTTGAACTCTTGAAGTAGTAGGATCCAGCGGACAAGTCTTGGTTTCGCTTCCTTCTTGGCGAGTAAATATTTGAGAGCTGCATGGTCAGAAAAAATAATCACTTTGGTACCTAATAAATATGAACGGAATTTTTCTAAAGCAAAAACAATAGCTAAAAGTTCTTTTTCCGTTGTTGAGTAATTGCACTGAGCACTATCAAGTGTTCTTGATGCGTAATATATCACGTGAACAGCTCTTCCAACCTTTTGTCCGAGAACAGCACCAATAGCATAATTATTGGCATCGCACATTATCTCAAAAAGGAGGCTCCAGTCAAGTGGCTGCATAATTGAAGCTGAAGTCAATAACTCCTTAAGCTTATCAAATGCTACCTTGCATGCTTCATTAAAATCAAATGTCATATCTTTCTGAAGAAGCTTGCATAAAGGCTGAGCTATCTTCGAAAAATCCTTAATAAATCGTCTATAGAAACCTGTGTGACCATGGAAATAATGAACTTCCTGCACAAATATGGAATAAGGTAAAGATTTAATAACATATATCTTAGCTTTATCTACCTCAATTCCTCTAGCATAGACTACATGACCCAAAATAATGCCTTGATCTACTATAAAATGACATTTTTCTTAATTCAAGACAAGGTTTGTTTCAATCCATCGTTCAAGCACTTTCTTCATATTATAGAGACAATCATCAAAGAATCAACATAGACCATAAAATTGTCCATAAGTACCTCTATAGTGTTTTCTACATAGTCTGAAAAAATACTGATCATCCACTTCTAAAAAGTGGCGGGAGCGTTATAAAGACCAAATGGCATACATCGGTACGCAAAGGTTCCAAAAGGACATGTGAAGGTAGTCTTCTCCTGATCCTCAGGCGCAACTGGTATCTGATGAAAACTTGAATAGCCATCAAGACAACAAAAGTGAGATTTTCCTTCTAACCTTTCAAGCATCTAATCAATAAAAGGAATAGGAAAATGATCATTCCTAGTGAGTGAATTAAGCTTTTTAAAATCAATATAAACCCTCCACCCATTCTGAACTCGGGTAGGTACTAACTCACCATAAGAATTCTCAATAATTGTTATACCAGTTTTCTTCTGTACCACTTGTACCGGACTTACCCATTTGCTATCCAAAATTGGATAGATTATACCTACATCAAGAAGTTTTAGAATTTTTTTCTTCACTACTTCTACCATAAGTGGATTCAAACTACGTTGAGCTTGAATTGAAGGTTTGGCATCTTCCTCCAGTACTATTCTATGCATGCACGTAGACGAACTTATCCCTTTAATATCTGCAATTGTCCACCCAATAGCCTTCTTGTAATCCTTAAGCACTCTAATAAGTTTCTGCTCCTCTAAAGTACTAAGTTTTAAAGAGATGATCATCGGAAGTGTCTCATCATCTCCTAGAAACATGTACTTTAGATGACTCGACAATGGTTTAAGCTCTATTTTCAATGCCTGTAAAATAGATGGAAGAAGTTTTGCATGAGATGAAGGTAATTCAATATTAGACATATGATGAATTAAAGTTCACAAAGAATTTAATTCATAAATTGTCTCCTGTAATACAGAATTTAAAATAAACTCATTTTCATCCTTTTG
The DNA here is from genome assembly GCA_029633175.1 of Citrus glauca. Classification (NCBI taxonomy): domain Eukaryota; kingdom Viridiplantae; phylum Streptophyta; class Magnoliopsida; order Sapindales; family Rutaceae; genus Citrus; species Citrus glauca. Next base: position 18,232,429 of record JAQOOD010000006.1, read on the forward strand.
CAATCCTTTGAGGCCCAAACTGTTATTTAAAACAGCTACTAATGAATCTTCAATATCCAAATAAAAAACTTCCTGCAATATAGGGTTAATAACATCCATAGAAAATATCGAATGTTCCTCGCTGAGATATTTAATGGCATCATACATATTGAACTCTATAACCTTTCCATCAATACTCCACAGTAAGAGTCCCTTTATGTACATCCATTTTAGTTCTAGCGGCCTTAAAAAAAGGTCTTCCTAGCAAAATTAGGACAAAATTAGAGGAGTTATCCTCTTCCATATCAAGTACATAAAAATCAGCAGCAAAAAACCAACTCATTAACTTGCACTAAGACATCCTCTAATACCCCATCAGGATATGCATTAAACCTATCAGCTAGTTGAATTATCATGCCAGTTTCTTTTAATGCACCAATATTCAAAGACGAATAAATAGAACGAGGAATGACATTAATAGAAGCTTCTAGATCTAACATAGCCTTCTCAACTCTAACACTACCAATTTTGCAAGGGATAATAAACATACCTGGATCCTTACACTTAGCAGGTAGTTTTTTTTGGAGAACTGCTGAAACATTCTCCCCCATGTGAACTCTTTCATCTCCTCTTAATTTTCTCTTGGAGGTGCACAGTTCCTTAAGAAATTTAGCATATCGATATATTTGCTTTATAGCATCTAATAAGGGAATATTTACCTCAACCTTGCGAAATGTCTCAAGGATGTCTTTCTCTTGTTCCTCCTTTTTGGATTTTACAAACCGGCTTAGAAAATGAGGTGGTATCACCATATGTAGAGGTTTCGCTCTAGTAGGTTGCACATCTTAAGATTTAGGCATCAATTCATTCTTTTCAAGCCATATTTTACATGCTCTGTCACTTTCTTACTAGGCTCTTGCAACTCCTTCCCACTTCTAATGATGATGGCACTAGCGTTTTGCTTTGGATTTAACTCAGATTGTGAAGGCAATCTCCCTAATACTTAAGACTCCAGATGGCTCATCGTAGTTGCCAATTGACCCACTTGGCTCTCCAAATTCTGAATGCTTGTTGTAGTTGCCTACTGAAATTTTTGAGCGTTAGTAACAAATGATTTAACAATTTCTTCAAGAGATATACCCAACTTGGAGTTTGACTGTAGAGGTGCTGGTTGTCTTGGTGGATACTGTAGTGGGAATCCAGACGGCCTAACTCCATAGATAACGTTGGGATGATCCTTCTATCGCCAATTGTATGTTTGTGCATAAGGATCATACCTCCTCTTAGGCATGCCTGAAAATCATCCAACTGTATTGGCTTGTTCAATGGGTTCTTCTTGAAGCGTATGACACATATCAATTAAATGACCCATATTGCAATAGATGCCACAAGTCTTCACATGTTGCACATTACCTACAACAAACTTTTCTATAAGAGAAGTAAGTTTATCTAAACGTTGTTCAACAAAAGAAATATTTACTTCATTCACCTTCCTTGAAGTGGGATCTTGCCTGCTGCCAAATTGTTGTACATTGGCAGCCATATTTGAGATCAACTCCCTTACTTGAGTAGGAGTCTTGTTCACCAACACGCCTCCACTAGCAGCATCTATCATACTCTTATCCATCAATGACAGTCCTTCGTAAAAATATTAAATAAGAAACTGATCAGAAATCTGATACTGAGGACAACTGGCACATAATTGTTTGAATCGCTCCCAATACTCATACAAAGTCTCCCCAGGAAGTTGTCTAATCCCACAAATATCTTTTCTGATGTTGGCAGCTCTTGAAGCAGAAAAGTACTTCTCGAGGAACTGGTGCTTCAAACCATTCCACGTTGTAATCGATCCATGAGGCAAGTAGTACAACCATTCTTCAGCTAGTCCATCTAAAGAGAAAGGAAAAGCACGCAGCTTAATCTGCTCTTCAGTCACGCCTTGTGGCCTCATACTTGAAAACACAACATGAAACTCCTTAAGATGTTTATGAGGATCTTCACCTGCAAAACCATGAAACTTGGGCAATAAATTAATAAGACCAGACTTTAATTCAAAATTTACCTCCAAGTCTACATATTGAATGGAGAGTGGTTACTGATTCAAGTCTGGTTCAGCTAACTCTTTACGAGTTCTTTCTACAGGTGCAAGTATATCCATCACTTGTTCTTTTGAATTGCTAGATGATTCAACTAAATCAGGTACTGTATTTGTTTCAAAAAGAAAAGGCGACGATGATCGTTGCTTAGCTCTCTTCGTCTGCTGTCTTAACTGGCGAGTTGTCTTCTCAATTTCAAGATCAAATGAAATCTTACTTGTACAAAAAGAACGAACCATATACCAAGTAAAACATAAAAAGGATTAAGTAAATGACACCAATCCCCAGCAACGGCGCCAAAATTTGATAGTTGTCGAAGCCAACAAAAATAAATACCTACTCTACATAAATTGTGTATAGTAATTGACCATGGTCATGTCCACAGAGATCGATAATTATTTAAATTCTTTTAAAACAGAAAATATAAAATGGGGGTTTTGTTGACAATAATAAAAATCAAATTAAAATAATAAGAATGCAACTTAAAGTTGTAATTCAAATTGAAGAAAGCTCTGGTTAAAGGAATTAACTCAACTTGATTCGACTACTGATCATTGATTCAAATATAAATTATTACTACTTATGAATAGACCTGTTATAGCTACTGAGACCCTCTAATAGCCAATCTCTCCTTAACTAGTCGATAACCAAGGTACGACCATTGATTATTTCCCTAATCAATAGACAACCTTAGATACAATTATAGGATTTAATCAATTGACAGCCTCAAAAACCAAAGAAACTCAAATCCTAATCAACAAACACATACAATGGTTCATTTAAATTAGATTGTTTATTCTCACAATACAACTCTCTTGCTATGTTATTTGTCAAAAACATTAAAATCTTCATACAATGAATCCTTTAATTGACAATAGATTAAGTTGATAATTAAATAGTGGCCAATTACCTAATAAAAAAAATAATCATGAAAATAATTCAGAGAGATTAAGCAAATACCCAAAATGCAATAAAACAATTAAAGCATAAGAAAGATCTCACGGTAGTGATGAATCAAAGCTTCATTAACCTTCAACAAGAAAAAATAGGTTTAGTTCTTCATAGAGAGAAAAGAAAAATTTAGATCTAGGTTTCTTTCTTTTCTCCAATCTCCCTTTTTCACAATCGATTCCTCCCTTAAATACTTTCTCTCTCTCTCTTCTCCTTTAGAGTTCTATTTAAAATAAAATACTAATATCTGAAATATTAAATTTGTAATTACAAAAATAACCAAAACTACAAAACACGTTAAACTAAAAACTGCAGGTTAGTAGTTGACAGCACGCGCCCATGCCTTATCAACAAAGTTCTTCTGACGCTCATAATTTCTCCAAGAGAACAGTCATCCTTAAACATTATCTTGTAGCTCAATTTTACCACCAATCAATAGAATTGCACCAACAAAAATAAAAAATAAGTAAATCACTATTATTAAGTGCAAAACATGCCCAAGCTGGGTAAAAGCACAAATCCTTCTATTTATAGAAAACTGCGAGTCTTTGAATCATCAAAGACAACTCAGGAATGCCATCAACAAGAAGAATGATGAGGGGGAAGTACAAGGAACCCATGTAGTAATTTGCATGGAAAACATGAGTCCACAGAAATACCATCATAGCCATTATTGCAACAATAATAAGCTGCAACAAAGAGATTGTCCACTTATTTCAATTTTTCTAGGCCTTTAATCTAAGAAAGTAAAGATAAGCAGAAAGCAAAAGAAAGGGAGAAATAAAGAACAAATGGCTAAAAGATGTAAAACTAAAAATGATAACATTAGTTCTTTTGAATAAATAGACAAATTAATTTCTCCTCATGAGAAGTTCCCTTAACACGCAAGGCTTGAATAGTTCCCATCTAGAAAGAGAATACGCACTAAAGGAAATTGCATTCTTGTGGCTTTTTTATTTAGCATATGGCACTAAAAGTTCTTCATCAAGCTTTTTAACAAGTGGAGATTCCTTGAATTTCTTAGAGAACATATCTACTGAAAAGTAATTGTAGGGAAGTTCAGTATGAAGCCAGTATTGTGCTTGATCTTTTCTTGACAAAACCTGAAAAATAGCATATCAAATTATTATGTACTAAAATTTCAACATGAACATGAGAACATTTTAAGCTGCAATACACTTATCTAGTGCACAACGTCAACAACCCCTTTCCTCCCAGGACAACTAAAGCCACAATCCTTAAAAAAGGCTAGGACATGATCCTGGGGTCCATGATACACAATCTTTCCGTCAGCTATTAAAATGATGTCATCAAAGAGATCAAAGGTTTCTGGTGCTGGTTGAGGAAGTAAAATCAATGCAGTAGAATCTGTTATGTGCACCAGCTGCGAAATACAAGCAATGATCTGATATGCAGTGGAACGATCTAAACCATTTGTTATTTCATCCATAAATAGTGCCTTTGTTGGTCTAACAATCATCTCCCCGACAGATTCAATGGGAAATTGAGCCTTATTAGTTCATCAATACTAATTATAACTATTCAAGTTAATATGGAAAATGTATCCCGAGTGGATAATAATCTGTTGAACCTGTAGACATCAGAATTGACATTACTTGTTGTAAGCCTCTTCTTCTGACCTCCAGAGATGCCTCTTCTCATGGCTTCTCCCACCACTGTGTCAGCACAGACATCAAGTCCAAGGATTTGAAAAGGCACAGAGACAATATACAGATGAATTAATAAAGCATTTGCATAGATGCAGATAAATTAGAGCTCCGGAAAAGAGAATTGCTTTCAATATATAATCTGTTCGAAGGGTTTTTTTTACTCCTTTGGCAGAAATTGCTTGTTACCAAAAAAAAAAAAGGTCAAGAATACAGTAATCAATATCAACATCAAATGGCACGCCTGACTATCGTGCACAGGAATGATCTTTACAACTAATGCATTCAATGCCATATATTATTTTTATAATTTGGCTATATCAACTAGATTCAAAAAAGGGACCAAAAATACACCAAAATGTAGAAGAGCTTCATATAGGTGTCTATATCAGGATCAGGAACAATTCCGGCCTTTTCCTCCCATCTGCTGACCTCCATCATCGTCTCTGCATAGGCAGAATATACATACTAATTTACTGATCATTATTTTTTTAGCACTGGTAAGAGGGCTACAATTGCAACACATACCTTCTCGGCTTCCAACACCCTGACAATGGGCAGAAAAGTCAGCAGTTTCCCTGACAGTCATTTCAACTATGTGAAGGTCATTTTGGCTCATACAAGCTGAAGTTTTCTAGGGAACAAACTCTTCCAGCTTGTACCCATTATAAGAAACTTCCCCAGTGACCTTTTGGAGAAAAGAAAAGGATATTACAAGCCACACATAAGACAGAGTGCCGTTGAACTTCCTAAATCCTAATAATCAAAATCAGTTGTGTGTTATCTTAAGCTTTTCTTCTATATCATAGTTTTCTGGAGATCCAAATTTTAAGTAACAAATTCAAGCTAGTTCACATTTCATCTCCACTAGATTATTAGAGGTAAACAAGCATGACAAAGCATAAAGAAAGCTTGGAACCTTGAGAGATGGATCATGATTTCCTGAGAGAGCCTTTAAAAGGGAGCTCTTCCCACATCCTGGGAGGCCAAGTAGAAGAGTCATCCTGCAGCACATTCAAGCTTACTTTTTTTTAAACTGATTAAATATCATGTTACTGTATTACACATAGATATATACAACTGCTATGACAGCAGGTCATTAACTGATATTTACAATCAGATACATATACATGGGACTTACGTTATTATATTTTTAGTTTATGAAGCACATGCCCAATCAAATACCCGTCATAGAGGATGGATGTCTCTACTCCACTCGCATTTCGCAAGGGGGAAAGACGTTATAAGTAGTCTCTACACAATTATATTTAATTAAGGGAAGTTGAGTCTGTGGAGACTCGAAACATTGCTCACATAATCATGCTTAACTTTAAAGGCAATGGTTCACCACTGAGCTACAAGCCCAAGTGACAAGCTTTTTACTAATGCCAAAAGACTTTAAATTTCCCTGGAAATTTGCTTCCTAAAAGCAGTCCTTATTTATAACTTTTGAAGTCAAGCAAAAGAAAGTCTCTGCTCTCAGAAAGAATCAGAAAATGAAACTGTCTAAAGCATACATGAAACTGAATATAAGCACAACAAAGATTGATAAGCATAACAAACGATTAGCCGAGCAAAATCCACAAATTACCACATGACTTTACCACACGGTGAAGACTTCCCAGCAGTATACTTCCTTCTTAAGTTTTCAACAATCTTTTTCTTCTTTTTTTTATCACATGAATAATTAGTGATTCAGTCATCTGAGCACTTTTAAGCAATTGTCATTGACTCAATGTTTGCTTTACAATAGAGAGTTAAAATTACAAAAAAAAATTGATGGGAAAAAAATTTAAAGTAAGAAGAAGAAGAGGAACTTGTTTAAGTGCCTGGTAAAAGCTGAAGGTGTTCCCTCCTCTCCTCACTTAGCTTCTGCGACAAAAAATAAATTAGCAAATCCACATGTCCTAACGAGAAGTCTGGAACACAACGAAAGGGAAAAATGATCAAACCCTAAATTTTAAAAATAAAATGATTACTACTAACATATTCCGTAGGCTGTAGAAGGTATTCAAAATTTTAACTTGCAAGTTGAAAGTTTAAGTCAATTTGAATAAATAAAAACTATCATCTGTAATATCTGATTTTCACATTAAAAGGTTCATTTGAAATCAATGGTTGTCTTCATCAAAAAAAAAAAAAAGAGAACTTGGTTTTCCGAATAGTTTGACAGAATGATTTTTAAGTGGAGATAGTGTTACGGTTCTAAATTTTTAACTTAAAAAATTATTTTAAATGATATAATATCTATCAATTAATTTTTAAAATAATATAATTTATTTATATTTTATAAAAGAATTATTAATCACTTAATTAATAACACATTATTTAAAATGAAATTTAAAAGGGTAATGATATAGTCACAAATTTTTGTATAAATTTATTTTATACAAACTAATGTAGCATTAATTCATTAGTTGAATTAAATATTTGTTAACCCACATGATTTATTTCTATTATTTTATATTTTCATTCAACTAATAAATTCACGTCACATCAGTTTGTACAATATAAATTTATACAAGAATTTATGATTATATCATCACTCAATTTAAAATAAAAATATAAAATTTCTATCATTACTCTTTTCAAGCATACCCAATTTCGAATATTTAAAAGGCAAATTGTTAAAAATTGATTTATGAAAATTGAAAGAAAAAATAAAAGGAATTAGGTTTCATTTTTTTATCTTTTATTTTTCTTGAAAAATATCAAATACGAAAATATCTTGATAGTCCTTTCAAACAGTAACCTAGGCACCGAAACTTCAAAATGCATATTTTTAAGAAAATTTTGAGCCATTATTTCATGTAAATATGTAATCAAATGATTATGATTTGACATCATTAAATATTACTTTAGATTGAAATATCTACTACAAGACTGCATAACTCAAAATATATGCAAAAGGTTTAGGCAAAAAAAACTCTAACATCTCAACTTTACTATTTAAGAAATATCAATTAGGATGACTCTTTCATGTGAAAATCAGGGGTTAAGTCGTTCAGTTTGTCGAATGAACAATTTTGGCCTCCCTTTTTCTTATGATAGAGCTAAAAATTTTTATATAAATTTATTTTGTATAGATTAATATGACATAAATTTATTAGTTGGATGAAATATAAAATAATAAAAATAAATCTTATAAGACAAGAGATAATTAATCTACCCAATTTAATTATACCATATCAACTTATTCAAAAGAAGTTTATATAAGAATTTGTGACTTTATTAGCATATGGAGAAAATTCTAAGATGAAATACAAGTGTGCAACCCAAGAGGGGGGGTGAATTGGAATTTTAAAACTTATCCTAGCAAATCCACACAACAATTTAATCTAATGCCTTAATCAAATCAAAACAATAAATTCAATCAAGCACAATATTAAAAGAGTAAGGGGAAGAGAAAAACGAACACAATGATTTTTACGTGGTTCGGCTATCCCCGCCTACGTCCATGCCTCCAAGCTCACCCGCTTGAGGATTTCACTATCCAAGCCTTTCCAAGGCTTCAAGCTTTTACAATTGACTTCAAGGTGTCAATGAACCTTTACAACAAGAGATTATATCCCCAATCTCTTTACCCCAAGTGTTTCCCACACTTGTAATCTCACAATTTGAGAAATGAAAAATACAACACTTAATCTCTCTTTAAGAGTGGATATACAAATTGAAGAACAATGATGATACAACAAATGATTTACGAAATGGAAGCTCAATATATGTTGTGTGATCTTGTTTTTCCTTGCTTGGATCCCCAAAAATGAATTGGCTCTGAGTTTATATAGTTTGAGCTCAAAAACTAGCCGTTATGCACTTGTCTGCCCGAAAACGGTTAAAGGTTAACTGTAAACGGTTAACCGTTTGCGCTGGTCAAAGTTACCGTTGGGCTAAATTTCAAATAAACGGTTAACCGTTTTCTGTAAACGGTTTACCGTTAGTTTCCAGTAACCTGCAAAACAAATTTCACTTAACCTTTCTCAATAAACGGTTAGAGGTTAAAATAAACGGTTAACCGTTTTCAGTAAACGGTTCACCGTTTTGTTCCAGAATCATCATTTTAACAAAACTGGACAAAACAAGCTTTCTGGACGTTATCGGTTAGCCGTTTTAAAATAAACGGTTAGCCGTTTTGCTACAGTGACTGCTACAGTGAAATTATTTTCTAAATTTGCAGTTTGACCCCAAAACTTTATCAAACTATAGTATGGCCCAAAAAGATAGAAAACTTTGCAAATAGGTCCAGTTTCAGAAATTCTAAAAATTACTTTATTAACTCAAAACTTTCTGAAATTATGAAATAACCCCAAATAGTTTATTGTTTCGCACAAAGGTCCTTTTTAACATAATACCCATATTTTTAAAGTTCTCAAAACCTTTCACTTTAGTCCAAAATATTCAAAACTTATAATATGACCCAAAACATATAAATAGATTCAAATAGGTCCAAATCCGAAACTCATAATAATATTAAAGGTTTAAAACACATTTATTTTAATCCAAAATATTTTGATTTCATAGCCTCATTTTCTTATTATAAAAACACAATTTGTAAATCTTTGTTTAATCAATACATATAATTTGTTATCATCAAAATCAATATATATAGCTAAATAAGCTAACATAAGAGACACCAAAATTTTATAATTAGAAAAGAGCTAAAGATATTTGCAAGCAATGATACAACCATAAATGTTTTTGTATAAAAAAAAATATCATATAAAAAGTGAAATATATGATTGGTTGAACTTGAAATGTTCAAATCATTTTCGTTTTTCTTTTTGTTTTTGTTCTAAGATTTGATATTTATGTTAAAGATTTAAGTCTTAAACTTAACCACGGGTAGATTTTAAATTCCTCGTATCATTTTTTTCTTTGTAGATGTGGTTACATTATTTTTTACAACACTAGATATATGTTAGAAACATCAATAACATTTAAAACCTCAAATTTAAATTTCAATCTAAGTCTTAATAGTAAATATCACTCATATGATAAATATAAAATGACTTATTATTTTATTCTGTTATTCAATTAATAAATGTCATATAAATTAAACTCAAAATGAGAAATACTGGTATTGCTCTAAAGCTTTGGCCAAAATTCTCATTTCAAACTTTCTAAATTTAGATATGAGATGCTGGAAGTATAGACTCATGTTACTCAAAATGAACAAAATAAACAAAGAACAGAAGCGGAGTGCACTTTAAAATATATATATATATATATATATATATATATATTGTGGGAGAGATATCTTCCGTTTAAATTGAGCTGCTTAAATCAAAGAAAAGTCAAACATTATGCCCAACATTGTTAAATAAATGAAAGAAGCTAGCTTAGAATCCAAGTAGCGTAATACCTTAGCATCAATTTGCACAGCCTTTTTTTTCTTTTTTTAATTCCAACTTGTGAATCTATTGAAATGTGCTTAGAGCTTGCTCATTGTGAAAGAATTTTTTAAAAAAATTTTTAATTGCAATGGTAAAACTTTATCGGTCAATTTTTTTTTACATGTGAAGTTAAGGAATTCTATGTTGCTTGGGAAAAATAGTGAAACCTAACTGTTGAAAAATAGTGAAATCTCCCAGCTATTTGATCAAATTAATCGAAATTTTCTTAATGTTTTAAAACACATTCAAATCCCCCGTGACTGTCAAATTTTTTACTATCTTGTGACTCTGTTCTTGATGATTTTTTGACATTGAGAATAAGATAATCATCAATTATTCAATTAATTGAATAATTTTTTAATCAATTAAATGCAAAATTAATATGTGTGGGTCTATTTATACTGTTTAAATGTTCTTTTTGTTTTAAAACTAATTATGATAGTTTCTTTACTTTTTCTAATAATTTTCCATTTAATATTTTATTTAATTTTGATAAAAAAAAGTATTTAACTAATTACATAAATAAAGTTATTCATAGTTCCAACATCAAACAGCCGCCAAAGGTAAAATTGTAAGATCGGTAAAAAAAAGTTGATACTTAGAGGTTTTAGATGTGCTTTAAATTATAATAGGAGTTTCGATTAATTTAGTCAAACAATAGTAGAGTTTTACTCTTTTTTCGTATATTGATTTTTCTTATATAAAATATAGATTTCATGAAAAATCTAGTTATGTGGTGATTTCTCTCCTTCCGAATTTAGATGTATGGTGGTTCTTTATCCATCCAAACTTTGCAGTGGTTATTGTTGTTTGAGGAATTAAATAGTGCGACCATTATCTCCTCTAAGTGAAAATGAGCAAATGGTTGAGCAAACCACCTCAACCATGTGCTATGAGGTGGAGCAGATCATCTCGACCAGGTGCTATGAGGTGGAGCAGATCACCTCGGCAAGGTGCTATGAGGCAGAGCAGATCACCTCGACCAGGTGCTATGAGGTGGAGCAAATCACCTTGACTAGGTGCTATGAGGTGGAGAAAATCACCTCAACCAGGTGCTATGAGCTCGAACAGATCACCTCGGCCAAGTGCTATGAGCTTGACCAGATCACCTCGACCAGGTGGTAAGCTTGAGCAGATCACCTCGACCAGGTGATGACTAGGAATCAAGACTCAGTTAAAATAAACCACCACAAAGCTTTTCCGAAAAATCAGGGCACGAATTTGATCAATTAATGGTTATTGTCACGATCTAAGGTCGTGGGTGTGGGGTGTTTTATAAAAACCCCGAGAAAACCACGCCAATGGGGGTTCTTTTCCTCTTGATCTCACTGAGAAATTCTAGCTAGATACTTAACTTTACTTTTCGGCAAATTATTCAAAAAGCTTTTGGTTTTAAGGCAATATTTATGAAGCCATATGAGAAAGGGCATATTTGGTTTTTCCTATAAACCCCATAACTGACTTGAGCGTCGAAGGGTTTACGCCGGAAAAACTTTCGGCACCTCTAACCACTCTCTGTAATTTCAGGTACTTATTGATCGTCAGCTTGAAGATCATATGCTCACGAATGTTCTGCTCATAGTCAGAGAATATTCTTGGAGATCAACTAGCAGCTTCCCACCAAACAAATTTAATGCTGATGCAGGAATCTGAAATTGAGTCACTAACCAATAGGTTCAAATTTCGGCATCAACATTTGGCACCGTCTGTGGGGATTAGTACAAAAAGTCATATTGTCTCTACCAATTTGGATTTGGCCGAAGTAGAAGTAATCTGTAAATTAAATTGTTGGGAATGATTTTCGATTAAGCACTGCCCAGAGCCCAATGACCAAATTTGGGTATTAAAGGAATTTGCTCATTTAATCGGTAAGTCATCAGCTTTTTGCTTCAATTCACTTGATTCTCGTCTTCATTAAAAAAAATTGCGGTTTAAAATATGAAATTATGAAAATCAGTTTATTTGATTGCACAATTTTGGTAATTGTGGGCATAAATCCAATTTGAAAATAGGAAATTTTCTTTTATGGCCTTGCATGATTAGATCACAAAGACCAACTAGTTGAAATTACCATTCACGTGGATGAAGATCTAGAATCAAATATTCATTTACTGCATGCCTCGTTTATTGCTAAATAAGTTCGACATTCTTGAAATAGAATAAAGAATAAGCTCTAGTAACTAGAACTGAAGTGAATTTTAATAGAGTTAGGATTTGAAATCCAATGCATGGCATGAGAACTTACAAGAATCATGTGCTTGCCATTTGTCTTTAGTTAATCATGTGCTTGCCATCCAATTGTCAGAACAGCATTCTTACTTTAATCGCTTGAAAGCATGTACTGCACACTTATCGTTTTCAGAATTACATGTTTGGCTTTTATGTTTAAGAACATATCCATGCCTTTGTTGCTTAAGCTACCTTAGATTAACTATTTTTTATTGTGAAATTTTTGGGTAAAATCATAAGGAAGATAATCACATAATCAGGACATGATGTTAAGCCCACCAATTATCTGATAGAAAGTCTAAACGAGTTATGTTATTTTTCTACTCACAATATTCATAAGTTATAGATCATTTATATGTTTTATTAAGCTTATAAAATGATATGCTGAGTAAGCTAGATCAGAATCAAGGAAGGCAAATAGAAGGCAAAGCAGTAATAATAAAAAATAAGTTGGGAAAAAAGCAAGTGATTGTCCATTCAAGAACAAAGAAATTCTTCCTCAGCTTTTTTCAGTTACCATGAGCGTTTATCAAGCAAGTATGAAGGCTTTTACAGTGACAATGAAAGGAAGCTCAGAAGCTGTAGGGGAAGTATAGTCACAACAATAGAGCAGAACGAAGTTCATAGTAAAAAAAAAAATACCAAAGGTCAGAAGCCATCTTTCAAATGGTCAATTACAGGTGCACTCGAACCACTTTCTTGATTATTTTATATCATTCAATTTTTGCAAATTGTGATACTGCTATTGTTGCAACTTGCCTATCTTATGCACATTAAAACTAATCAGATTAGTTTGCAAATGCATCCCATTTTTTAACTAAAAAATCATTTTTAGCAGAATTTTTTTTATCATCAAACGTATAAAAGATGAAATTTTTTAACTAAAATTCATGTGTTAACATGAATATGTTAATAATATTGATTTTGATAATAACAAACTTTAAAATGATTTATTGATAAAATTGTTGGAGTTATTTCTTAATAAACAAAATTCTTTAAAACCACTTCTTTTACATTTATAAAAGATGGATTTTCAATTGGAAAATGATTCTTTGCAAAAACTGGCTTAAAATATGTTTCTGGAAATAAACGGTTAACCGATTACGACCAGAGAGCAAAAGTTTGCTTAAGCTCTAACCGATTAAAGAAAAACGGAAATGAAAAGCTTACTAGAAACTAACGGCGAACCGATTATTTATAAATGGTTAACCGATTATGACCAGAGAGCAAAAGTTTGCTAAGCTCTAATCGATTAGTGAAAAACGGAAATGGATAGCTTACTGAACACTAACGGTGAACCGTTTATTACAAACGGTTAACCAATAAGGTCCAGAGAGTAATTTCACACAAGGCCTTAGCCGTTTACTTAAACGGATAACTGTTGTTCTTTTTGCAGGTTACTGGCCACTAACGGTGAACCGTTATTTACAAATGGTTAACCGATAATATCCAGAGAGTCATCTCATGCAAAGCCTTAGCCGATTACTTGAAACGGATAACCGGTATTCATGTTCATGTCTCTAGACGTTAACAGCGAAAGGGTAACCTAAAAACGGCAAACCGTTTATTTGAATTCTGGATTAACGGTAACTTTGACCAGAACAAACAGTTAACCGTTAACGACTAACGGTGAACCGTTTTTGGGCACACAACGAATAGGCTAGTTTTTCAGCTCTACTTATAAATAAGCTCATTCAAATTCAAAGCAGACTGATCACAATACAACCATTGAGCTTATACACGAGTTTGCAATCTTCAAAGAGCGTAAAACACATTCTTACTCCATCTATTCACACTTTGAACAATTGATTTGTAATCTTATAGGTAGTGTGAGAGAAAAACAATTTGTATTCTTTCTTTTTGAGTGATTGTAAGTGTTGGGATACACTTGGATTAAGAGATTGAGAATAATCTCATGTTGTAAAGGTTATTGACACCTTGGAAGTCAAGTGTAAGAAATTGAAGCCTTGGTGGCTTGCATAGTAAAATCCTCAAGCCCGGAAAGCTTGGAGGCGTGGACATAGGTGGGGTTGGCCGAACCACGTAAACATCGTTGTGTTTGATTCTCTCTTCCCTTATCTTTTTAATTTGTGATCAATTTATTTATAATTGTTTTAATTTCGTTTTAGATTTGCTTAATAATTTTGATTTTAGTGTAATTGTTTATAAAAACCCATTCACCCCCCTCTTGGGTTGCCTAGATAGTATTTAAAGATGAGGATACCTTATATTCATTAAATTGATTGTGCTCATATTAGGGATGATGGTATAACTCAATCAACTTGATATCTTGAAAGTTGCTCAATATGAGAATGGTCTATGAAAAGACCAGCAAGCAGACAATTTCATGAAATTTTTACTAAGGCAAGTAAGTGTCTATTCCTGCTCGGTCAATGAAAGACCAGCAGATGACTTTCCGAAATTCTACCAAGGCAAGCAAGTGTTTGTTCCTGCTCGGTCAATGAGAGACCAGCAGATGACTTTCCGAAATTCTACCAAGGCAAGCAAGTGCATGTTCCTGCTCGGTCAATGAGAGACCAGCAGATGACTTTCCGAAATTCTACCAAGGCAAGCAAGTGCCTGTTCCTGCTCGGTCAATGAGAGACCAACAGATGACTTTATGAAATTCTACCAAGGCAAGCAAGTGCCTGTTCCTGCTCGGTCAATGAGAGACCAGTAGATGACTTTCCAAAATTCTACCAAGGCAAGTAAGTGCCTGTTCCTGCTCGGTCAATGAGAGATCAGCAGATGACTTTACGAAATTCTACTAAGGCAAGCAAGTGCCTGTTCCTGCTCGGTCAATGAAAGACCACCAGATGTCTTTAAAAAATTCTATTAAGGCAAGCAAGTGCCTGCTCCTGCTCAGTCAACGAAAGACCAGCAGACAATTTCATGAAATTTTTACTAAGGCAAGTAAGTGCATGTTCGTGCTCGGTCAACAAAAGACCAGCATACAATTTCATGAAATTTTTACTAAGGCAAGTAAGTGTTTGTTCCTGCTCGGTCAATAAAAGACCAGCAGACAATTTCATGAAATTTTTACTAAGGTAAGTAAGTGCCTCTTTCTGCTCGGTCACCGAAAAGACCAGCAAGCAGACTATAAATTTTACTAAGGCAAACATGGGCCAACTCCTACTCGATCGTTTGAAGGACCAACAGCCATATCTTGCAAAATTTTCTTAGGTAAAGATTTGCCCAAACCTGCTCGGCCGTGTGAGGATGATTGGGCGAAATTCGCAAAAATAATAATAATAATAATAACAATAATATTCCTAAGGTATAGGCTTGCCAGAATTATAAACTTTATAGTTTCCAGTGTTGATTTGTTATACTCTCAACACTAGAAACTGGGGGACTAGTGTTTGAGGAATTAAATAGAGCGACCATATCTCCTCTAAGTGAAAGTGAGCAAATGGTTGAGCAGACCACCTCGACCATGTGCTATGAAGTGGAGCAGATCATCTCGACCAGGTGCTATGAGGTGGAGCAGATCACCTCGGCCAGGTGCTATAAGGTGGAGCAGATCACCTCGACCAGGTGTTATGAGCTCGAGTAGATCACCTCGACCAGGTGCTATGAGATGGAGCAGATCACCTCTGCCATGTACTATGAGCTTGACCAGATCACCTCGACCAGGTGGTCTAAGCTTGAGCAGATCACCTCGACCAGGTGATAACCAAGAATTAACACTCAGTTAAAATAAACCACCACAAAGCTCTTCCGAAAAATCAGGGCACGAATGTGATCATTTAATGGTTATTGTCATGATCTAAGGTCGAGGAGGTCGTCTCCGGGGACATTCTCCTAGCCTTAGTACTAATATCAGATCTATCGGGTTCTAAGGGGATTCTAGGGTGAAAAGCATCATCGGCGAACAGACTGGGTAAAAAGTCCAACTCGTCGTCGTCGTTTATCTCAATGATTTTTTCTTTGCCCTTCGGCATTTCCTAAATCTACAACCCCAAACACCACCACTGACTAATACCCAGACAAAAGAAAAATAGAGAGAGAAATCTACAACTATCGAAAACCGAGGAAATAAAGGTAGTACCTAAAGAATCGGCCGTCGGAGAGAAAGGCCTGGTTGAAGAGAATGGTTCAATCGGAGGGAATCAAGGGTGATAGTGTATGCGCCAAAAATCGTTCGCCGGGAAAACAGAGAAAACGATGAAGGTTTTGATTGAGTAGTTACTGGAGTTATCGCAATGAGGAGCAACTCTTGGGCTGCCAGTATTTAACAGTCCCATATCCCGAGGGTTTTTTGTGACTCTTGGTTTGAAATTCAAATGGAGGGTCAGATTCTCGCCACGTCACTTCATCCGCAATTAAATGCGACACGACCCTTGGCAGCTTTTCCCGCCTAACACAAGCCAAAACTGATGAGTTTCTACTGTCGATTCACTTCGTTATCCAACACCATAAAATGGGGGACCGGTGTTTGGGGATATTTCGACGAGACCAGACATGAGTAACAGGAACCTGGTAGTGGGTTGTGCTGCGACAAAGATCAATAAGAGGTGAGCAGAATCTGGCAACGGGGGAACAGGAGCAGAAACTCCCTGCCCCTGCTCAGGCACACTATCTGCGGGGCTAACCTGCTGAGGAAGGCAATATGCTCATTCCTGTTAAGACTCGGACCAAGGAGACCTAATCAACGCCAGTTGAAGTGACGTGTTCACCAACCCGAGACTCAAGTCACGCAAGCCAAGCGACCGCCCGTTACTGTAGTAATAGGGAGATACGCAACTACCCGTTACTGCAGTAATGGAGAGATAATGGGCGCGAATGGGGGGACGGTTTGGATCCTCAGGAGGCCTATAAAAAGGTAGCCGGCGAAGGTAAAAGGGTTGGATTTTTTGTTATTTGAAGAGAGAAAAAGCAACACTTTATAACTGTGATTAAAACCAAAGGCCAAGGGATTTACAGCGAACCTTTTCCCAAAATACCTTCTTATCTGACTTGAGCGTCAGAGGGTTTACGCCGGGAAAACAACCGGCGTGCTCTAACCCGTTCTGTGAACGCAGGGAACTGAAGAAAGCAACTGCGCGAGGAGAAGTTCTGGTCGTGACTGAGTTGAACGAACCGAGATCCTGGTCGCAGAGAGTACAACCAGAATTCTGCATCAACATTTTGGCGCCGTCTGTGGGGATCGAACGAAAAGTTTCTGTTGACAGTAAGGAGAGGGATAAAGCGAGTGGAGAAACAATGGAGATAGGTGGGAGTAGTGCACAGGGGGGTGATGCGATGTTGAATGATTCTGTGACGCTGAGAGAGATAGCCAGCGAAGCGCGGGAGAAAGATGTGGTTGACCGGATGGAAAGGATGGAAAGGATTGAAAGGCAAATGGAGGCCCTAACATCCATCCTTCATGAGTTACGGGGTGAGCGGAGGGAGAATCAGGAAGAGACGATGAGAACGGATAGAGTGGCACCATGTTATGATGCCATGAGGAGGAATGAACCCACCAGGAGATCTGGTGGTGAGGGAGGAAATTGCTCTACACGGGGAAATGTTCGTAGAAGGGAAGAACAATCCCCAGCAAGGCCAAGTTTTGAGAAGAACAATGGAATGGCAAATGCAGAGGAGACAGAGCTCTGGCAACATTTATATGATTTCGAGCAGGAGCGAGACGAGGTTGCAGCTCGAGATCCTGGTCGAGCCGTGCAGTTGGAGGAAGAAGTGCGCAGGCTAGCACAGGTGATTGATGGCATGTAGGGAAAGAGCAGGGCCCCTGGTTGGAGAATAATGTTGGACAGGGAATCACCGCTTCCAACAGAGACATGAGAGCAGTCATCCCGAGAGACTTTCGCCTTCCAGACCTTAGATACTCGGGGCGAACTGATCCGTTGGTGCAGGGGTGCAGGGGCTATCTCCATCCCAGAGGTGCAGGGTGTTTCCGTTATCCTTGGAGGGACGTGCACGCGAGTGGTACAGGAAGCTTCCTCGCGGGAGCATCAGAACTTTTGAGCAGATATGCCAGGAGTTTGTAGAGCAATTCCGGGGAGCAATGGCACCAGAAGATGATATGATGGAGTTGAAGAGTATGAAGCAGGGGGAGCAAGAAACCCTATGGGACTTCATCGAGAGGTATCACCGAGCTGTCCTCGATTTGAGCGCCTTCAACCACCCTCAGGCGTTAAGGAGACTGAAAGAGGGGGTGAAAATAGGGAGGTTGTGGTATAACTTAAGAAGCCCAATCATTCAATCATATGCGGCCGCTTACGAGTAGGCAAAGCGGGATATGGAGATTGAGGAGGAAAAGGCTGCCCGAATCAGGATAAACCAGCTAGAGGGGCTGGGGAAGAAAGAGAAGAGGGTATTACCAGGGAGTGGGCCGATGAGGAGGAAAGATCACCAAACTCCTAGTAGTAATACAGCAGGTCGAGTAGCAGCTTACCAGCCTCATCAGAGGCCACCATAGTATCAGCGCAGCAGAGCACCACCTCCTCGGTCACCAGTTGGGGAACCTTGGAGACGACACGACTTAGCATATGGCAGTCGTCATCCCTAGTCCTACAGCAATAAAGGGAGCAGACCATAAACGCTACCACCACCACCAACTCAGAGTGGCGCAAATAGGGAAAGGGCCGTGCATATGATTGACCAAAATCAGGATTATGGTCGATACACTGCTTTGAAGGTACATCTAGACGAGGTGTATGAGGCCATAAGGGAACGAGGATTGCTGCATCCCCTGATCCAATGACTAAGCTAGCCAGCAGGAGAGATAGGGGACGTTATTGTAAGTTCCATGAGACTCATGGACACACCACTGCTGAGTGCAGAGATCTCAAGACCCAGGTCGAGGATTTGGTGAGAAATCTCTACCTGGATGAATTTATAGATGGGGGTTTCCCGAGGGAGGCCTCGACTTGTGAGGGGAGCAGAGCGGCAGAAGTCTGAGGTGTGAGCAACCTCACGTAAGGGTGATAGCTGGGGGCCGACATTGGCCGGAGATTTTAACAGAGCAAGGAAGAACTATGCTAGATACGCCATGACTAGCAAGGAAGTATTCTTTAACACCCCGGCAGCGAAACGGGCAAAAGTCAGGCAGGTTCCGATCATGTGGACTGATGAGGACGAAGAAGGGATTTTATACCCCCACGAGGATGCCCTGGTCATCAAGGCCACTGTTACGAGCAAAAGGATTGATCGGATATTGGTGGACACAAGGAGCTCAGTGGATGTGCTATTCAAGTCGACTCTGGAGGGAATGGGATTGGCATATCTGAAGTTGGAAATACACTAACACTTTCCTAAAGGGGTTTGGAGGAGGAAAGCTGGTCCCTCTAGGCATGGTTGAACTGCCGGTCACGATTGGGAACTCCCCGACAGAGATGACAATGATGCTAGACTTTGTGGTAGTGGACGAGAAAGGTCCTTACTAGATGATCTTAGGCCAACCGTTTCTGAAGATGACTAAAGCGGTGCTGTACAACTATTACCTGGCCCTGAAATATTGGGTAAATGGGCTCGTAGGAGTGGTGCGAGGAGACCAGAGAATCACACGGAGCTGTTACTCTTCAACGGCAAAGGAAGCCATGCAGATAACGTCCCTTGATAGACGAGTGGAGAGCAAGAAAGGCAGACAAGAGCATGTCGAGGAGTTGGAGACAGTAACGCTAGGACCAGAAAATCCGAGCAAAACGATCAGGATCGGGTCAAGGTTAAAGGGGGAGCAGAAGCAGGAGTTGGTGCAGTGCCTACAGGCTCATGTAGATGTCTTTGCATGGACACATGAAGACATGCCGGGGATCGATCCTGAGGTGGCTTGTCATAGGTTAGCTATAAACAAAGGGGCTCGAGCAGTTAGGCAGAAGAGGAGGTGCTTCAATCAGGAGAGATATGAGGCGATAAATGGTGAGATAGATAAGCTCTTAAGCGGGGTTTATTCGGGAAGTCAACTATCCCGAGTGGATATCTAATGTGGTGCTAGTAAAGAAGGCGAACGACAAATAGAGGATGTGTGTGGATTTCACAGACCTGAACAAGGCATGCCCGAAGGATAGTTTTCCTTTGCCGAAAATCAACCAGCTGGTAGACTCAACGGTTGGACACAGCCTGCTCAACTTCATGGACGCTTTCTCGGGATACAATCAAATCCCCATGTTCGAACAGGACGAAGAGAGCACGGCATTCATTACTAACCAAGGCTTGTTCTGTTACAAGGTGATGTCGTTTGGTCTGAAAAATGCCGATGCCACATACCAAAGGCTGGTCAACAAGATCTTTAAGCCGCTGATCGGGAGAACAATTGAGGTGTACGTGGATGACATGATTACCAAGTGCAAAATCCCAGGAGAACATGTCAAGCACCTCGAAGAGACATTTTTGCTCCTGAGGAAATACAAGATGAAGCTCAATCCGGAGAAGTGTGATTTCGGGGTCGAGTCAAGGAAATTCCTGGGCTTCATGGTCAGTCACAGGGGGATCGAGGCGAATCCCGAGAAAATTCAAGCAATCATCCAAATGAGATCTCCTCGTAATCTCAAGGAGATGCAGAGTTTGACGGGAAAGTTGGCAGCTTTAAGCCGATTCATTTCCAAGGCCACAGATAAGTGTCAACCATTTTTTCAAGTGATAAGGAGAGGGAAGAAGACAGAGTGGACTCCAGAGTGCGAAGAGGCATTCCAGAATTTGAAGCTATATTTGCAGAGGGCACCTTTGCTATCCACACCAAGAGATGGGGATAAGTTATCATTGTATTTGGCATCATCCGACCGTGCCACAAGCTCTGTTCTAATAAGAGAGGAAGATGGGGTTCAATACCCGATATACTATACCAGCAAGGCCTTGCTCGATGCCAAGACCCGATATCCGCCATTGGAGAAGTGGGCTCTTGCTCTCATGGTCGCTGCTCGCAAGCTGAGACCGTACTTCCAAGCTTTCCCTATCTCGGTGATAACAAACTAACCGTTACGTCAAACTCTACATAAGCCAGATTCATCTGGTCGGCTCGTGAAGTGGGCTATAGAGCTGAGCGAGTTTGACATTGACTACAAACCATGAGCAGCGGTCAAGGCGCAGGCGATGGCTGATTTCATAGCAGAGTTTACAGAACCTGAAATAAGTTCGGACCAGCTGGATAAGGCTACAGATAGTGGTGAAGCCCAAGTATGGTAGATGTCAGTTGATGGTTCGTCGGGGGAGCAGGGGTTAGGAGCTGGCATTGTCTTGGAAGGGCCAGAAGGGGAGGAGATTTCTTACGCTGTGAAGTTTGATTTTGCAGCCAAAAATAACCAAACAGAGTATGAGGCTTTGATAGCAGGGTTAGAACTGGCTAAGGTCGTAAAAGCAGATAGAGTGAAGATCAAAACTGACTCGCAGCTGGTTGCGAATCATGTCAGTGAAAGATTCTAGCCGAGAAAGGAGAAGATGGAGCAATATCTGAAGGTTGTCAGACGGATGATAAGAAAGTTTGAAGCGGTTGAGGTGATACAGATTCCTAGGGAGCAAAACAGCCGAGCAGACATCTTGGCCCGGATGGCAGCAGTAGCAAACCCAAAAATGCCAAAGTCGATCCCCCTGGAAGTTAAGACCAGTCCGAGCATCGAGCAGAATCTTGAAGTGTTGAGGCTAAAGCAGAGTGGCTCGTGGATGGATTCCTTGATTGCATATCTTAGAGATGGAATATTACCACCAAACAGGCTGCGAGCTCGGAAGATCAGAGCCTAGGCCTCAAGGTATACATTGATTGATGGGGTGCTATATCGACGAGGATATACACTCCCTTTCCTTCGATGCTTGGATGAAGACGACGCCGATTATGTGATGAGAGAAGTGCATGAGGGGATTTGCAGGAACCATTCTGGTGGGAGATCCCTGGCCCATAAAGTTCTAAGGCAGGGATATTTTTGGCCAACAATGCATAGGGATGCACAAGAGAAGACCAGGAGCTGTGCAAGTTGTCAAAGTTTTGCAAGCTTCTCTAACCAGCCACCAGAGAAGCTCACTTCAATGGCATCCCCTTGGCCGTTTGCTCAATGGGGAATAGACCTGATCGGCCCAATGCCAAAGGGACGAGGAGCAGCAACACATGTAATAGTTGCGATCGATTATTTCACGAAATAGATAGAAGTAGAAGCCCTTAGCAGCATCACGGAGAAAAAGACAACCAATTTTGTATGGAGAAATCTGGTCTGCCGATATGGAATCCCCTATGCCTTGATAACGGACAATGGCAGGCAGTTCGATAATCACAGTTTCAGAGATTTCTGCCAGAATCTCGGCATAGAACTGAAATATTGTTCGCCTGCTCACCCACAGTCCAATGGGCAAGTAGAAGCAGCTAACAAGACAATCAAGTGGCTCATTAAAACCAGGCTGGGAGCAAAGAAGGGAGCTTGGGTTGATGAACTACCAGGGGTGCTATGGGCGTATAGAACTACCCATAAGACAGCTACCGGGGAAACTCCATTTGCTCTGGCCTTCGGGCACGAGGCGGTTGTACCTGCAGAGATAGGAACCGCCACTCATCGGACAGAACACTTTGACAAGCAAGAGAATAACGACCAGATGTGCTTGAATCTGGATCTGCTAACCGAGAAGAGGGAGCAGGCATCAAGGCGGCCAGACAATTACCAGCAGAGGGTCGCTCGTTATTACAACCAGAAGGTGAACGTGCGGCAGTTCAAGGTTGGAGATTGGGTGCTGAGGAGAGTGAATCAGAACACCAAAGATTCGACCCAAGGAGTACTTGAACCAAACTGGGAAGGGCCTTATAAGGTCAAGCAGCTAGTTGGACCCGGAGCTTACAAGCTGGTTCGAGCAGATGGCCACGAGGTGAAGCGCCCATGGAACGCGGTGCACCTTAGGAAATATTTTCAATAAGATTTGTAAGCATTTCAAAAGATATTTCTGTTCGTAATTATTGCTTCATCTTTTATGCTTTATTTATTTTACTTCAAGCAATATCATGTAAGCTGAATGTAATGAGATATCAATGAACGAGGAAATTCAGATTATCGTGCCATCCAGGGATTACTTAAGGCATGTAAAGGCTCAAGTCTCAAAGCCTGTTTTATGGCAAGACTGAAGCCAAGCATGCCCGGATCTGCTCGGCCAAGAGAAGGCGAGCAGAATCCTAAGTTTCGAAAAATTATCTAAAGCGTGTAAAGGCTCAAGTCTCAAAGCCTGTTTTATGGCGAGACCGAAGTCAAGCATGCCCGGATCTGCTCGACCAAGCGAAGGCGAGCAGACTCCTAATGCTCCGGAAAATTACTTAAGGCGTGTAAAGGTTCAAGTCTCAAAGCCTGTTCTATGGCGAGACCAAGGCCAAGCATGCCCAGATCAGCTCGACCAAGCGAAGGTGAGCAGAATCCCAAGCTTCGAAAACTTCTCCATGACGTGCAAAGGCTCCAAAGTCTCAAAGCCCATTTTGTGATGAGACAGGAAGCCAAGTATGACCAGATCTGTTCGACCAAGCGAAGACGAACAGATCACAAAAGTTCCTTCTCGATGGCGAGACAGGAGGCCAAGCTCGCCAGAACCTGCTCGACCTTACAAAATCGAGCAAACTCCCAAAGTAGGACAAATTTCACTAAGGCATGAAAAAAAAGATTACAATATGCGAAGTGCAAAAAGAATTTTCTAAGGCATGAAAGTTTTACAACCACAGCTCTAATATTAGAAAGTAAGCAATAGCATATCTTATTAAGATTGAGATAAGTTGCAAATCTGCTACATATGGAAGAAAAGGTTGTTACAACACTGATCAAAATTTAGGCAGAAGGCGGGTCAGTAGGCTGAGCAGTCTCCTCGGCAAGCTGTACCACGTCAGGTGCAGGAGGAGTATCACCAGCTGCCCCTGGAGGAGTACTCGCATCACCAGGTGCAGCGGGATCAGCGCGAGGAGGAGTACTCGCCTCACCAGGTGCAGCAGGGTCAACACGAGGAGGAGAGTTTTCCTCGACCACGATCGGTCCCACCTCCTCGGCATCCTCTTTCTCATCCTCATCATCCATATGCTGGGAAACAGTAGCTGCAAAGCCGTCCATATTGAGATCTGGATACTGCTTCCCAAGGACAGCCATGATGCTGCGGTAGGAATGTCGAAGCCCCTGGTTGTACCGAAGTTCAGCTTCATTCTCTATGTCCTCGAGCTGGGCCTGGTGGGACTCGCGGAGAGACTCGAGCTGAGCCTCATACATGGCCTTCTGTCTTCCCAATTCTTCATGCACCTTGCCCAGCTCCTCCTCGAGAGTGACAGCCTTAGCATGGGCAACGGCTTCTTTCTCTTGCAGCTTCAAATTCTTGAGGTTCAAATCCCCAGCTTTCTTCTCGGCCTTGTCGGCTCTGGTGACCGTCGCCTTCTTCTCGTCCTGCATCTTCTTCTCAAAGCGGTTAGACTTGGCCTAGTAGTAAGTGAGCATGCAGCTGAGATGGATGGCGCTGAACTGCATGGCATCCATCAGGTCGGGTAGGGCCAAGCGAGAAAACTCCTCCAAATTCTTCTTGCTTACATGTCTGGAAAGGTCGGTCATGTAGGAGACCAGGTGGTCTAGAATACGAGATGTAGGCTTCTTGGAAACAGAGGAGGAAGCTGGATCGGTGGCTGCACCTCTACTCTCCACGACAACACCAGGAGGAGGTGGCAAGGTCTTCAGGGGAGAAGCCTGCTCTGCTACGTTGGCTCGCTTCGCAACAGGAGCTTCCTTCTCCTTGCCCTTCTTGGTAGCCTGAGAACGAGTACGCTTCCTGTTCAAAGCTGCAATCACGGCATTTTCCATCCTGTGGCCGGAAGCTACTAAGCCAGATGCGACCAGGTTCTCTAGAGTCAGCAGCTCTCTGTGGGAGCAGGAATTGGATAGTACAGACTCCACTAGTTTGAGCGGCTCAGGCTGAAGTGGAAAGTGAACGCCCCAAGAACCTGCAGGGAGAACAGACACGTGATTAGAATCTAAGCCACAAAGTTAAGAGCTACTATGGACTCAATACACCTAAAGCGAGCAGGCAACCTGGGACTACGAATCGGGATGGGACGCGATAATCCGTCCCATCAATCTATGCAATTTGACCCCAAGAACCCCCAGCAAAAAAGAACTTCTTCTTCCAAGTCCCACCGCCCCCTATTGGAAGATCAGTTACGGGCTTTCTGCTCTTAGTGCTGGATTGGAAGTAGTACCAGCCAGCATCCTTGGGGCTGCTCTTTAGTTGGTATAGGTGTCTCACGTCATCTATTGTGGGCTCACTCTGACAACATCTGTTCCATATAATGAACAGACCAGAAAACACCCTCCACCCGTTGGGATTTAATTGACCAAGGGATAAGTGCAACCCGCTAAATATCTGAGCAAAGTAAAGTTGTATGGGACACATCAATCCATATTTAAAGCTCTCCAGAAACAAGGTGACAAAACCCTTGGGAGGCCGACTAGGGGTATCTTTCTTGCCCGGGATCGTAAGAGGTATATTGTTGAGGATCCCATACTCATCCCGAAGGGCAGTAAGTTCGTTTACGGTGGTCGTGCAAGTGATTAGGTCAATGGCATAATGGTGTGACAAAGCTCTACCCCCTGCCATACTCCTCATCTCTGGTCGTGATGTTTCTGGTAAAGGCCTCCCACCCGAATGATCTCTCTGCTCATCACTTAGGGTGTCTGACGAGCCGGATGTTCCTACTTCACCGCTGTTTCGGCTCGAGGAGGTCGTCTCCGGGGACATTCTCCTAGCCTTAGTACCAATATCAGATCTATCGGGTTCTAAGGGGATTCTAAGGTCAAAAGCATCGTCGGCGAACAGACTGGGTAAGAAGTCCAACTCCTTCTCGTCGTCTATCTCAATGATTTTTTCTTTGCCTTTCGGCATTTCCTAAATCTATAACCCCAAACACCACCACCGACTAATACCCAGACAAAAGAAAAATAGAGAGAGATATCTACAACTATCGAAGACTGAGGAAATAGAGGTAGTACCTGAAGAATCGGCCGTCGGAGAGAAAGGCCTGGTTGAAGAGAATGGTTCAATCGGAGGGAATCAAGGGTGACAGTGTATGCGCCAAAAATCGTTCGCCGGGAAAACAGAGAAAAGGTGAAGGTTTTGAGTGAGAAGTTGCTGGAGTTATCGCAATGAGGAGCAACTCTTGGGCTGCCAGTATTTAACAGTCCCAGATCCCGAGGGTTTTTTGTGACTCTTGGTTTGAAATTCAAATGGAGGGTCAGATTCTCGCCACGTCACTTCATCCGCAATTAAATGCAACACGACCCTTGGCAGCTTTTCTCGCCCAACACAAGCCAAAACTGATGAGTTTCTACTGTCAGTTCACTTCGTTATCCAACACCAGAAAATGGGGGACCGGTGTTTGGGGATATTTCGACGAGACGAGACCAGACATGACTAGCAGGAACCTGGTAGTGGGCTGTGCTGCGACAAAGATCAGTAAGAGGCGAGCAGAATCTGGCAACGGGGGAGCAGGAGCAGAAACTCCCTGCCCCTGCTCAGGCACACTATCTGCGGGGCTAACCTGCTGAGGAAGGCAATATGCTCATTCATGTTAAGACTCGGACCAAGGAGACCCAATCAACGCCAGTTGAAGTGACGTGTTCACCAACCCGAGACTCAAGCCACGCGACCACCCGTTACTGCAGTAATGGGGAGATACGCAACCGCCCGTTACTGCAATAATGGAGAGATAATGGGCGCGAATGGGGGGACGGTTTGGATCCTCGGGAGGCCTATAAAAAGGTAGCCGGCGAAGGTAAAAGGGTTGGATTTTTTGTTATTTGAAGAGAGAAAAAGCAACACTTTATAACTGTGATTAAAACCAAAGGCCAAGGGATTTACAGCGAACCTTTTCCCAAAATACCTTCTTATCTGACTTGAGCGTCGGAGGGTTTACGCCGGGAAAACAACCGGCGTGCTCTAACCCGTTCTGTGAACGCAGGGAACTGAGGAAAGCAACTGCGCGAGGAGAAGTTCTGGTCGTGACTGAGTTGAACGAACCGAGATCCTGGTCGCAGAGAGTACAACCAGAATTCTGCATCAACATATATATAATCCACCTATAAAGGGGTATTGCAGCTTTACTCACAAAGTAGTTTGGAAATAGAATTTTGCATGGGCTAGGCCGAGTAATCCACCTTTAAAGGTTGTTTCAAGAGCCGAAACCTTTCTCTCTTTCGTAACATAAATAATGGCTTTTGTTATCGTTTGCTTACTAGACATGCACATAATTTAATCTCTTAAATTAGAGAAAAACTTATGTAGGGCAAGTACACCACCTACTGAAGTGATGCACTCGATTATTAAAGACCTACCATTTAGCATGTCTGATGGGTCATATAGTGAGACCCATAAATTAAATAATTTAATTATATATATTTTTAAATAAAAATTTATGAGTCCTACTGCGAGATCCATTAGACCTATCAAAAGATGGGCTCTTAATGAGTGGGTGCACTACCTCAACAGGCTAAGGTGGTATGCTTGCGCCTAAAATTTCTCTCCCTATCTCGTTGGTGTCCAGATTCCTGAAAGCTAGATACTTCAAAATGAGTTATTTTTTCAGCACAAAATTTGGTTTAAAATCTTGGTTTATCTGAAGGAGTTTATTGTACATTTGGCAGATTGGTGTTGCAAAAAATTGAATAAGGTAGAGGATTGGTAGAGGTAATAAAGCATTTACCTATGTTAGCAGCTGGATAGCTTCCTCTTTAAGCCTTCCTTTGAACTCAAATGGAAAAGTTTTCATTGATGGTGATAATTAGCTGTCAGATAAGAACTCTGGAAGTGCTAATAGTTCTGCTAACTGTTCATCGTAGTGGAATTATCTTTAGTCAATAAATGTCGTACCTGTTTTTCGAAACTACCACCAAAATAAAAAAAATTACGAAATAAACAATTTGTAAAAAAATTATTGAACCCTACTTTTATCAAAATTTATGAAGTAAGCAACTTTTAACATTTAAACTGCATTCTCAAAAAGGCCTAAGAAGTCAATTTAGATTACCCCTCCGGAAAATTAGTAAAAGCTAAATGCACATGCAGCTCTTAGCGAGTGAAACGAACTTGGCAGGTCTAGGGGCAGTTGTTACACTTCTGGGGGGTTGAATACAAGTCTGGCACAATACAATACTCAAGCTCTAATGGTGATGTTGAGCTTGCAGAAGCAGAAGCAATCAGATTTGAAGTTCAAGTTGCTATTGCTTTTGATGATGATAGAGTCGGATGCTGAGAAAATGTTGTAAATTTGACAAAGGGCAATGAAAGCAGCTCTGAAGAGACCTTTTGGGCAATTTTAGAAATTCAAGAGGATGATATTCTAATTTGATCAGCTTGAAGAATAGCTAAACTGTGTACATCAATTATGCAATCAACTATTAACTACAATATTGATCAAGACTACATATAGATTGAAAATGTATATACTCTAGTTCTAGGCAGTATACATTGCAACATTACATCCCCACCAAAAATATATTTTACCTTCTGAGAAAGTTCAATCTTTCTATACAAAATGCAAAAAGAAAAGCAAGTACAAGAGGATAGATGATAAGAACAGCAGCCGTAATAGGCAAGCGATCATGGTGAAACCCAAAATAATCTTCTACGAAGGAGGACAATTTCTTTGTTTCACCAAATACAATCATTTCCTTGTCAATATCTCCATATTGTGAAGTAACCATAGCATTTAGTGCCCAAGAGGTAGGCATCATATAATACATCCAAATCCACCATTTAGGAATTTTCTGCAGAAAGTTAAATATCAAAGATTCAAAATTAATATTCAAAACATTTTGCTAATTATATATACACTCATAGATACACATAAATGTTAACATAGTGTCTATGGTAGAGTTTAGAGGCTTACCGGTCCAGGAATCAAAAATCCAGCGAAAAGGTTAAATGATGTGTAGCAAACTGAGGATAGAATTGAAGCAATCATGGAATTTGGTGTCAACGACACTAGTAGCATTCCCAGATAATTGTAAAACATCATTGTACAAAACATCCCATAGAAATTCCAGAAAAGCTTATATGCTGACCAATAATAACCAATCATTGGATAACCGATGATCACATATGAAAGTGCTTGAATAAGTAAATAAGGAATCTCAACTGTCACCTGCAAAATCGGTATGCATATCTGAATAAGAAACATTTCAATGAAAAGAACACATTACAAGATTCTATTTGTGATTTCTTGAGCACAAAGTCAACATAGAGTAAAGTTCATATGTACCTGCGCAAGTGCATAAGCCCATGGAGAGTACATTCCTGCAAATCCTTCTCGATACATAACAGTTCTCTCCCTCGCCACATTTGGTATAACTGATGAACAATTGTTTATACCCAAGAATACCACAGCCAAGTATGATGAACCCACAATATTGAATAAATCTTGCTGGTTATCTCTGGCAGATTTAAGGGAAAATAAATAGATGTTAGGTGCTTGCAAACTAATAATTCATCCTACAAAAACAAATGAAAGTAGAGCACATGTGTTGATGGTCACTACTCAATAAGTACTTTTAAATTTATTTAGAAACAATGTAATGGGATAGTATCAATGCGTAAATTTGTGTATCAAAAAGCTTCCCAATAAATTTGTGCACCAAAAAACAATGTGATGCTATCACTAAATATATGAAGCTAAATGACCTTCTAAAGCCAGATAGAGGAGCTAGAAATACAAAGCATAAATTTTGATTGAAAGTGCCCGATAGACTTTCAGAAGGTGCAAGGTCTACAATAAAATATTTTAAAAAAACCAAAATGCAGATAACCCCTTGCACGATTTAACAGATTTCTTTTTTCCTTTGGCAAATATATAATTAGTAATGCACTTACAATTTCTGTCCATGGTCCCAAAAAAGTACGCCAAAAAGTAAAGAAGCGGTAGCCGTGTACATGATACGCATTAAATTATATGAAGGACTTCTCCAATAAGACAAATGCAGTTTCCACAAGCAAGA
Source organism: Citrus glauca (assembly GCA_029633175.1). NCBI lineage: Eukaryota > Viridiplantae > Streptophyta > Magnoliopsida > Sapindales > Rutaceae > Citrus > Citrus glauca. The sequence continues at coordinate 18,262,656 of JAQOOD010000006.1, forward strand.
TTTAAATTGCCCCCAGAAATTGCGTGAAAAGCGGGTTGGAAAATGCAAATCTTTTGAACCTGGTGGCGGAGTATTCAACTGCTTTACAAGCTCTCTGTTGTTCCTACAAGCAGCACAACATCATGAAACACAAAAAAAAAGAGATCATAAGAAATTGTTTTGATGTTTATGAGTATAGCAATTAACTGTTGATGTATATATATACGCGTGTGCATATATATATGAGGCCAATTGCTCGTTTAAATCCTACTGTGATGTTTATGAGCATAACAATTAACTAACTAGTCTATGGCGAGCCTTCTCCAGACTAAATATAAACTTTGAGGCAGTAGCACATTTCAAAACTACAATAACAAAATCTGGACTTTTATAAGTCAACTTACTCGTATAAAACAGATTCCCTATATATTTGAGCAAAATCTACACAAAGTTCAGCTTCAGCAGATGTGGAAGTGACCTCTATTACCCATGTTGCTGGGTTATAATTATTTCTAATCTTTGGCACTCCAGAGATACCCTGTCACTAAAAGTTGTTAGTCAATGGTTTTGCAAAAGAATTTTTGCTAGAACTGACAAGAAAATGGAGAACAAGCATATTGTGGTTGTCAGTATTTTGATTGTAAATAAATGTAACCGACCTCAAAATATTCTATTACTTGACTTGAATGCTTTCCTAATGGCCCACAGTAGATGATGCGTCCACCAGTTTTCAAAAGGATCAGCTGAAAATCCAGATAAAAATGTTTGTATCAATTCATCAAAATAATAGTAATTCGATTGTTCAAGCTAAACTATGTATCTTTATACATTAGCAAAAGCAACATCGAGTCTAAAATTATTGCCAGAATGAAACCAGCATCAAAGTTTCACAATCAAATTCTAGTTTTACATTTATATACCAAAAGAAAGTTAAAATTGTTTTACCTCATCAAATGCTTCAAATATATCAATACTTGGTTGGTGGATGGTGCAAACTATTGTTCTTCCTGTATTAACTATATTCTTCACAGCTCGCACGACAATTGCCGCTGCTCGTGCATCAAGACCTGTTGTAGGTTCATCCATAAAAATTATAGAAGGATTGGCAACAAGTTCGACGGCTATAGTAAGCCGCTTACGTTGCTCAGTTGATAGACCATTAACATCAGGTATGCCAACTAGAGAATCCTTAATTGCGTCAAGCTCAATGGTCTCAAGCACTTCATTCACAAACTCCTGTCGGAACATGCCATAGAAGTGTTGAGTGTTAATATACAGTTTCTGAAAGCTAAAGTAATCAGTGAATATCAGAACTATAGAATCTTACAGCTTTAGTTTTTGAGTTGATCTCAGGAGCAAGACGTAGCCAAGCAGAAAAAATTACAGATTCTTCGACAGTGATATTAGGGGAATGTATGTCTGTTTGCTCGCAATAACCTGAAACTCTAGCAAATGTTCCTTGAACCTTAGGATACCCACCAATTTTTATTTCCCCCTCGATATAGCCACTTGTTTTTCTTCCAGCAAGAACATCCATCAGAGTTGTTTTTCCAGCTCCACTAACGCCCATTAATGCTGTTAGAACACCCGGCCTTAATGAACCCGTAACATCATTAAGCAGTCGAAGTTTCTTGTCAGCAAATCCCCGTTCTCTCATTTCCTAAAATTCAAGGAGGCAAATTAAGTTCAGTAAAAAAGTATAGAAGTTGTTCGAATGCCTCTAAATATACTGCATTGTCTAAGATTATGATCAAAACAATAGATAACAAGATTACCAAAGGGGTGTCAACATAGTATTTCAGATCCTGATATGCTACTGTTAAGGGCTCAAAAGGTAAGACCATCCTGCCTATTGATTAAGATAAGGAATCAGTTCAAATTATGAAGAATGTAAAACATTAAAATGAAAAAGAAAGTACAAAGTAGAAATGGCATTAACCTTTATAAGATTCTTTATTAGTCATGGGAGTACTCCTAGAATTCTCTTTCACAGGTTCACTATAACTGGAATCTTCACTTTCTTGCATCTTGGATAACTTTTCATGCGAAATCATAACACGAGATGACCCAGAAGCTGTATTTGTATCAAATTAGCTACACAAACAAGATTTATCGAAAGTTGAGACAGGATTACTACAAAGATGAACTTACACTTTAAGAAAGTTAAGGCCAACGTAAAGCCAATGTTAAGAATTAAGGCAATGCCAAACAACGCACCAAGTGATATCCAGAAAATAAATCCATCAAAGTTTAGTCCACGGCTTTCAAGTATTTCTTGCCCTATTGTAGTGTTTGTGGGCAGCATCTACAACATAATAAGAACCGCACAGCAAAATAGTTTCAGGAACCAATTACTTCATTCTCGACAAAGTTGTAGTACTAATTAGATTAACCACACAATTATGCTCTAAGACACCTTTTGCCACCGAGGAGCAAGAAATTCATTTACAGAGAGACCTATCTCCCCGTATGTAACAGGAGATATCCAAAAACCCCACTTCAACCACGCTGGCATCGAGGCTGCAACCAATAGTCACCATAAGTTTAACCATTTTTTGGTTGATGATTCTAAAATCAAATTGGAGAAGGTATAAACTGTCTTACGTCGTGAAATAACGAAGCCCCCAAATAAAAACACAAACAGTACCACAACACTTCCAGCTGTCATAGCAGCAAACTCAGTCTGGAAGACTGATGCCATAAATCGGAACATGGATATTGATGTAAAGTGCGAGGCAAAAAGAAGAATGAACTGACGGAAGAACCTAAAGAGCACAGAAATTAAATTTCAGAATCTCAGGTCTCACCCAAAACAAAATGGCAGGCTTGCGCCATCATTTTCAAAGAGTGGATATAAGTAAATCCTATATGAGTAATTACTTTTCTTTTCTTTATGTTACTAACTTTGAGCGAGCCTTTTTGGAAAAAGTTAAGCAAATCCTAAAATCTCAATATGTAGTAATCAGTGAAAACGAAACTCAACAACTCGTTTCTATTCTATCACATATAACAAGCAGAACGCAGGAACTATTCTTCGTTAGAAGATTTAATGCACCAATACACACAAAGCTTTCTGCCTTCTCAAATGAAACTCACCTCCAGACCTCTGAACTGTATCCAATGACATAATAAGTAAGACATGTCCAGGCCAGAGCTGCAACTAAAGAAAGAGGAACTTTCAAAATAGTGGCTGGAATTGCATACGCCCAAGCTGGGTAAAAGCACAACTCCTGCTGCTTATAGAAAACTTCAAGTCTTTGAATCGTCATAGACAACTCAGGCATGCCATCAACAAGAAGAACAACGAGTGAGTAGTATAAGGAACCCATGTAGTAATTCGCATGAAAAACATCAATCTCCATTCGAGTTCTCAGAAAAACAGTCATTGCCATGGTTGCGAGCATAATAAGCTGTTGCAAAAAGATTCTCCACATATTTCAATTTCATATTCCTTACACAACCTAATTTAAGCATATGAGATAAACTGAAACTTAAAAACATTGCTAACCTGAGTTGTCTTGAATACATAGACAAAAGAATTTCTCCTCATGAGAAGAAGTTCCCTTGACATGCAAGCCTTGAATAGCTCCCATCTAGAAAGAGAATATACACTAAAGGAAATTGCATTCTTGTGGCTTTCTGATTTATCATATGGCACCAAAAGTTCCTCATCAAGCTTTTTAACAAAAGGAGATTCCTTGAATTTCTTAGAGAACATATCTACTGAAAAGTAACTGTAGGGAAGTTCAGTATGGAGCCAGTATTGTGCTTGATCTTTTCTGGACAAAACCTGAAATATAGCAGATCAAATTATGAAGTACTAAAATTTCAGCATGAAAATGAGAACATTCTAAGCTGCAATGGACTTACCTCCTGTAGGAAGTCAGCAACCCCTTTCCTCTCAGGGCACCTAAAGCCACAATCCTCAAAAAAGGCTAGGACATGATCCTGGGGTCCATGATACACAATCTTTCCTCCAGCCATTAAAATGATGTCATCAAATAGATCAAAGGTTTCCGGTGCTGGTTGAAGAAGTGAAATCAATGCAGTAGAATCTGTTATATGCACCAGCTGCTGAATACAAGCAATGATCTGATATGCGGTGGAACTATCTAAACCATTTGTTATTTCATCCATGAATAGTGCTTTTGTTGGTCCAACAATCATCTCCCCTACAGATTCAATGGAAAACTGATCCTTAGTAGTCCGTTAAAATATTCATTATAGCTCTTCCGAGTCAATATGTTATCCCAAGTGGATGATAATCTATTGAACGTATAAACATCTGAATTAAAATTACCTGTAGTAAGTCTCTTTTTCTGACCTCCAGAGATACCTCTTCTCATGGCATTTCCCACCATTGTGTCAGCACAGACATCAAGTCCAAGGATCTGAAAGGTCGCGGAGACAATGGACATATGAACCGATAAAGCATTTGCATAGATACAGATCGACTAAAAGAACTATAGTTTACAGCTCGGAAAAAGAGAATTACTTTTAATATGTAATCCGTTTGAAGGGTTCTTTTTACTCCTTTGACAGAAATTGCCTGTTACAACAAAAATTGTCATTAATACAGTGATCTATATCAACATCAAATGGCACACACAACTATACAGCACAGAAAAAGATCTTTAGCACCGATTCATTCAATGTCAGGTATAATTCTTATAATTTGGCTCTATCAATTGGATTCAAAAAATGGACAAAAAGTATGCCAGGATATAAAGACCTTCATGTACGTGTCTATATCTGGATCAGGAACAATTCCTGCCTCCTTCTCCCTTCTACTGACCTCCATCATAGTCTCTGCATAGGCAGAACATACATATTAATTTAGTTATCATTTATTTTTGAGCATTGATAACGTGGTCACAGGTGCAATATCAATAAAATAAGCTCAAGAAACAAATACCTTCTCGGCTTCCAACACCCTGACAACGGGCAGAAAAGTCAACAGTTTCCCTCACAGTCATTTCAGCTATATGAAGGTCATTTTGGCTTATATAAGCTGAAGTTTTCTGGGGGACAAACTCTTCCAGCTTGTATCCATTATATGAAACTTCCCCAGTGACCATTTGGAAGAAAAAAAAAAAAAAAAAGATATTACCGGATCAATTGGGTCTTGCAAATCAATATATCTCTTCAAAGCCAAACATAAGACAGAGTGCCATTCAACTTCCTAATTATAATCAAAATCTGTCCAACTGTTGTCTTGAGCTTTTCTTCTATACCATAGTTTTCTGGGGATTAAATTTTAAGTTACAAATTCAAGCTGGTTTGCATTTCATCTTCAATATATTATCAAAGGTAAATAAGCATGACGAAGCATGAAGAAAGTTTGGAACCTTAAGAGATGGATCAAGATTTCCTGAGAGAGCTTTTAAAAAGGTGCTCTTTCCACATCCAGGAGGGCCAAGCAGAAGAGTCATCCTGCAATAAATTCAAGCTTACTTGATTAAGCACATGTTTCTTATCATATTGCCAACAGCCTTCAAATTTCCCTGAAAATTCACTAATGTGCATAACAACTTGAATAAAGTCAGAACAAAGATTGACAGGCATTACAAATGACTAGCTGATCAAAATCCACAATCACTGCAAGGCTTTAGAAGGAAAATTTCAGGAGTAATTAATTAGCAATTCTGCTAAATAATGCACAGCCATCAAAGATTATATAGCTTCCATAATTAGCATATAACTTACACACAAGGTAAATGCACGCAAACAGCAAAGCACAAGAAAAAACAGAACTTAAAAAGATATCAAGAGCTATAGTTTGGCAAAATATATCCAGGAGAACGTAGAGTGGTAAAACGATCAGCAAGGTTGACCCTAAAAGGCTTTTCGGTTAATGAATTGGGTTGAGTTGAGTGATATATATTATCTCGTGCACTGTACCTTCCAGGTTTCAAGATGCCGCTGACATGATTAAGAACGTTTATCTTTGCTTCAAGAGACTTGTAACCTGAAAGCTGTGGTAAGACCTGTAAAGCTATGATCAACTAGTATCAAACTAGAATCAAATCATTTCTAGGACTAGTAAGCTATAGTAAAAAAGACCTTTAGACGTTGGTAATGAGATATGGACTCAATATTCTGAGTCTGATCTACATAGCAAATATTTGATTTATCTGATGTTATCTGTATAGGAATTTGGCTAATATATTCAACCCTTAAATAACGACGAAAATTTTGGTAAGTACTTTCGGAAGATGAAGATACTTACGGAAATCATGCCTTTAAAAGAATTCCAAAGGGTCGGGAGTGGCTTTCCATGAACAACCTCACACTTGGCTTCCACGCACAAATTCTTGTATCTCACCTCTATAGTGGGCAACTTTATGCCAACTCTACAGAATCGAATTCAGGTTATCCAACAAAATGATGCATTTATGTCTTTGCAGACAGAAACAGGAAGAAAAATTTAGGCACCAAAGCACCTTGCAATTGGAAAGTAAAACAAAACTCTAAGTTGAGAAAACTTGTGATGTGATTCAATGATGTTAGATGATTCTTCATCATTGCATATATATAAAGTAAATATGTACAGAATGCAGAATTAAATGTGCACAACTATGAAAACAAGTTGACAATATTTCTGGATATATGTCTCTGCATACTCCTGCAGAAAGATTCATACATGTAGTTAGTTATATAAGGCTTACTTGTCCACTCTTTTTCTGATTTTCCGCAATAGCTGAAGGTTGTCGTGCTCAATGTGTTTGATAAGCTTCTCAATGAACACATGCCGTTCAAGTGCTCCAAGCTTGGTAACATCAATCACCAGTTTTCCTTGATTATCAACCAGGTTTCCATGACCGTTTACATCAAACAAAGATGCTTTCAGCCGGTCATAAGTAGGTAATCTCTCGATTTCAGCCCACAGCAAAGCATGTTCAACATCAGTATCCTCCTTCCTTGAACTTATTGCTGAGCTGCTTCTGTAACTGGAGGTCGGAAGCCGGAATGACGATCTCAGGCTTCTTCCTATCTCTGCCAACTCAATTCTCACAGACTCTATCTCATCAGTACCAATCATCTGAGCCATCCTTAACAGTTTAGCGTGCTTCAAACTTTAAAAACTAAAAGACTGGGGGAGAATTTTATACATATACACTTACGCAAGCTCTTGCTTAAAATACATTATGAGATGGAAGTAAGGTAATGTCTCGTTCTTGCACCTAAACATAGGGAAGTTGACAATGCAGTTGAAAATAGAACAACTATGGTGCTGCGAGTGAGAAAGAGAATCTAGAGACTTCCACACAAATTTGAACATAAAAAGTGAGAGTACGTTGAACAGATAAAGAGAGATGTGAAAGTCGTTAATCAATTTCATTCATAAGATTACAATAAAAATTCTTCAGCTCTAATTTCAAGATGCAATGCAGGTTGTGACTTCGTTATTCGTTCAATGCTTACCTCCAATAAAATAGACCAAGGTCAATATTCGTTGTTAAACCTAATATCAATTTAATTAAGGCCTTTGTTTATTCCCAACAATATCCAACATTATTTCATTGGACGCAACGATAGATGCTTTTCACATATATAAGACCTCCATTTCCAGGTCAAGTACGCAACTTTTTACGTTCCTGTACAGCAACCTAAATAGCTGCAGAATCTCTTGTTTGTTGAAATGGATCAAGACATCAAAAACATAGGGGCACAAGATTTCAGGGACAATCTCCAACTTCAAAGAAAGAGACTAACGGCAATATACTAATCATAATACAAGATAAGATATTATTCATATGGACACAACCCAGAAGCATGCATAAGCTTAATAGATATCAATCTACACGATGCTTCAAACAATGTATTAAAACATTGACAATCTGTCTGAGCACAGATCAGCAATTCGTCATGTACGCCAATATTTTGGACTCAAATCTGCTATTCAGAGAAGCAATCCTTCCAATCTTGCCCATCTCTATAAGCTCAAAGTCAATGATAATATGCAATAAATAATTCTGTTTCATTGGTCCCAAAAACAGAAATAAAAACTTAAACAAGTAGGATCACATGCCAAAGTCACATATAACAGCTAAAATTGCTCCAATAAACCTGCTCAAATCCAGCGTACATGCAACAATTAAGAGATGGAGTAATTCCTATTTGACTTATTTCACATGGTTTCACAATGGCCTCAAAATAATAATAATAATAATGTTGTGTCTTATTCATTAGGCTGAAATTCAAATAAGCTTCTGTATCACAAACTTCTTGGTAATCATCAGAACAGGGTGATGGCAACAATTACATGATGGCAATCTACGTCCACAGGAAGTCAAGACAATGACACTGAAATTTTTACCGAGTGCAGGAAATGCACTCAAGATCACAAATAACCACATTAACGGCCAAGATCATATTTGTCAATGACAGTGAAATCACATCCATAAACCCAAATGACAAAATTAACTAAAACACAAATGAACCAGAAGTTTCTCAAAATGATTACTTACATCCCTCATGTAATGTTTGCATAAGTTCTGCATAGTCCGTAGGACAAGGTATGAACATCTCAAGTGTTGGATTAACAAATTAATGAAAAGACCATTTTAACCTTACAATAATAAAAGAACAAATTGCCTAATTAAAATTAAAAAAAAATGTAAAAACCTTGGATAAAATGGCATCTACCATTCACAACTAACAGAACGTAATGTAAAAACTTCATAGCATTATGATTCGTTCTAAGTTCTCATCATTTCCTTTAGTCACATAAAATAGCACTTGCGCCGAGCCATGATTATTTAGAGACTCATTGTTTCCTTTACACTATAAGAGAGTAAAAAATAAAAAAAAATGAAAAAAGATATTAAAATAAGAAGAAGAAGAACTTATTTAAGAGTGCAGTAAAAGCTGGATCTCCTCATATATTTTCTGCAAGAAAAAGTTAAATTAACAAACCCCCATGACTCTAAATATAAAAAATAAAAATAAAAAACTCCGAAAAGAAAAAAATGATTAAACTTTAATTTTTTTAAAGAAAATAACAACTCTCATATTGATTGCCTAACGGTAATAGCACGACCTACCTTACAAAATGTTCAAATCCTGAGTGGTTATAACCAATAGTTCAAATCCTGAAAACATAATGAGTTAAAAAAATTTCGTTTATGCAATGGAATGATGATTATTTAAATTGCAGGAGATAACTCAACATTTGTAGGAAAATTCTAAGCAAAATAATTAAGTGAAAATAGTTCAACGTATTTGAGAAATACCAATTAGGATTCATCCTTGTTCATTACAGTATAATATCGGTAAATTAATTCAGGTTATCTTGTAAACAATTTTTAAAAAAAATTAACTTGAATTAAATTATTATATTTTATAAAATTTAAATCTTCCAAGAAATAAATCTAAAATTTATTGTAATTCAAAAAAGTTCCAAAATTTTATACGCGGGAAGAAAAATTAGGCATGAAATTTAATTGGATTTAAATTTAATTAAGAAATAACAATAGAATCATATTTTATTTAATAAAATGCTATATTTAATTACATTTCTAAATTTAGTAAGTTATTAATTTACAATACAAATAGAACTATAAAACTATATTAGAAGATTTCATAAAAATATTGTCTGAGAAATTTCTTAAAATATTAATTTAGCCTTTTAATTCAAGTTGAGGCCGTAAAAAATTATTATGTAATAGTGATTATTAATTTATAAATTATTAGTTTTAAAACAATAATAATGACCACCCAACAATAATAAAGACTTAACTCTAAATTTTGGTCTTGTCTAAAATTTTCATATCAAAAGGAAATTCCTTTTTCTTTATAAGTGGTTAGATTGTTTTTTTTTTTTTTGATGAATGGAAATTTCATTAATCATAAGATATTGTCAACATCGGACATAACCACGGAGTTAGAATAAATCTCCACTCTCCAGGACCTGACATAAAACCCCCCACTCTAACTATTATATGAGCAACAACGTTAGTAAATCAATGAACAAAAGAGAATCTTACTTCTCTAACTACCTTAACTAATTCTTGGCAGTCCTCAATAAACAAACCAAAACCATTAGAGCTAGGAGATTTGAGTAATTAAAGTTGAGTACACATTCAAACAATCTATTTCAAGAATAACTTTAGAGAGCTGCAGAATTTTCATCCAGCTAAGAGCTTCACGAACAGCCAAAGCTTCTGTCTCGCGGGAATGAAACAAACCAGGGAAGCGATGACACTTAGCTGCCAGCTTCACGAACAGCCAAAGCTTCTGCCTCGCGGGAATGAAACAAACCAGGGAAGCGTTGACACTTAGCTGCCACAAATGCACCTCCAGAATCTCTTATTACTCCTCCATTGCTGAAACTGTCATGCGGGCTAAAGACCCCTGCATCCACATTACACTTCACGAACAGCCAAAGCTTCTGCCTCGCGGGAATCAAACAAACCAGGGAAGCGTTGACACTTAGCTGCCACAAATGCACCTCCAGAATCTCTTATTACTCCTCCATTGCTGAAACTGTCATGCGGGCTAAAGACCCCTGCATCCACATTACACTTTAACCAGCCCGTTGGAGGCTTACTCCAACACACCAAATCATGACCCCACTGCACAGGCTGAACATAATAAAAAAATATAGAGAAGTTAGTTCAGAATCTAATAGTTTAATAGTTAGCTTAAAAAAAAAGCTTAATAGTTAATAGCTTGGCGTCGTTTTGCTCAATTTTTTTAAAAGAAAAAAAAGTTTCTGATTTGTGAATCTATAAGAATGCTTCCATTTATGAAGATTTTGTTTTCAAAAAAAAAAAAAATTGTACTTGCACGGCAAAAAGTTATTGCTAAAAAGTTTTACTCTCGTCTTAGTTCACAACTCACTTTTTTTTTGTATTGTATTATGTTGTATTATATTATTTTAATGCTAATGTATTGTGTTATGTTGTATGGCATTAACACTTTATTATAATAATATTGTACAATGCTTGGTGCTACACTGTATTATATTATTTTTTTAATTAATTTAAATTAAATTTTATATTATATTAATGTTTTATATTATATTAATATATTTAAATTGAATTAATATTTTATGTTGTTATTTATATTATTATTAATTTTAAATTAATAATATTCATATTTATTCATATTTAAATATTTGTTATTAATTATAATAAATTATAATGTAAAAATAAAAAATATACTATTATTGAATGATAAATTATTTATTTATTAATTTATATTAATAATTATAATGTAAAAACAAATAAAATAAAAATATTATATTAAATTAAAAACTATATTTATTTATTATTTTAATATTATAATAATAATAAAGCAAAAGTAAAAACTAAAAGCAAAAAAAAAAAGACAGCTCCCCACTCCCATGTAAAAATTTGCCAAACATAGTATTTGTATTAAGTTAATGTGAACAGTGTTATAATACCCCCTTAATACTATAACCAAACATGCTGATAGTGTTTATAAATAATTAGAACGGATTAAAATTAGAATAGACCAGAATTAGAATAAGTTATTTATTTAATTTGTAGTAATCGGATCAAAATAAAATAGATTGATATTGAAGTATTTACTTTGTATTAGAATAAGAATGGATTGGTTCAAATTATTAAAATGTCTTTAGTTAATGGTGTCATTATTGTAATAATAATAATAATTACAATGATTATAATTATTATTATTATTCAAAAAATTATTGCTAATACTTATAATAATAATAATAATAATAATAATAATAATAATAATAACAAAAAGAACAACAACAATAATAATAATAATCGGCAATCAACAATAGCAACAAATCATCATCACCACCATCATCATCATCACCATTATCATCACCATTATCATTAGCAGCGATTAGTGACGATATCCACGAGCTGTTGCTACGGGATTGATGTTTGTGGTGCAATAGCTGCTGTTGGCTCAACGAGATCGATGAACAGCTGATGAACGTCGCGTGGCGACGACAATGCAATTTCGACAAGTGCTTGCGCACAACGTGATTGAATGCCACCGCTGCTAGTTCAAATTTGTTGAGACCAATCTCAGATTTCGGTCCGATTTTCGTTGGATTTGATTTTCATTCATTTTTTTATTTTTTTAATTGTTTAAATCAAGGACGAAATGAGAATTAGAAAATTTAGTTTTAAAGTGCAAAAATGTCAGTTCTGGAACTATAAACTTAATTCCCAACCCATTAAGAAAATCAAATTTTCATTTTTTTAATCCCATATTAAGGTGGGCCTACTAAATCTATTCTAATTCTCATCTTTATTTTAGTTGGTAAACAAAAAAAAAATTCAAAATTTATTTATTTATTTATTATTATTATTATTTGCTTCAAGGCTGCTTGGCCTAGTAATTTGCAAGTAATTTTTTTTTAATTGGCTCTAAGCCGATAATTGCAATTGCTCATGATACCCTTTTTTAGCTTTTAGTTAATTTTTGGGATCAATTTTTTTAGTTCAATATCTCTCTCGCTGATTGGAATCATAGAATTAGTAGAAAATTAATTCTAAAAAAAATAGGAATGAATTAGAATTATACTTATAATCTATAATTTGATGATTCAATCAATTCTGTGATTATAAGTTCATTCTATAACGGACAAGACCGGAATAGGGTTCTATCTATTGTCATTATGAGAAGGGCTCATTCCAACATATTTTAATAAATACTATATTAATTTATGGATCCCTACATGGTTATATTATATTCAATCTAGGGTTAGAAATAAAGTGTAATCGGACCTCTGTTTTTACATCTTTGAGTTCAAATCCAAGAGAAGTTGAGGCTAAAATTTAATTTGGGCTTACCCACCCTCATATTTTTTAAAAGACGAATTGTTCAATTTAAAAAAAAAATGATTTTTGAATTTATTGAGATCTGCTTAGATCTTGACCATTTATCCGTATTTTTTTAAAAAAAAAATTGTTTTTACTTGTATGGTAAATTTTATTGGCAAAAACTTTCACTCTCGCCAAGCTCACCACGCTTTTAGTATAATCAAATGTATTATTAAAGAGTTATATGTTATCATTTCCTGTGTAAACGTAAACTTCACCACAAATTCAGTTATGTGGTGATTTTTCTACTCTCAAACCTAGATTTCTGATCTTTCATTTTTATTTTTTTGCCATCCAAATCTGGATTTATAGTGTTAATTATCTTAGTTATTTTCCTCATAGATTTGTAATCCTAAAGCCTCATATTTAGAAAATTATAGGTTTTGAATCACTAGTTGCAACATACCAATCACTGTATCAAGTATCAACCGGAAATAATTAATCACAGGTTTATACATTCTCTAATGAATGGATCAATAATAATAATAATAATAATTAATCACAGGTTTATATCCCAAAAATAATTTTATTAAATTAAGAATGTTCAAACTAATTTTAGAGTGTCAATAACCCTACCATATAATTAATTTTAGAATGCCTTCAGAAAGGACTGGTTGGTAATTTTCCCTAATGGATTTGGTTTTGTGAAAATAAGTAACTTTCTCTTCAAAGTTCAAACATTAGATGAAGCCCTAATTTCCCTTAAATTATGCTCTATTGTTGGATTTAGGATCCCTTCAACCATTAGATGAGGCCTCACTTAGATGCTAACTGTACTTGTTATTCAAATGAGTTTTCTCTTTAATTTATTATGCTTCATGTAGTTGTGTTTTAGGTTATCTTCTTGTGTTAAGCTTTACAGCTATGCAAACCAATATGTTACTTGACAGCTATTTGCTAGCTGGAAACATTAAAGCATAAATGGCCATAAATTTATAAATTTGGAATTAGGTCCCACAAAGTTGGCTACTCAATTCTCATGCCAACTGTCTTCTCAACACAAGCATGCGCCATTCAAAGCATTATGCATGGCTCTTTTGTTTTGTTTTCTTCATCAAATAGTCTTGAAGAGTTAGCTACTTAATATTGTACACACCCCAAATCATATGGGTTCTTTCACAAAACACCATTACTTTCATACACAAACAAATCAGGCTCTCCATCTACAAATTTAAGGAAAATTTTAAAAAAGCAGAAAAAGGAAAAGAATAAAGTAACATATCCCTCTCCAGGCCCCCCATTCCCTAGATATTGACAACTAATATGAAAAGCAAAATCAAGAATTTAAAGAGTAGAAAAAATTTTGTAATTAACCCCCCCCACCCTCCACGTTGAATTTTAAATCCCTCCAATTCTGAAAAATGATTTGTTTGTTCCAGTTATGTCCGCTTGCTCTCCGACCTTGAACCCGGATAATCACTCCGGTCTGTGTCAGAATTTTCTTTCTGGGATTCAATCTCCATACTGGTGCCTCCCTGAGTTCTTCGGTGTCTTCGATCCTGACAAACGGATGAGTTTCATACAAATTCAGCAAAACAAAATTCTCAGCAAAGGCTCAATCGGAAAGAGCTGAATACGAGGAACCATGATTAAGATGAAGAGAATAGAATGAGGTTATGCCTCATAAAATTATTGAAGAGAGTAAAAAGTAAAAACAACTGTTCATTAATATAGTTATAATCAGCTTATGTAAATTTGAGTTAGAAAAATTGACCTCTCTTACTATAGGATATTCCTCGGACTCAAGCATGCGCACAACTTGGCTCATTTTGGGTCTTTTTTCTGAATCTGGATCAACACACCGTAATGCTGTCAAAAGGGAACGCTTTAGAGCTCTTGTCGATGGCCTTACCTCAATATTTGGGTCCACCACTTCCTCTGACCTCCTGCTTCCAACCATCATCTTCAGCCAATCGACCAAATTTACCTAAAGATGATTTCATATTAAATAACTTCCGGAAAATGTTCATAAAAGAGCAACAGATTCCAAATAGATGCAAGAAAATTAAAAAAGAAACAGAAGTTCAAACTACCAAATACATCAATACGTCTGATATATCTTCAAGCTCAAGGCATAATGATGTAATACAGAAGTTGTAATTTAATTGATAATAGCCATTTGCTTCTCAATAATGCACTTGAATAAACCAAAAAGAAACTTCAATAGGAATGGAAACATCATGGACCCATGTACTGATTTTGAAACTTTCACGAAAAAGGAAAAAGGTCTTACTTATCTCAATAAAGTGAAGATATTGATTTTCTTATTCATGACGTGAAATCACATAAGTTTATTCACTAATGGAAGCAACAATAAAAAGCATATACACAAATCATAAAAACAGTATGAAAGCTAATAGGGAAGATACATGAATGCAAAACAATATTTTCCTTACCTTCCAACCGGTGTTCAATAAATAATTGTTTTAGCTAGGAAAATAAACACATTGAAATAAATGATGTCCGGCAATTAAAATCACAAAGGGTACAATTTGAAACAATCTGAAATTGATCAGTTATTAGTTAATTACTCACAAGAGAACAATGTGTAGCCGTAGGAGACCCAACTCATTGAAATACAACTTCTTTAGTTTGTTTTTACTTTGGTGTAGATTTTCAATTATATCTAGTTTGTAAAAATTATCTTATCTGCAGCTAACAAGGCAGAAAATGCATGGCCAATCAATTGAACAAATCTTCCATTTTCAATGAAGGCAACTCGGAGCCGGGATAATAAGTTGAAAAATTGCTACAGTAGAAAAGATTGACCGGCTTTATTATTATTTCAAAATAATTCTATTTGGTCGGGATTTCAGCAATTAGGATAACACACAGAGAGAAGGGGAGACACAGTTGCAACATAAAATCAGCCCTGTACTGCACACATGCACAACGCATCTAGAAAGGGGCAGGCCCTAGGTAGCGGGCTAGGGCCAATAGGGTAGTGAGTCAAATTGAAGTGGTAAACCTCATGCGTAATTGAATATATCTCCTTGTAGCAACTGATAGAAGCAAGAAACTATGAAGGGGATAAGATATGGGATAATATACAACGGTACAAGTATCTTAAAAAGTATCGGGGTCTAGATTATATCATTAAAATTAAATTTCATGCATAACAGATACACCAATCCTTCTTGTTAGTTAGAAATCTACTTGGTTTAATTAACTATAAGTTTGATCATACTGTCTTAAGGATAAAATTTTCAAACTCTTCAATATTATCAGGTAGAATTACTGACCTACAAATCTAGCAAACAAGTATTTCAGAAGAAATCCCAAGCAATTTCTAAGTGGCAAGTTAATCTACATTGTAAAAGCAAGTTACGGTCATAATAGATGCTAACCAAATCATAAGATACCAACTGAAACTTGAGCAGCATAGAGTAATCAACATATTCAATTTAAGTTGCATTAATTTATTGATTATGGTTGAATAACTGTATTTTGAAAACTAGATTTTCAGAATAATTGATGTATACCTCATGTGCAGGACGACCGTGGTCCACAGGGTCTCTACCAGTTATTGCTTCCAAAAGCAGAACCCCAAAGCTATAAACATCGCTTTTCTCATTCAACAGACCAGTATTTGCATACTCCGGAGCCACATATCTGTCAAAGTTTGAGAAGAAAAATAAAGTTATGGGATAATGACTCCTCTATGAACATGTAATAAGAAACATAAAGGTGAGAGGCAAGATAAGCCAAAGAATACCAATGCTGGTTCTGTCCCAAATTTGAAAACATGCTTACCCAAATGTCCCCATAACTCGAGTTGTGACATGACTTTTCCCAGCACCCAGCAACTTAGCCAAGCCAAAATCAGAAACTTTTGCATTGAAGTCATCGTCAATCAATATATTGCTTGATTTAATGTCCCGGTGAACCACTTTAGGCTCAATAGCCTCATGCAGATAGGCAAGACTGCATCAAGTATATGATGTCAAACCAAGAACTAGAGAACTGAAAAAAGGTTGTAAAATAATTGACTTACGCCTTAGCTGTGCCAAGAAGAACCTTCATACGGGCCTCCCAAGTAAGATATCCATGATGACGCATAGCTCCATGAAGCCACTGTTCTAAATTTCCATTGTTGACATACTCATAAACCAACATCCTGTTATTATAGTTATAAAAAATGAGAAGAAATTGTTTGGTATTTGCAGAGCAGTGAAATATCTAAATGATGAAAAAAGACTATCTTTTTGGTTTCTCCTATAAAGATCTCAGTCAATTTCTAATTAAAATAGATCATTGAAAGGTAGCAATCCAAAGGCCTAGGAAAATAGAAATTGAAGAAAACGGCACCTGTGTATTCCTTCAATACAATACCCTAGAAGACGAACCAAATTCTTGTGGCGGACATGGCCAATGGCTTCAACTTCCACTCTGAATTCTTTCTCTGCCTGGCCCCTAATGGGATGAAGTCAGCAAGTTCAAATTAATGAAAAAGAACAAACTAATTAATAAAGTTATGCAATTGAATGGTATAACCATGAACTCACACGTTATTCAGTATCTTCTTAACTGCCACTGGAGACCCATTGATCAAATTTCCCCGATAAACAACTCCATATCCACCCTCACCAAGGACATTTTCCTTTGAAAATCGGTTGGTAGCAAGTTCAAGATCCCTTAATGTAAACCAGTGGCCCCATCCCAATTGAGAAAACTCAGGCAGACCAACAAGAGGAGAAGGAGCCGTAATGGGATGTGAAGAAGATGGCTTGTACACAGTTACGCTGCCTGAATCTTCCCCTGATATAGACCCTCCATCTTTATCTGTATGATGAAAAGAACCTGAATGACTGCTATTATCTCCCTTCTTCAATTTTCCCATACCCAAATGAACCATAACCTTATCTGACTCTTTGTCACTGGATTTGTCATGAATAGTAAGAAGAATACCATCACGCTGAACAAACTCATTCGTTGATACTTGCTCCACCCTAACTTCCTTTATTTCCTTAGAAACAGTGGGGATTTGACTGAAGGGCAGGTTGTTTCTAGCCCTTCTTGATTTTTTCCTCGATGTTAAGCAAAATGATAATACAGAGAGAATAATAATGATGAATAATGCAACAGAAATTCCAATTACTTCCCAAACCTTAATACCAAAAATAGTTTTCTTGGATAATTCGGCGTTAAGATTGTTGCCCATACTTTTCTACTTCCAGATGTCCACAACCTACATAATTTCATAAGAGAAAAAAACAAAATGCAACTTCAGCAATGTACCATCTGACATTAAGGTTGATACCAATAATATTATAAGTCAAAAATTCCCTAGGCTAAAGTCTTTCCTATATGTACTCATAAATTTTCCACATAGCGCAAACAAAAGTCAGAAGCATAAGCCATAAACATATCAATTTCCAAATAAACAGATCATGCAACAAAATGGAAGAAAGGGCTTAAGAACAACCACCACAAGAACAAAGCAAATTGTTCAGACACTTACCGTCAAAGTTCAGATCTTTGCAACTCTTTCAACACAGCCACCCAGATCTCAAACCGAAAAAACCACCCATGTCAAGAGCAAGAAAAATAAACCAAAACCAAAGCCAGTTGATAAAAGATAGAAAATTTAAACTACATAGCCAAAAAGACTTGATTTTGTAATCTGGGTTGTGAGTGAAAAGGCAAATGTGAGTCTTAAATCTAAGCTGTGAGAGAGCTTTCTTGCACCAAAGACCACAACAGAAGGCGGGTGACTGTGTTGTGTTTGTACCAAAGAGCAAATGGACATATGGAAGTATTGAAAATATGTTTTTGTTTTTTGTGTTGGTGGTGGTGGTGGTGGTGTTGTAGGTGTCGTGAGTTTATTGAGTGATGGGGGGATGATAAGAGAGAAAGAGAGAAAGAGAGAAAGAAAGGAAGAAGAAGAGATGGAGTTATCAGCGGTAGGTGATGAGTTTTAGATGCCTTGCAACACATTACATTTTGTACTGAAAGTAAAACACAAGCATAATGCAAGAATTTGTAGAGTTTTTTTCGTTTGATTAATCTGCTTTGAAGCCGACTGATTATCAGTCATTTCATTTTCTCAGCTTTCCCTATGCCTTTTTCAGTGGGTTTTTTTTTTCTCTCTCTCTTCTTTTTCCTGTAATTTTCTGACATGATGTCACACATGCTTTATCCAGAAAATTTTACCGGTCGGGTTAATAACATTTGAACCCCTATATTCGAATATAACTACAACGAAAATCACCTGTTCAATTTTTTTTCATATGAGTGCCCAAGCCCATTGGCACAATTAGATTTTCCCGCAAATAATAATTAAATATTTTCTAGCCAAAACTGGTAAAGAGGGAATTTGATCATTATGCCTCTTGAACCATTCCGAGAGACAGAATCAATCTTATTATTTTGCAAGGATAAAATAATTTCGATCAAAATACAAAGAGTTTATATTAAATTTTTAGATGAAAGGATTCACAGTATTTAACTAAGAATTAAGTAATAATATTATATAAGAAAATTTTCAAACAAACAATCTTGTTTATAAGCTAATTTCAAGAGCATAACAATCAAATATTGGTTTATTAATGAATTCTTGATGGAATATACAGGATGTTTGAAAAAAAACAAAATATCAATTGTGTCTTTAATTGTAATATTTTTATTTTTTAGGACTTCAGTTGTTATTTCATTTTGGTTAAATTAAATTGCTCTTTCATTTTGATTCAATTTTTTTACTTATTATCAATTATTAAATTAAATTGCTGTATTTATTGGTCAAACATTACAAGATTAAAGTCATGCAAATATTGAAAGTTGTGAACTTATGACGATAGAGAGGCGAATTAATGACTCAATAAATTAGTCGTTTTGTCTGGTCAAATGAATAGAAATCGTAAGGAAATACTCTTCTGAGTAAGAGTACAATTAAAATAAAGTCTTGGTGTTATTAATTCAAAGTGTCTTTTCAATTTATGAACTGTATTTTAAGTGTATCTATTTAAATTGTTAGTAGATTTTAGATTGTAATATGCATGCGAATTGTGATGATTTGACATATACATAACTAGTTTGAAAAGGCTTAAATGAAATTGTTTCCGTTATAAATGTAGAATTCAATCTTACAAGTTTGACATATACATAAAATATTTTACAATTTGCAATTTTAAATTTAGTTAATAGATGTTTTATGATTGGGATCGGGCTATAGTATAATTGTGGTACCGTGCTATAATTACACCAGCCGTTAGATCCACTTAAATGAGTGACGTCCACTTAAATACGTAAAAATTTTGGTTGAGTACAATTGTGGCACGATATCACAATTTTATTCCAATAATTGAATGATGGTATTTACAAATTTAAGATATTTTGTATTATCTTAGTGAAAATGCAAAAATCTTCTAGTTATTATTCTTATATTTTGTATCAACATGATATGAATTTTCTTTGGAACCAAACAACCTTATTATCTTGACAATTAGGAGACAATATTTTGTATATGCTCTTGAAATCCCCAAAATTTATCAAACATAACAATTAAACCACAATACATGTATGTGAACATCAAAATGATATTTAATTTAATTTTTTATACAAATGTATTTCTAATGACATTTTGAGATGGTTAGATATATTTGTTATCACACAAATGAATTTAAATTAGGAGAAGTTAAGATTGTGAGAGGAACATAGTCTATATTTGTTAGTTTAATTTTTAATCTAAAAATAAAAAATAATAGTACAAGTAATTATTTTTACCTTTTTAAATGACAATAATCATGTATTTGTTCTAATACTTCACTTTATGATACGTAAAATATATATTTGTGTGTTTGTGTGTGTGATTAATTTGTTTTCCTCCCTAATAGATACATTAAAAAAAGGGATGAATGCATTAAATAGTAATAACTATGTGGGTCTAGTTCCGTAGGGTCATTAATAGACTTAGCTGCATCCAACAAGGTGACCAAACCTTTATTTTGAGCAAGAATTATAGCAGCTGATTGGCAATATTAATACCTTATTGATCTACTTTTATGTAACAAATAATTAAAGAACCCATCTGCCTATTTTAAATGATTTGGTCAATACTCAATTGCTTAGGCCGTAGAAGACTAGAAGATTTATAGAAAATAATAATAATAATAATAATAAGTAAATTTTGAGATCCACCCACCCACTTGCCTCATTCATAATTTCGTATTTTCATATCATGTTGTGACCTAAATTTCAAAGATGGCAAGAAACGAATTTTTTTTTAAATTTATTGCAATTTATTTTTGGATATTTTCATGTAACAATAAAAAAGAAGAAAACTAATAACCACAAAATATGCTCCTGGTAGTTTATGTTAAGTTGAGTTTTTACTCAGTATAGAATCAATAGTTATTGAGTAAGAGAAATAAAAAATAAAAATACAAAATAAATCTTAATAATTGATTCTTTTCTTCGTAAAAAATAAATGCAGTGCTATTTTAATATGTAATACAATATAATATTACTTTCTATACATATGTTACTTATATGAACTCTATATATGGGGTTTAAAGGATTTAAATGATTGATTAGCGGATTACATAAGGCTATAAAATTTTACACATAGAATTTAAGTTTACACCAAAAATTTGTTATTAACACTGATGCATAGAAATGAGAAATGAAAGTCTCCATTATCCACACCTCATCTCTAAGAAGAGGCAATAGGGTGCATGGCATGTGGTGCCAGCATTATAAGAAAGGTTAATGTTCACAAAATGCCAATATTTTATTCCCTTTGGATTAACATGATCAATTAATTATTAAATCTTATATGACAATTCATAGGACAAAAGTTTATAAATTGACAATAATTTGTTTCTCTTTCCAGATGAGGAAAACATGTTGCATAAAAAAGAAAGACTTTGCAAACTTTTCTTAGTCCATGAAACAAATTTTAAGATTTTATATTGTGAAAATCTCTATAGCAATCTCCTCCCCTTTTATATGAAAGCTAAACTTTCTCAATTAAAGTTTTTTATCTAGAATTAAGACATACATCATTATTATATTATTTAAATAGTTAAATAAGAAGAATATAATGAAGTTCACATCAAGGTGCTTTAACAAAAAAATTTACCATAAAAACAGTTTTTGTATCATAGTTCAAAGGTTATTAAGTTTTTAATAAATGTGAATCAATTTTTTTATCCTATTTTATACGAGGATTTGATCTCAAACTTATGAAACAAATCTAAAAAATCTTATGAATTGAATCAACTCATTATTTCCTATGGCTATGGATCAAAGTGTCTTTGGTAAACATTAAACATTAAGAAATTAACAAAAAACTGCCACATATATTAGAGGGAGAAAAAAGAAAATTCTTTGTAGCTGGTTAAGGACCCGATTTAATTAAATATAAGTACCTATTTTCGAGGAATCCAATGCCCAATGCACATAGGGCAGAGACAAGCAACTAAGCAAGGGTCCTTAAAATCAGTATTAAATAATTGCTCTGACCTTATTTGTTTGGCATTGCTTGGTGCTTTGTAATTTTCTGCTTACAAATTAATTAGATTTGTTCGGATTCTCTGTAGTCTGTGCACTTGTTCAGAATAAGCCATCATATTGATGACCAATCAAACAAGACAGAACTGCTTTAATTAAGAGGCAGCAAGCAAGTACTTAGCAGGCAAAAGCAACTTCTTCCCAAAGTGCTTTTCTTTGACAGCCAGGAATGTTATGTCCTTCTCATAGAGTGATTGCTAGTCCCTAATCCAAGGACAATAGGACATTTTGGATCATAAACAGGTCATCTGTATAGACAGACAAACTCCCTAAGGATGTAATTGAAGGCTTTCACTACCTCATCTTAGGGGTATTTGTATTCAACCATTTAATAAGCAATCATTAGATGATCGAATTTTATTAAATTTTATTGATTAATTTGTTTTCAAATGTTTTTCATACTAATTCAGGTTTAGCATAATGTTTGAGAAGTTTTTTCATAACGAAATTAATACGATAATCTTTTTCTACCAAAAGTCATGTGACATGGTATGATCTTATTACCAAAATTTTCTATATCAACTAAGTGAGTGAACCCACCTGCCAATGAACCTATGCGTTAATGGTTTACCAAAGTAATTTAATATAAAAGACATGGTATGATCTTAATTTATGCTGGGCTCAATGAACCCACCTGCCAAAGCAACTCGAGATTAAAGCAAATGAGTGAAAAAGTAAAAAATAAGACCCTAAAATCAAAGAAGACGCGTTAAGATTCAGTACAAAGGTCCCTGCGAAAAAGTATTGAAACTAAAATATTTGCATGCTAATAAAAAAAGTGACACAATTTACATCAAATTAGTCTCTTTTTGGATTAGAGCCTGTGACAACAGATTAGAAAGCAGAAAGTGTGAATAAAGTGCTGCTTGTAAGTAGATTGATTGTTAATTTGTTGGAAAAGAATCTGTAAATTCCAACGATTTTCGAGTGTAATTTCCTAAATAGAAAAGGCGAGTGAAAACAATAGGAGAACTTTTTAATCCAAGTTAGACATTTGGATAAACCAATAGGATTTTATTGATGTGTCTGAGGAAAATTAGTACACCGATATTTAAAAAAATAATATATCTCTACCAAATGTGCACACAATAGTTTTGAGATTTTTGAGAATTCTCTTCCACTCTTTTACATTATCATCCTCCACTCAATCATAACATGTTGATTATTGATACAATGAAGAATCTCCTACAAGTATTGATCTATTGAATGTTATTTTCAGTGTCTGAAAACTTTATATAGAAGCTTAATTCATATCTACAAAAAATAAATAAATAAATAGATAACATGCATTAATAGACAAAAAAAAAATCAATAATCACTAGCTGATCTATCATAGATTTAAGATTTGGATGGATGATGAAATGACTTAAGAAGGTAACCGCCGAAAGGTTCAATTATTTGGGGTGCCCCAAATAAATTATCTTCATTGATTCTCAAATATTCTTTTGTCCAAACAAGCAATTTATCTTTCTAGGGTTTTAATGTTTTATTAGCTACATATATAACTTATTGGACTAATTAGTTGCTTGTGACATATGCAAACAATGCTTAAGTGATTGTATAATTAATCACTTATTGAGAGTTTCATGTAATGCTAATTTTAATGGTCAAAGAAACTACCCAATCCAAAAACTCAAAATTTTAAGTTATCGTGTTTAAAATAAAGAATATAGGAGTACAAAAATGAGATAGAATTAAAAAAATTAATTAACTTACCTATAGTGATCAAGCACGAGATTTAACTTAACTTACAAACTCATGCTATAAAGAACGAGTCTATAATACTCACAGAGGACAAGACCGATGATTTTTTAAATAATTTTATTTAGTCAACCACCTCAATTCATATTCTAATAAATATAATGTCCGAGATCTTTTTCTTTCATTATTTACTCAATCCAATTAAGCAGCCTGTGATAAAGTAGTTGAAAGAAGAAATTAATTGTATGCATTTGAATCCTATGTCCTATGATTCCAGTGATTTATGAACATAATTCATCGTTAATTATGACAATTTGCAATGTAATGATTATCATTAATTTTTTGTTAAGAATAATAATAATAATACAATGTGAATGGTTATTGAAAGACAAGTCAATGCTCTAATTAAGGGAAGTGGACCCATAATATACATTCCTGTGAGTTTTTGTAGCCTTTATATTTATACAGAAAGTTGAATTGATTCTTTTAACTTTGAACTTTTTCTATGCATTAATTCAACTTTAGTTTCTGTTCCCGATTCAAAGAAATTGTTGAACCTTTGTTTCAAAATTGATTGCGATGGACATGTTACCATAGAAAAATATACTCTACAATTGATAAATATAATCATCATTTATAATCCATACATGGATAAAATCTTTTGTATTATACTAAGTTTAGAAATTGAACCTCGCTCATACTAATTAGTAAGTAATTTGATTTATGTTTATATAATATTTAAATAAATAATTCAATGTCCATATATAGAGAGAAAAATTTTCATGTGTAGATTTTGTATGAATTTTTGTGTAGATTTAGGGTTTCATAATGGTATAAAAACTAAAAAGTATTGATTACATCATTATAAATCATTTAACAACGTTGTAAAAATCTTCCACACTGTTATACAACTCCAAATTCACATGAAAATTTATATACATTACTGTAGAAAAATATATTTATTAAGAGATATCTACTTATTTATATTAATGGAAGGAAAATATTGCGTTCACCACAATTCACCACTAGACTACAAATACATTATATGTAAACTGATCCGCTAAGCATGACATAATTTTCTCTTATAACAAAAACAAATCATAATTGTCACACTTTTTCTCATCCAAGGAGAGAAAATTAAATAGGTTGCTTTGTCTTTGTAATGTTTGAAAATATGAAAATGAAACTCTAACAAAAATGTGATAAAAGATATCAATCATTTGGTAGAAGAAGCTTATTTTATAACACAAAATAATCAATTTAACTAAAAGATATAACCACGTTCTTCTTGTTAATTTCTCCAATTTTTCTAATGCATTTAAAGGGACAGTGCGATGAAGGGTGTCAATCATTTGGTAGAAGAAACTTATTGTATGCCACAAAATAAGTCAATTTAACTCAAAGAATATAATCACATTCTTCTTGTTAATTTCTCCAATTTTCCTAATGCATTTAATGGGACAATGTGATGAAAGGTGTCAATCAGTGGGTAGAAGAAACTTATTGTACAACACAAAATAAGCCAATTTAATTAAAAAGAATATAGCCACATTCTTCTTGTCAATTTTTCCAAATTTCATAGTGTATTTAATTGGACAATGTGCAAATTGAGTTCCATTTAAAGATTGAAACGAAGGGTTGATATGATCATGATGTTAGTGGGGCAATAAGCCAATAAGGGTTGGTTAGTAGCTCTCACTCAAGTCTTAATCAAAATTCAAATCAAAATAAGTGTGAATTTGTTGATGATATTAAATTTAATTTCATCTACAACTTTTATTAATCACATCAACTGATGGAAAAAATTGTTAGAAATTTTACGTTTAAAGTTTGATTTTTTTTTTCAAAAGATTCATAATTTATGAATTTATATCACATGTGATT
The DNA here is from genome assembly GCA_029633175.1 of Citrus glauca. Lineage (NCBI taxonomy): Eukaryota > Viridiplantae > Streptophyta > Magnoliopsida > Sapindales > Rutaceae > Citrus > Citrus glauca. Next base: position 18,288,563 of record JAQOOD010000006.1, read on the forward strand.
GCACATCTAACGGTTCAAATAGTTGAAAAAAAAGAAAAAGAAAACTAAAATTTGAGAGAGTCTCCATTATTGTAGTATTTCAAATAATAATAATAATAGGATTATGCTAATGTGGCCCTAACCACAAACATTTTGTGGGTAAAAATCAAAGGGCAATATCTAGAAACAAAATATGCATGCAATTTATAGAGTAGGTATGGCTACAATTCAAATGTCTTATCAAAATGATTGATTATATAATTATTAAATTCCAATTTGCATCAAAATATCTTATCAAAATGATTAATTTTGTAATTGAATATTTTTTTTTCCTTTTAACACTGTTATTAATACAGGGAAAAGAAAGTGCTTAAGAGCTTTGTTGATTGTAGTTGGTGTCGATTGTGGGTCATCAAAATCTTGTTTAAGGATTTTGGCTTTTACAAGATTGACGGTGGATTTGACCGATAAAGTTCGTGTAAGCTGAAATTAAGGTTCATTCCCTTTTCATTAATTTTGTGAATCAATTGTAGGCTTGTCAAAAAAGCCCGCCCGGACCGGACCCGGACCGGACCCGGTCAATCCGGTCCGGGTAAAATCCGGACCGGACCCGGTCAATCCGGTCCGGGTAAAATTCGGACCGCATGTATATAAATCCGGGTCCAGGTTTGAAATTTCCAAACCCGAGTATTTCCGGGTCCGGGTCCGGGTTCAACAAAAAAAACCCCGGACCCGGTTTTTTAGTAAATTTTTTTAAAATAAATATATTATATATAAATATATAATTATGAATTTATAATATGTTGGATGTTATTTAAATTTATTGTGTGATTATTGTGTTGTTGAATTTAATTTATTTATTTTATATATAAATTAAATGAATTTAAGTTAGAAATTGGATGAATTTAGGTATTAGAAAGTATTGAAATAATTTTTATTTATCATTTGTGCAAAATTTGTATTGTTAGTGTGTTATATATTTGTATTTGACCATTTTCTTTTCTAAAATTTCAAATTGAATGAGTTTATTTAATTATTTTCTTTTTTAAAATTTGTATTGTTAGAGAAATTAAAGAAAAAATTAAAAAAAATTAAAAAAAAACTTTTTAAATTATCACATCCGGGTTTTAAAAACCCGGACCGTACCCGGAAAACCGGGTTTTAACCCGGGTCCGGGTTTTCATTTCTCTCATCCGGGTCCGGTCGGGGCAACACCAAAACCCGGACCGGACCCGGATTTTGCCAAGCCTAATCAATTGTAGTCCGTGTGGAAATCAACGAAATGTCAAAAATATAATAATGGTTCAATCCTAATTACACCGATGACTATTACGTAACTTAAAATTTAAAATTTGATTACTTTTTTTTATATATTTTTGATACATTGTCCAAAAATTTTGTAATTTTTTAAGTTCGAATATCTTGAAATATCAACCTAAGGATTTAATCAAACCCATAGTTCAATGTCGTCAATTTTCCTTTTTTTTTTTTTAAGCAAAGATTAAGTATATTATTTTGTGGATAAAATAATAATTGGATTGATTGATTTTTCCTCCACTTAATTTTAAAGTAGGGAGTTCAAATCTTGTTGGTGATGTCCAACAACAACGAGGTAATTCATTCATTCATTGCCAACATTAAGCTACCAAAATGGAATCATTTAGGAAACAAATTTGTAATTTGTATCCGTATATTTACCTGAGTTCCATTGTTGAACATTAAGCAACTTCAATTTATTTGATTGTTTTTTGAAGCTTGTGATATTCTATCCCTCTCTTGTCTCTATCTCTCTCTGTTTTTTTTCCCTCTCTATAAACATTTTGAAGCTACAACGACAATCCTGTCATTATAATTCTAAAGTACATGTAATTGTATCTTTGATTTTGTATATAAAGTTTTTACAACTTTATCTTTGGTTCAACATAAGTATGACAAAATCATTAGGTTAATGGTTGTAATAGGAAAATAGTAGAATGATAAACAATAATATTTTTTTTACTCATTTTCTATTTTACAATTTTTAAAATAGTAAAATGATAATAACCCTATAATATATAATATCCAAAAAGTATTTTTTTTGAAATCAAAGATTAAAAGAGTTTTCTTTGGAAAGGAAAAAAAAAGGATAAATGGAAACAAATGGAGGAGGAAATGAAACATAAGCTTGATGTGATATTTAAATAGTAAATTTAAAAAATTATTAAGCAGGCGTGATTTGCACTTATGTGGAATGTGGGTTGGAGGAATCAGTAAAGGCCCACAATAACCACAGGACCAATGATTCAAGTTGAGCTGGGCCAAAAATGAGCTTAAATGCAGATTCAGGCATTGACTATTATTATTATTATTATTATTTTGACATAGATTCAAGTAAGTCTAATTTTTTAAAAAATATTGATTAAAATTTAAAATATCAATATGAAGTCTTGGCCAATATTGAGATATTGTAATTTTTATATCTCAATTACCATGAAAAAAATATTATAATTATTAAAAAAATAAATAATGCATGATAAATATGATTTTTAAATAATAATTTTGACGAAAATAATAAAAGAGATTTTTCATCGTATAAATATGTGAACATATTATTTTTAACTTCTAGACCACATAAGTATTTATCAAGCACTTTAATATATTATTTTTTAAATTACAGCTGCCTAAACTCAATATCAAATAAAGCGCAAAATCATAAGTTTCTTGACCAAGTGGTTTAACTTTCTTTATTTAACCACTTTGATTTCAAATTTTAAGGAGATAAGAGGCTAAAAAATTGATTTAATTTTTTACATGTCCTCTTATCATTTTGAAAAAAGAAAAAGGTATCAGTATATTTGTACATTAAATTTAAAATACTTAAATTAACACATTATTTAAAAGAAAAATATTTACCGTCCACTCTTTTTTTTTAATTTTTTTAAAAATACACAATTCATTTTTTTTTTTGCTAGAATCTACCTAAATTTACATTTTGTTTCACTTTTCCACTTTCGTTTAGAATCCGTTAAGAAAACTAATTGAAAACTTAAAAAAATGACAATTTTACCCCCAAAACGAAAATTTTAATTTCACCCTAAAAATTACCTTAAATCTAATTATTTTCCCCATCGGTCAATAAAGAAATTAATTCCACAACCATCAAATGCATGATTTTTTTTTAAATATGTATATAATTAGAATGCTAAACTATAATAGTAGTATTAAAAATAGCCTAATCTCGCAAACCATTAATTGAATTTAAGATAAGTAAAATTTTATTATTCATTGAGTTATAATTTCTAGTAGTTAAGATTTTTTTATATTTCATTAACGTACCAATAATGATATTCATTATTAAATTTGATTATTTTTATATTTTTTAGAATGAAATTATAATTTTTATTTGGGGGTAAAATAATTATTTTTTAAATTTTCGTTAATTTCCTTAACAGATTCTAAACAAAAATGCAAAAATAAAATAAAATATAATTTTAAATAAATTTTAATAAAAATATGTATTTTAAAAAAATTAAAAAAATAAGTGGGTAGTGAATATTTCTCCTTATTTAACTTATTCATTAACGTAATGTCATTTAATTGCTATGTCAGCAATTAACAGACGACGTCGCTTCTGTTAATTGCTATGTCAGCAAAAGCGACGTAGTTTTGTTATTAAAATCCCGCCTTCACTTTCTTACTTGAAAATTCTTCAATCTCTGTGTCTCATCAAATTAACTCCAATTTTTTTCTCTCATTTCTCTCTGAGTCTCTGAATTACTGTCAAATCAAATCATGGGTTTGAAATTAAACTCGTTTGCTTTCCAAATTTTGCATTTTATTTCACATTATAATTTTTCTTTTAAGAAATATGAATTAAAATAATTTTTTTTCTAGGTGGCAACAGCGTTGATTTGTGGGCACATTTAATAGCATCACAACAGCAACAAAATCAAGAAGAAAACAAAATTGAAGTGATGTATGAGAGAAGAAGAAAGCCTCACCAGCAACACACCCATAAAGATGCAACCTTGTAAGAGTTTCAAAAAGTTTCAACACGCCCATTTGATTTGTTTTTGGAAACATGGGGCTTCGTTTCGTTTTTGTTTTTTGTGTTTCATAATTTCATACTTTTGAGATGAAGACGGGTCTTGCTTTTTCCATCAACTTAGTATTCATACAAACTCATATATATGTATATAATAAAGTTTTGATTTTTCATGCAATAGGTGTGGATTATAAATGAAATTGCGCGTGGCTTTTGTATCTTTTATTTTTTGCAAACATGGGTTTGGTTTCGTGTGTTTTTCAGAAATGGGATGAGCTTTGCTGCTGCTGCTGCTGGTGGTACCAACAATACTAAAAAGAACCGTGTCAGTTGGAACCGTTCACTTTCCACCAGGTAGTTTTTTTTTTTTTTTTTGGGTGTTTCTGTTTATTATTTTTATTTTTATTGCTAATTTATTAGTTGTGTTTAACTTTGTGTAGTGGAGAGGAAATATTAGGAATCAAGTTTTAAATTTGTTTGTTTTATAAGCCTTATTCTGGTTGCATTAGGAAGAACGCAATGAATAGGATTCTTTTCTGTTTCTATGAAAGTGAGCTTCGATAATGTTTTTCATTATTTTCCTTTTTTTTTTTCCTATTTGGATTTGAGGAGAGGGCTTTCCCTAGCTGGTAGGGTATGTTTTTGATCGGTTTTCTAAATTATGCTTTGTTTTATTTCTCTAGTGATCTGAGTTTAGGGGTTGAATGCTTCAGTATAGCAGCTAAAAATAGTAAGATGGCTTGGCCTCTTGCAAAGGGGATGAATTTGGCAATTTCAGAGGAGATTAGTCTAATTTGCAGTGGAATAAGGGGGGAAAAAAAGGAAAAAAATATATAATCCATGAAGTTGAACAGAAAACCAATGTGATGTATATTGAAAACTCTGATCAACTTGGGTCAATGAAGGAGAACGATAAATATGTTAAATGCAATAGAAGTAATTAGGTTTTGGCATGATATGTTTGTCTCTCTGGTCCCAAAAGAGAGTTGACAAAAAGGTTGAGACATTTATTGTTTTTGTTAGACTCCTTTTGTGGTTACTCTGCTTGACTGTTGTGTTATCCAAATTAATCACATTTTCCTTCGGCGATGTGATCATTTGTTACTGATCAAGTTTGGTTGCACCCAAATCTTTTAACTGAATTGATCGGTCTAAAACTTAGTCTTATCATCTCAGCCTCGGTTATTAGGCGCTGGGTTTTGGGATACTTTAGATACATAACAGATTTCCTTCTATTGGTTTAGTTATCCTTTGCGGTACTTTAGGCATACGAGAGAGATTATCTAATTCAATTGTCTCAATTTTGTGATTTACCTCATTGATTTTTACATATGTTAGTATAAAATAGGGTGCAAGACCTAACTACATGTTTACACCACGTGGATAACTTAGTTCTTCCCTTTGTGTAATTTTTGGAAATTACCTTGTGGTTGGTGCATTAGAACTATTGAAGAGCATTTCACATCTTTTGAGATGAATTTGATTTGTTGATTATTTTTTTGGCTCAAACTGTGAAAGATACCATTTGGTTGTTATTTCGTTGGCTTTGATAATACTGAGGTTAACGCTGGATTTTGTTCTTGACATAGAGGGAGGACAAGTATTGCAGTTGGTTCTTGTCTGGATGTCTGGCCTCAGGGAAAGCAGGCAAGAAGAAAAGGAAAACCGCCTCTTCCAAAGGTTGGACCGTGTATCTGCTTTGTCTTGACTGCATAATGTAGAGGCCTTGTTTTTTATTTGTTAAACAGTATATTAATATTCGTAATAGTTAGCCTTTCTTTTACAAGATAATAAGTCATGCTATTTTCCATTGTTGTGGTTTACAGAGCAAAGGTGTGCAACCTGTTAGCTTTGAGAAGGAACGGGAGTACTTTCAAGAAGTTGATGCCTTTGAGTTGCTTGAAGAAAGCCCCTCACCAAAGCACTTTCGTACATGGGCCATGGGCAACCAAAATGATACTGTTCCCATTCCACATTTGTGTTCAAGATTAGAGAAGTGGTTACTTTCCAAAAAATTTAACTACAGTTGTGGACCGTCTAGCACACTGTCCAAGATATTAGAAACTCCATATAGAAACTTGGAATCTCTCCAAGGGGAAGTTAATTTTTCAATTTTGAGTACACCAAAAAAATCTTCTTTCAAAGATACTTCTGGTTTCCCTTCTATCCAGAGCAGATTTAATGAAGAGTTTATTACTAAAGATGTTCATGAAAGAGATATAAATTCTCGAAAGAGCAATGCCGTATCTGAAAGTGTGAAAAATGAGAGCTGTGAAGATATAGAAGTTGCTGTAAAGAAACTCTCTCTGGCATCAACGTCAGCTTCATCAGTTGTTGATCATGTAAATCCATTTTCTACACTTTTAGCTGTTTGTGGACAGTCAGCTCCTACAAAGCTATTGGATTTATTCTCCAAATATAGGTTTGTTCGTTATAACCAACAAACGTGTGAATTTTTTGCCAGATGAGTAGACAATATATTTCTTATGTGTTATTTGGAATGCCTTATTGTGTTTGGGCATTTTGGTTATTTGCACATTTATCATGATCATTACTGCACTGGTCGTATTTTAGATTGCTGATGTTTCTTTTCTTCTCCTTTCATGCGATTGGGGTATGGGAGTGTGGCTCCTGTTTTCTGAACTAATCACATGGAACTTCCTTCTCTTAGTGACCCAGAAAATATTGTCAAAGTTGGTGAAGGTACTTTTGGGGAAGCATTCCTGGCAGGCAACACTGTTTGCAAAGTAGTTCCAATTGATGGAGACTTAAAAGTTAATGGGGAAGCTCAAAAGGTACTCATTTTGATCTCATCAGCTGTTTTTGTTACAAGTCGTATAGGCAAGCGAACCTATTTGTCAGGAGGTAGGTCAAGGATTATATATCTGGTCAAACTGGTATCTTGAAAGAGATTAAGTTGGCAGGTTACTAAATGATGGGCTTTTAACTTTTTAAAACCTTCTAGTTTCTAGACAATGGGAGCCTGTTGTTTAAAGATGAAAATTCTTTATTTATTTATTTATTTTTAAATATGAGTTTTTATTTACTGGGTTGTGGTTTGTTAAAACACTTGTGATGTAAGTGCAAGAGAGGTTAATTGTCCAAAGTTTACTTTTTTGCCTCTTACTAAATTTTGGATGAAGTTTATCTGTCTGATTTCATTGCTTAACTGTGTACTTTGTTGTGCTTCAGAAATCAGAAGAATTGCTTGAAGAGGTTGTACTGTCTTGGACTCTAAACCATTTGAGACGAAATGAGGCTGACACTCTTAATGCTTGCACTACATTTGTTGAAATGTTCGAGTATGTATTCCACTTCATGTGTTCAAAGTTATGAGTTGCAACTACTTCAGATCTCATAGAAACAAATTGCTTCAATAAATTCCAGTTACTGTTTAAGCAGGTCACTATGGCCAATTTGTAGGTAAAGAAAACCAATGTCATGACCAGGTATTCACTCAATTATGCCTGCATGATCTTACTAGTTTTTAGCTTGGGCCAATTCAGATCCTTGTCCAATCTGAATTTTGTGCCTCTCAGACAAATGATTTTGTGTGGTCGTTGGGTTGGTCTTTGTCAATTCCAAATTCAAAGGCATGAGATTGATTGATTTTATGCTGGATAAAGACTAGGATTTGCCACAGATGCATGTAACTGATACCAAAATAATCCAAACATGCATCTTTGCGACTCTGTAAATCATGTGTTAACAAATGAAAGTTTTCCATTTATGGTTTTTTTTTTTTTTGGCAGGATCAAAGTATGCCAAGGTCCTTATGATGCTGCATTAATCCAAGCATGGGAAGACTGGGATGATAAGCATTGTTCAGAAAATGATAACCCCGAGGAGTTTCCAGAGAATCAGGTTACTTATCCATCTTATTGGTGTTCACATGTGAATCAAATTATGTTTCACTTGTTCAGATTTTTAACTCCCTCTTTTTCAGTACCCGCAGCACATAGCTGTTGCCTTTTACATAAACTTATCATCTTCACTCACATGCCAAGTTGAAAACATGTACTCTTTTTAATGTATTTTATTTTTCTTTCTCTCTCTTCTGTTGTTTACTTTCATGGGTTGGGAAGGTTCTTTTGAGATATGATGATTGTCCTTTTTATGATCGAAGTACATTTATTAAGCTAAAAAGGGGTTTATTTAGGTTCTTAACTATATTCAATGAATTTGCATTCAGCGTTACATTGTGTTTGTTTTACAACATGGGGGAAAGGATCTTGAAAGCTTTGTGCTCTTGAACATCAATGAAGCGCGGAGTCTGTTGGTTCAGGTATACTAGAGATTTCTTTTCTTGTTATTTTCCATTGTATTTGTGAATTCTTGATAAGTTATTTATCCCAGTGTCCCTTATGCTCTGTAGGTTACAGCTGGCCTGGCTGTGGCTGAAGCTGCATATGAGTTTGAGCACCGGGACTTGCATTGGTTTAGTTACAAACTCAATTCTTTGATTGCATTTTCACATTTCTTTTCCTGATACCTGAGTTAGGAAACTTTGCATGTTGCAGGGGAAATGTACTTTTGAGTCGAAATGATTCTGTTACAATGAATTTTCTTCTTGACGGGAAGCAAATGTTTGTTCGAACATATGGACTGTCTGTAACAATAATTGATTTCACTCTTTCAAGAATTAATACAGGTGAAAATTCTCTTTTCCATTTATACATTTGTCACATTGAAGGTTAAATTAGCTGGTTCAGTAGAGCTAATGAACATTCTGTGAACTCAGGTGAAGATATTTTCTTTTTGGACCTTTCTCAAGACCCTGAGCTCTTTAACGGTCCAAAAGGAGATAAACAAGTAAGGAATATTACTAAATGTTTAAGTTTTATTGTAGTACTTTGATTTTATTATGCATCAAAGTGATTTTTACAATGTTCTGCAGTTTGATACTTATCGAAAGATGAAAAAGGTAACGGAAGATCAATGGGAAGGAAGGTATGAGTTATCAGATTGGCCATATGGATTCACTGGTTATAATTTAAAACTCTGCAGTCAGTTGTACAATTAGATCATTTTGCCGATTCTCTCAATTCATAATATCTCATTTTACACCATGAAAAATTTCCCAACAATTTCCTTGCTCTTTCTTTTCTGCATTTTAGCGAGTAATCTTGATCTTACTCAGGTCTTAAGTTTTGTAGGAACACATGATTGATTTAATAATTAAGTTCTTGTTAAATAGTGTGCTAGGAGAATTATTTATGATAAATCTGATAACCAATTGCACACCAGAAAAGAGTTTGATAAGCTACCTTATTTTGGGAAATTGTATCTGCAGTCTTAACTAATAAACCTTTTTCCAGTGTGCATTTAAGGGTGTTAGCACTCTTTTAGTGTCGTTGGATTATGATGGATGGGATAATTTTTATTGACTTTCCATTTTATTAAACTAATCATTTCATTGTTTCTTAAGCTGAGCTCGTTGATTTTATTTTTATGCAGTTTTCCCAAAACCAATGTGTTATGGTTGGTATATTTGGTGGACATGTTACTCCTGAAGAAAACATTTGTAAGTATCTGTACCCATTGCTGATCGCTGATACTTAATGTTAGTTTCTCAGTTCAACTTCATACAAACCGGAAAACAATTGTAATCGTTGAATGTACGACTAATCAAAACGATGTACCAGGATCGTTCTTCGAAAGATGAGAGAGATTTTCGATCATTGAAGAAACGTCTTGACAAGTATAATTCAGCCAAAGAAGCAATTTTTGATCCTTTCTTCAGTGACTTGATAGTGGATAGACCTTTGTGAAAGGAAAATGACCAGAAGGAAAGTGGGTGGATTTTTTATTTAAGAAAAAGTAAGCAAGTTCTCTCATGTACAGTTTTAGCTACAACACTTGACATCGTGTATTTATTGAATCAACAAATTCAAACTTATCTTACAAAGTTTTATTTTGCCAAGATGTGATGTAATGTTTTTGGTTGTTAAAATTTAATTAAAAAAAAAGAGGAAGAAACTTGGGACATAATGAGCTTTACCTCTTGATAAGGTGAATAGCACTAATAATAAAAAAATTTATTTCTGAGTGATGACATATAACTAAATAGAAATCAATTAATAAAAACGATATTTTAAAAGAACCATTTGCAACTTGAAACAAGAAAAAGAAATCATGAATCTCTTGGGGATCCTGTGGACACTGTCTTGCCACCTATTAAAGACTGAGCAAAAGTATGCCCAAGTTTGCAAGACAATCTGCAACACTATTGTATTCTACAATGCAAGGGTGGAGCACAACAAAATTTCATGAAAGGAAGCTTCCGTTAACAATCCAACCATTGAGGTTGAATCAATTTATGATCATATAAGACAAATTGTTAACTATTCTCATGAAGATAAATACAATCCACAAAATGGATTAAGGGCATATGATATTACAAATGAAAAGTGCAGAAACAACTAAAATTAAAAACATTAAAAAAAAAGAAAAGAATCAATGTAAATATTACAGAAGAAGAGTAAGAATGGAACCAATCATCTGGCTTTGTTTGAGGATATATAATAGGAAATGCAGATACATTAAAACCAAACTCAGATAAGAAATTGCCTAAGTTGAAAACACATAAATTTGCTAGGTAATTTCAATTTTCTAGGGCTATCAATACATATAGAAGATTAGAAATAAGGCAGAGCAACAAGCCAACAACAGCTAATATATAGCAGATTCAATTGAAGTCAAAAAGATAAAAAAAAATACTTACAATCCACCTGTTGAAAAGACCTTCATTGATCACAGCAAATGATTTTTTATCATTATGATCACAAAAATGAGTGCCTTTCTAAAATTAATAGAATTTTGTAAATAAGTTTTACAGTATTGTAAATAATAAATTGTTTTACAATATGTAAAACTCGTTTACAGCATTGTAAAAGTTCATCTCGTACTTAAATAAAGTGCAAGGTTTCTTACTTGATAATTTCCACATAAGCAACACCCACACAAACATCTCTTTTCCAAATTTACTAGCTATCCACTCGTCAAGTTTTCATCATCATCTTTTTTTAAATTTATCATCAAAATTGATTGAGTAATTGGTTCAAATTATAAGAACGAAAGAGAAATTTAACTATTATTTAAAAAAAAAGATTGTCTAAATGTCATGTTTAAAGGAGGGGCCACGATGCATGCAGCATGCAACATGAAGCTTTGATTCTTCACAAAGATGAATCTTCAATTTGTTTGTCATCTTAAAGCAAGTTGGATAGAATTTGTGAGCAAATGAAAAACAAAAAGGTGAGAGATGAGTAGATGATAGTAGACTACTTTCTATCTTGTTACCAGAAATCAGCAGCATGACATGTTCCAAAAGTTTCCATGCACATGCATTGTGATTTCTTGTCACTTGCATCCTTTTCAAAATCTTTAATTGTTCATGACGTGTATTTGTACAAAATTGGTGCGCTGTTGTCGCCATTAAGTCTATGAAGTTCTTTTGCGTATTACAGTAACAAGGTGTGATTTAACAAACGTAAGTGTGATTGGTGTTGGTAGAAAGTTGATCTTTCGTTTGCTGGAAGGAAAATTGATTCGTTAATCTCTTCCACTACTGAAAGTAATTAATATGAAGCTTTTAATGAACAAGAACCCAAAAAGCAGACATAAAAGCTGGGTAAATGCTCCTTTACTATCTATAATTTGAATCCACTATCCAGTTATTCAACGAACCCAATGTGACTGGTATTGCTAGAAGTGCATCTTTTGGTACCGAGGGAGAATTGATTTCTAATATTTCCCTAGTGTGAGTAATATACAAGTTCTTCTCAAAAAAATCGTACTACTTTATAATCCAATCGACAAATTTTGAGGGTCAAGAGGGCTTAAAATAATATAGATTTTGGGCTTTGTCCTCCCTCGTATTTTATATGTACTTACCAAAAAAAAAAAAACTCAAAATGCGAAAATAATAATTTTAATGTGATATGCGGTACCATAAGTAAAACTTAGATTTTTCGACATATTGCATGCTTTAGTGTAAAAGATTTGACTAATTGGAATATCTTTTTTTTGAAATGAATTAAAATATTTATTAACGCGAGCATACGACAAGTTTAAAGATTTCTTAAAATATTTGTGATTGATATTCATTTATTTTTATGTTTAAATTATTAATAACCAATCACCAACCTGAGTCTTTACTCTAATAATACTCAAGTGAAAATAAAAAAAATTCAAACCCTTTTTTTAATATTGAATGTATTAACAAGTAATCACCCACCTAAGACTTTACTTAAATAATACCAAAAAAGGAAAAATCAGAAATTCACTATAATATCCATGCCCATATCTCTGTTATCTTATATTTCATGCCTTCTTTTATTTATTTATTTTTTATTTTAAGAATTCAAAAGAGAACACCAAGCATCTTACAATTAAATTTCACAACCTTATCAATTAGTGTAAAGAGTATGTGGCCATTCTTTCTCTTTTTCTATACATATCTTCATGGTTGCTTTCGGCTGTGACTGAGTCAGACCATTGCTTTTGATTCATTAAATTTGAGAGGCAAAAAATCAAAACAAAGAAATACACTTAGATTATTCCACATGGGTTTAGACCCCACATCATATTAGTATTGTAAGCATATAAACAAAGTGATATTAACAGTAATTAATATGTGTGAAGATCACTTTGAAAAAGGCTTTAAAAGTTTGTAGATTTTCTGCTACTTAATCATGTATTATGGTTGTGTAGAATTGCATAATCATAATGCATGATTGTCTACAACATTAGTGTTTAATGAATTTCGGTATCAAAATAGATAAATTAACACTAAATTGTACCATTAACAAAGAGATTTGTGTCACGTATAGAATGTAAAGTCCCTGATGTTTAACTCCAAACTAATTACATTATAACCGATCTTAATCATAGTATATATACGTATATTGACAATTACAAATCTAAAATTCTAGTGATATATAATATACTTATGATGTCAAATAAGTGTTTAATGATATATTGGAGTAAAGAAAGATATGACCTGTTTATTAAATGTGTGAAAAATCTCAAATATTAACCCAAAATATTTATTAAATGTGTCATTAACATATTCTTAGTATATTGGGATATATTTTGCATAATATTTATAGTTTTAGCTACTCAAACTCAAATCAAATTTAGTATAATACTATAATTTTATGATTAAACACTAGTTAAAATAAAGTAATATATCCCATAGTTTACACTCCAAGGTTACTCAATTAGTTAATCATGTCATAAACCATTTTTTGCATGTTAAGAACTCTAAATTTAAATTAAACACGATTCTTTAACGTAAATAATCAAATCATTTTAGAGCAATTTGAAATCCTAATTTTGATTTATGTTCATGTCATATATAACAGTGTAAACACCTTGTTTTATGGATGAAAGTATAGCTTCAAATAAAAAATAATATATTTTTTAGCATAAAATATAAGTTTCACTGATATTTAGAGAAATATCTATCCATATTAAAAATGAATGAAACCTATGTAGCTCAATCATGCCCTCAAATACATTGAGAGTATGAATGCCAATAGGATTACAAGTCCACAAATTAATCTTTTTTTATTTCTACATGATCACTGTGTATAATTAAAGACAATATGTGGAAGAGCCTATGGCCCTATGCCAAAGATTTTACGGTGGTTGAGGTCTTATTAAAAAAAGCTGCCATAAACTTTGGACAGAAATTTCCAGCCCCAAATCCAAAAAGTTTTTATTTTATTTTATTTTTTGCCTCTTTAACTTTTTCCTTATCTTTAATTTGTGATAATTATTAATTAATTATTGTAATGGTTTTTGCATATCTAAGCTAAGTTGACAATTGATCATCTCTTTTCACATTGTCCAAACAAGTTAATGTACCTTCTAGATCATCTTTGTGTATAAACTAGTAAAGGGTGCTGAACAGATAATTATTTTCTAATTAATTTTTTCTGAATTCTATTAATTTTTACTGCGATTTGTCACACTGATGATATATTAAAAAAATAAAAAAGCTGCACTTTTGATATAAAAGAAAATTATCTCTAATTAATTTTCATTTTTGCTATGAAAAGGTAATTATTCCCCAAAACTTTATTCTCCTGTCCCTATAAAATTAACCTTTAAATTGTTGTTACCTTTTGTTACTATTTGATGCAAGAATAATTTAGCAACTAGAATTTCTATAAATAATTTTTTTTAAAAAAGAAGATTCTATTAATTTAAAAAAGAAAAAAGGTACATCAAATATAAATAATATGAACCCATCCATATAACAGTTTTATATTTTTCTAAAGATAGTTTAATTAGAGAATCGACAATGGCATTGCAAGATCTATGGTATATTTGATGTTAACTTGTTCAAATTGTTCCATATATAATTTATTTTGCCTTAAATAAATTCTTAAATTATTTTTATACTTCGGGGAGCTGTATTTCTTGCATTTATTATTACTTTTGGTTTTTCTTTTTCCTGCTACGAATACACTTGTTTTTTTCTGACAAGCTTTGAATAATACATGCTTCAAATCATTCTCATTGAAATTATTTTGTCGGTAGAATTCTTGTGGCCACCGTCAATCCTCCACTAATCTCAAGTAATTAGCATCTTTGTTTAGTTCACTGTATTTTTATTTTTTTCATTAATCGATGAATTCTATTCTTTAAAATATCTAACACTTAATAGTTTTTTTATTTATAATATATTTTTTAAATATTAATATGATATATATAATTAAAATTCTACTGATATTTATAATTAAAAATTTATTAAATTATAAACCTAACTCAATTACATTTTTTTTTTCTCTTCCGAGAGGGTGAGGCTATAATGTCGGCGAACTAGTTATTATTTTTTATTAATAAACAGTATGTCATCATTCTGCTTGTACCAAATAAATTATTTTCTTATTAACTCACTGTATATGTAGGGTGATGAAACATCATAAGGTCACATGCTCAGTTGGAAATTTTTTTGGACGCATTTTACTAATTTATAATTTAAATTTTGAAACCAATAAATAAATTAAAGGGTTGCTTTTTCAAATCAAATTACCCCTCTTTAATGCAGGAATCCTTCGTAAGAATTCCCTTTTCTAAAGTTGACACGAGACAAACCCAACAAATTATTGACGACGACATATGCAGGGCCATAATATCTCATTTAAAATGTTCCGGTGTGAAAAAAAAAAAAAAAACCCAAATTAAAGACACAGCTACATGTCACTTTCTTGATCCCTCCATTTTGGACAATTTATTATATTATCCTTATGAATCATGACCTACATTGATTCCAATTCCTTTTTTTAATTCCATTCTGTAGCATATTGATATTGATATACATTTTTTTATTGGTCCAAATGTTACTCACGTGATTTATGGAGAGTTTAGTTTGCATTTATTTACTATTTTAGAAAATCAAACATAGAAATATAAATTATTAAACAATTTTTTAAGTACTAATTAGTTTGATTTGTATGAATTATCATCTATCAGGAAGCGTTTAAATATAACATGGTTACAAGAACGAGTTAAGAGTCATATAAAACCCACTAGATTTTGTAAATAGTTTTATTTCTCAAGTTCTTTATTGCTAATAAAGCCTTGCCTTATTAGTAAATTCAGTTCGAATTTTCTCATAATAATAGTAAAAGATCTAATATATTTCTTTTAAGTATAAGATCGAGAGATCTAGCCACTAATTAATATAAATTTATGAATTACACTCAATAAACTTATAAACTATACTATAATATATGAATGCAGACTTCAATTAATAAACTCATATTATTTATATATTGTGGCAAAACTTTATTCTGTTAATCTAATGAAAAAAAAAATTATTGGGTTGTATATAAATAATGTGTTATCTATAAATTAGCTTCACATGTATGTTGTCCTTAAATGTCTTTAAAAAAAAAATGAAAAGCAATTTTCCTAGTCATAGATGCTACTTTATAATGTCATTGAAAAAAGGGGAAGCAGCAGAAAGAAAAAGGCAATAGCTTCGATAATTTGATTCTTTCCACAGTACAATTCCAACACAACCCCCCACCATATCACATTCTTCTCCACAAAGAAACCTGCAACTTGAACTTCATCTTACTCATCTTTATCCACTTTTTCTCCCCTCTTCTTATCTTCATTACTTTCTCTCCATCTCTCATCACTACAGCCTTTATATTCCTGAATTTATCTGCATATTTCTTTTAAGCACTTCCCATTGCACTTGCTTGAATCACTGAATCTCACTAAATATCCATTTGTCTTCCTTACTTCAACTTTATTTCAAGCAGAGGAAAAAAAAGCACTTCTGATTTTAATGGCTAAAGCAGCTTCTAAGTACTTCTTCCTCTTCCTCTTCAACATTCTCACTATCTCCTCTTCTGGTAAGCAATTACTTTACTTTACTTATTATGATCATAATCTTGAGTTTTTCTTATTCTTAATTTTTTATCCCCTTATCTTGGTCTTTCAGCAACTCTAGTTGGTTTTGCTTTTAATGGAAGAGAAAACACTTCTGCAGCTTCATCAACAAGTGAAGTAACATCATTTGATTCATTAGGCCTCAAGCTAGACAATGTCCCTTCGCGGCGAATTCGTGTTTATGTAGCTGATCACAGTGTTCTAAATTTCAGTTCTTTGTTAAATTCTAATGCATCCTCATCAGTTGATTTGTACTTACATTTGAGCCTAGTTGTGGACTTGATGCAATCTGAATTATCAGCTATTTCATGGCTAGAAACCAATGTGCTGACCACTCACCCTCATGTGAACATCAAGAGCATCATATTAGGTTGTAGCAGTGAAGAATTTGAGGGAAAAAATGTGTTGCCATTGATTTTGTCTGCATTGAAATCATTCCATTCAGCACTCAATAGGATTCATCTTGACATGAAAGTTAAAGTCTCAGTATCATTTCCATTACCATTGTTAGAGAATTTGAAAACATCCCATGAAGGAGAAATCGGCTTGATCTTTGGCTATATCAAGAAAACAGGATCAGTTGTTATCATAGAGGCCGGTATTGATGGAAAATTGAGCATGGCAGAGGTTTTGGTTCAGTCACTGCTCAAGAAAGCAATCAAGGCTACTTCTATTCTTCCTGATAGTGACATTCTTATTGATTTGGTTATCAAGAGTCCTCTTGTGCCTGATGCTAAACAAGTAGCTGAATTCACTGAAATTGTTTCAAAATTCTTCGAAAACAACAGTCAGATTGATGAAGTATATGCAGATGTAGCTTCTTCCATGGGAGAATTTGTGCAGAAAGGACTGAAGTTTGTAAGAAGCCTGAAGACAAGCATACATGACACAACAATGTTTCCGACAACTCCAGTTCCTCCAGATAATAAGCCTACACCAACAATTGTCACTGTCCCTGCTACTAATCCTGTGACTGTAAGTCCAGTGAATCCTAGTGGTACTCCTTTGCCAATTCCATCCACAACTCCTGTAAACATTCCTCCAGCAACTCCCGTGAATCCTGCAGCACCAGTCACAAATCCTGCCACAATTCCAGCACCAGTCACGGTGCCTGGAGGAGCTCAGCCTGTGACTAATCCCGCGGCAGCATATCCACCACCAGCAGGAGGGAATGTTCCTGTTCCTGTGACGCCACCTGCAACGACAAATGCTCCAGCAATTCCAGGACAAAGCTGGTGTGTTGCCAAGAATGGAGTCTCAGAGACAGCAATCCAGCAAGCATTGGACTATGCTTGTGGAATTGGGGGAGCAGATTGTTCATTGATTCAGCAAGGTGCCAGTTGTTACAATCCTAATACTCTTCAAAACCATGCTTCTTTTGCATTTAATAGTTATTATCAGAAGCATCCATCACCAACTAGCTGTGATTTTGGAGGGACTGCTATGATAGTTAACACCAACCCAAGTAAGAAACTCAATTGCTTGTTGCTATTTGTTTCTTTACTTTTACAATTAGCTGTTAAATCCATTTGAAATGATTGCTTATACCAACTCTATATCTTTTAAGGCACTGGTTCTTGTGTTTTTCCATCGTCATCTTCTTCTTCATCATCATCAGCACCACCATCACCACCAACATCAGCATTAACACCGCCAGCTCAGCCATCTTCTACTACACCTCCAGCTACCACAACTGCACCACCAGCTACCACAACTGCACCACCAGCTACCACAACTTCACCACCAGTGACAACGTCTCCAGCGCCAGGGACTTCAGGGTAAATTGCTTGTCTCATGGCTAATTAGAAATTCCTTAAGTGTATGTTTGGGATTGAGATGTTGCAGAGTTATATCACTAGCTGCCCAAGTATAGGTGCGTGGGATGCTGGTAACATTAGCTGCTGTCATTTCAAAGTTAAGCAAAAGGACAACAATTCCAAACATACCCATAGTAGGGATAATTATATGACTTGGAGAAGTATTGAAGTTTAATGTTTCTGTTATTGGCAGCTCTGTTGCTCCACCTGGAGTTTTAAATTCAAGCAACCCTGCATCAGGTTTCGGGTCCGATAGCCCTCCAGTTGTTAACACATCAACATCAGCTGGGTCACAAGTCATTCTTAGTTTCGACACTTTGGTAACATCCTTTGTTATTGGACTAATTATCCTACAAATATAGAAACAAAAGCACTTGTCCATGTACATGAACCGGTCAGAAGCACCGGCTTCAGTTAAAGGATCAGAGTTGCAGCAGCAGCGGTAGCAGTTTGCTTCAAGCAGTGTACAGAATCACTTTTGCAGGAAACAAACAAGGCTGGATGATAGTTAGCACCACACCAAAGATGTTGATTAGATGCTAACTGCCCTGCTTGAGCATGTTCCAGATGTAGAGATGTTTAGTACTTAAGGTAGAAAACTTAGTTTCTACTTGAAACATATAATGCTCTATGTTTAATAGTAGGTTGCTTTTTTTAATAGATTATATTTCTAGCATGAGATATTGGATGGTAAAATTGGGATTTTTTGTGTTTGTATCTTTTAAATTCTGTAGAATCAGTGGGTTCTTTGAGCAGTCTTGCTTGCCACTTAAGTGATCAAGTTTTTTTATATTTTATTTTTCAAAATGGTGGCCAAGCATCGTATTCGATCAACTAAATTTACCTTGAATATGAACTCATAGTATCATTAAGTACTGAAATTTAAACACCATCAAAACAAAAAAAAATAGAATATTATTTTTACTTCAATATTATTATAGTACATAAAAGAATAACATTATGTTCATACTACAGTATTATTATTTCTACGATGGTGGTATCTTGTTGGTAATCAAATATTATTTTTGTTCCTCTATGAATAATGTTAATAATTATGAGCCTTAAACTTGCATCTCCTTACATTCATCCAAGTGGGTAAATAAGTACGGAGTCTCAGTCATGACTCAAAATCTCGGAAGAAAAGTCAAAAGTGGTTCAACTGCACAAAAGAGGACAAAGCATGTGCAGGCTGTCTTTAACGTTTTAAATTATTATTTTTTCAAAATAAATAAACACACGATCAGCCAATGTAGTATTGCCATCTTGTCATCTTGATTCTTGTGTTCTGTCAAATCACATCCTAATTTTATTGAACAACGGTCACGACACCCATTCAAAACCGCAAGAAAATGTGCTGCTCATTTATGCCGCTCATCTCATTTTCATTGTGTTTTGTGAAAATAGAAAATGGCCAAATGAAGAAGACACAGTGAAATGCAAGAGAATCAAAAAGTTTAACCCAATTTCATGATGATTTGGAGAAAATGAGAAAAGATTGTTGTCTTTATATATGTAGGAGGATTCTCTGTCTCCATTATTTGAGGCCACTTATGAGACCCGAGGCCAATGCTTTGGATGCTAATTATAGAACTAGTTGAATTTAACTTACGGGGGTCCCTTTTGTACCAGATATTATGGCTTTGGAATTGGCAAGAAATTATGAGTAGCTGTCATATGATTGTTTTTGGAATGAAGAGATCACACGAGATTGCGTTACTAACCGAACGAACGATTTGCCACTGAAGAAGTAACATTTGTTGGTGAAATATTGCATAATGCCTCATTGACATCAAATCATTTAATTTAGTTTTTTTTTTTGAAATAACAACTGAGTGGACGAGCCTTCTATTTCAACAGAAAAATTATAAATGGCCCATCCTTAGTTAATTTCATTTTTAAAATATTATAAAATTTTAAATGTGTTTAATTTTATACTTAATGTTTGTAACTTGTATCAACCATCACTAAAAATATATAATTACCCTTACAAAATGATAAAATAAAACAAATATAAATTATTAATAGTTGTTATTTTGTAAAGATAATTCGCTTATTGGTAGACAATCGATTGACATTGTAAATAATAAGTGAAAAATCCAAAAAATTTAAACTTTTGTATGTTTCTGATAACATGATAATTTTTGGGTGAATAACTGATAATTTACCTTTCAATAAACTCCTAAAGAACTAAATACAAGATAAGGCTACAACATAAGTTCTCAAAAACGATGATTCTCTACATAAAACAGGACGTTTGTTTTGATCAAATGGTTATGCATGGACGGTTTACGCAAGGTAATTCTATTCCCTTAACACAACTTATGTACATCAATACATTTGTAAATCCAATCTGGAGGATTCTTCTTCAATCTATAATACTAATAACAATAATAGCAGCAGCAGTGGCGGTAGCGGTGGCAGTGGCGGTGATGGTGGTAATAATAACAACAACAACCAGCACACAGGTTATGGATGACACATAGTTTATTGTTTTGTTTATAGATTACATGTAATTCATTAAACAATCAAACTGATGACATGTTATATGTGACGTTCATTTGACTGACATTCATAAATAATATGCACTAGCGCATACTCTAGATCACATATTGCTTATATAATGGTTAGTAATGATAGGTTGTATAATATATAAATTTATCTTGATTTGACGCCTTTTTTCTTAGATAGTGTTTGTCTGAAATCTGAATAGACCTGAATTAGTCTGAATTCTAAATAGAGCTGAATGTTTAAATATGAATGATATATTTTTTTTTGTTTGAATTGCTAAAAATAAATATTACGTTGTTTTTTTAGCTTAAAATATTTGAAAACTAATATTTTTATATTTACACCCTTACAAATTATAAATGTTAGCAAATAATAAACATCTCAAAGAATATAAATAAGATAATAAATTATCATAATATAAATTATATTCAATTGAATACAACTCTTTAATATTCTATATTATAAATTTTAATCAATTTCATTATAGTTTATGATGTTTTTATATGAGAAATATTCACAAAAAATTAAGAAGATAAATAATGCTAATGTGAAGAAAATAAAAAAGATAAAAATAATTATAGTCTACCTCTATATATTATCACAAGTTATATGGAGATGGATAATAATGCTAATTATTAAATTTAATTCACATAAGGGTAAAAAAATCAATTAATTAGATGAGGATATTTTGGAGAATATCTTTTAACAATATTATTCAGACTTTTTAGATTAAGTAGAAAGCTAAAAAATTTAGTTTAATAACTTAATGACTTAATGGCTGAAAATTTTCATTAAGTTGAAAAAAAACAAACATACTTAATGACTTATCTGATTAAAATTAAGTCAATTAAGTCATTAAGTCAAAAAACAAATGGCCCCTTAGTTAATAAATAATGTATCATCTAAAAAGTTGAATTCCAAATGATTTTAATAAAAATAAAAGATTTTTTTTTTTAAACTGGGGCATGGAATAATGATCATTACATTTATAATTGTACCAAAAAAAAAAGACAAAAATAAGTGTGATCACAACATTGAAGTTCCAATTTGAAACCCAACCATAATAGGTAATTCATTTATTAGAAGATTAATTTTATAATTATTAAAATTACTTATTTATCATCCAATAGATGGGTTATCTAATTTTAATATTAATTATAATAACAATTCCAATTATAATTGCAATTATTAATTAAAATTAAATTATAATTATGATTATGGTAAAATGACAAGATAATAAACTCTATCCATATAAATACATCATTTTACTATAATTTTGTAGACTTGAAATCCACAAACTTTTTTTTTATTTATTTGTTGTATATAGCATTCTTCAAGAATACTCCGTATTTAAGAGAAAATTAATTCATGAGACATATTCTTTCTGAATATTATTATTAAAAAAAATGCTTATCAATTAACTAGGGATAGTTTTCGGCACGAAATGAAAAAAAAAAGTATGAAATATTTTTGAAAGCCAAATATTATACAGAAGAAAGATATGATTAGGTAGAATCGAAATTCGTTTCGAAAAAGTTGGTTTGGTTGGATTTTCAGGTTTCGGTTTGACTTTTTTTTCCCTTACAATTTATAATAGTGCTAGGTTAGCATGACTTAAGAGAACATAATAAAATTAAAAAAAATAATAAAAAAGTTAAATTTTGTAATTTGGAGCTTTCTAGAAAATTCCTTGGATAATATGTCAAGGGTATCTGTAGACTCTAGAATATTCCTAGGTTCTCGGCCATCTTTCAGTAAATAAACCTGAGAATTTCTTCATATTATATAGCAGGTTGGTAAGTTTGTTTTGGAATGCTTTGATAATTTTGGTAGAATATGAATAGTGATGGCTGTGATACTAAAGAAAAAAAGAATAGTCCTCAAAACAACGATCAAGATCAGGGGGTACGATACCTTTCACAAAGCTTGAATAGTTCTTTTTTTTTTTTTTAATAGCATTGATCGTGCTCCGGTCTCGACTGTACAGTGTGCCAAATTTTTTAATGTGTGTGTAAATTGTGAACTGTGAAGTAGAGAAAACACGCATTTAGGTGAAGATTTTTTTTTAAAGATAAAAAGGTTCCCAAATTATTGAAAACATTTTTTCCCCAATTTTCGGATAAAGTCTTAATCTGATAGATCCCATATATTTTCTAAAATATAGTAGCCTCAAAGCCACGAGGCATAAACAAGCATATCATATATAAGCTGCGAGAATTAAGAAAAATATATTCTCCATTGTCAAAAAGCACAAAAACAGATACACTACAGCTATAGCATTTTCTACAAGCAAAATGGCCCTACAGCTTTTCTCTAACCTCTCCACAACATTTAAGTTACTACATTCCTTATTCACAGGGGTAACTATATAACATAATGCTTCATCGCTTGGAGAATACCACCAAGATCAGCATTGACATGGAAACTACAATCTTGAAACCTGAGGTCTCCCAGAAATTCTGTTTTTCGGTACCCACATGTGCTTCTTGTTGCTTTGCGGCTAATTGATCTCTGAGTTCTTTAATAGCTTTGTCCCTTCGTTCTCCCATCTGTTGTGTGACATATAACATCAATTAAACATAACAGAAACATGTAATAGATTTTGAATTTGGTAACAGTAAGAACGGTGGAATGACAAAATTGGTGTTAAGGTCCCGAAAATGGATGAGTGGAAATGTTCTTCCAAGCTAAAGTTACACGGGCTGATAAGATACTACATGTTCTTGCCTATTAGGAAAAGAAAGGAGTTTGTAGAATAAGACCATGGGAACTTGTACCAAGTCTAGGGGCCACCACAAGGTATTAGTGGGTGGACCACTAATCAGTTGATGCGTGCTTGCACATTTCAGTGAAATGAAATGGACCACTTACTATATTATTTATAAATGTGGTCCATCCAGCTTTAGGAAAAGCAATAGTTTTTGAATAAACTGCACTAAAAGAAATCTTTTTCACTGCAAACTATGGCATCATCCCACTGTGATATGAAATATTTAAAGACATTAACATTACCCTTTGAAGCTTTCTTGTTTGAGCGCGTGCTTCCTGGAGGCAGAATTCCAACTTCAACACCCTCTTCTTTAGTTCCTGATCTGCTCGCCGTTGCTTCTCTAACTGTTACAGAAAATTGGATGAGTCACAGATAGTGACAAAAATGAAATAATGAAATGATACCATTCTCAAAAAGGCAATAATTAACAGAGCATGAAGTACCTGTGATTCCAATTCTTTAGTTTTTAGCTTCCAGTGGGCAGACATAATATTTATTTCATCTTTCAGCTTGTGTATTTCTTCATCCTTAACAACCAGAAGTTTATTAATTCTCTCGAAATTCTTTGGAGAAACCTCATCCAACAATTTCCTCAGTTCACAATCCTTGTTTACTCCAGCTTTGGCAATGGTTTGCATGATATCTTGCTCGATTCTGAAAACTTCATCTTTCAATTGCTTCTGGGATGATTCTCTTGCTTGAAGATCCTTTTGCAAATTATCTAACTGCTGTCCTAATCTAGTTACACGATCCTCGTGCTCCTTTAATGAACTATTCTTCTCATCTAATTCTTTCACCAATGCTAAGCACTGAAGCTGCGCTGATTGAGCTGATGCAGCACTTGCATCTGCAGTTGCTTTAGTGGCAGCAAGCTGTGATCTAAGTCCATCCAGCTGCATCAGGTACTGCTTCCCCAAAAATTAAGATCAGACTCACCAAAGGTACAGCACAATAGTACAGTTTGAAATAACTAACATATATGAAAAATGCGCAATAAAAAATGATCATACCGCAAACCAAAAACAAATCAAGTAGTGACACAAGGAATATGGCCCTTGGATATCCTCAATTATACCACATAGACATATTAACAAAAACAATTGGCAATCTTTCCCCCCCTGATTCTACTAAATACAGCCTAGTTAAGTTAATTATGATCTTTTTTTTTGGGTCTTTGTTTCTTTTATTTTCGGTGGGGTAGGTTGAGTGGAGATGGGAATGTTTAAGAAACTAATAGCTAATTATAACTTAAACCTTACAAATCCATAGAGTGAGTCAATGTCCCAAGATGCAATTAAATCATCAGAGCATTGGCAACATAATATGAGCATATGGATAACTTGTTCAAATCCCATGGAAAATTGGGAAGTATTAGCTATTGCAATTATGGATCTATGATTTCCACCAAAAACAAAAAAATAAATATGTAATAAACTTCTAATAATCGATACCTAAAAGCGTGAACAAGAAGCTAAAGCTCCTTTTGTATGTCTAATCAGGTTGCTTTTTACCCACCTGTGCAAGATACAGATTTATGCAAATAAAATTTGATATTGCTTATTTAATGTGCTATGATAAAAATACAACCTACTTTGGATTCTGTAAGTATAACAGTTTGTTAAAGATGTGAGAGGTTGTTCTGGTACCGATTATGACCTCCAATACAGACACACACACACACACTTGAGGACAAGGCACAAAAGTAAAGTTTAACTAATCTTTCTTTTTTTTATCATCAATAAGAAATTGACTAGAATTTTTGGATGTTCTAATAATTTATGATTACAAGAGTTCATGCTAGTACCAGACTAAAGTTGCCAAACAAGAGAAATGAGAGAATCTGATCACTTGTATAAAATAATTTATAATCTCACTGAAAACCACAATTTTTAGTGGATGCAGCATTAAACGAGCTAATGAGTGGCCATGAAGGTTATGAAAATGACAGCCTAAGTATGGGAAATTAAAATAGCAGGCAGAACTCCCTACCATCTTTATCACGCACCATTCATTATGTACCATCTTGAAGGAAATGGTATCAATGCATTACTCGAAGCATGAGAAACAGAAGAGAAAGAATAAAGAAAAAGATACCCAATCATAAGACCAGGAAAATTGTGCATCTACCATATAAATTCAATCTAGGAAAATAGAAGCTATTTTATGTCTAAAACTGGCTCAATTTATGAACTTAATCTCCGAGCTAAAAAGACAAATTTATGGAATCAGTCAAGGCACAAATAAAGGTAAGACAATAACATAAGATCAGAAACACATGGTCACCTTTCCCTCACTGGGCTCCCCATCCAAAATAACAAAAGAAAATTCCAAAAATCATCTTAAAAAGATGCGGACAGGATTCATGGATTATACCATAGCTTCAAGCAGCAATCCAAAAAAAAAAAAACCTACCATAATCCAAGATCAAGAAAATAAACTTGTTTTAAGTGAATCATGTGCCCTAATTTCATTGAAATCATAAATCAAAAGCAAAACATCAGATAGCAGCTAAAACAAGAAAAAAAAAAAATTAATCACCTTCTCAGCTGTACAAGCTGAAGCCTGTAGCCGACCATTTCTCTCCTCTAATGTCTTCTGCAATTTGCAAATCTCATCCTCCATGTTCTTTGCCTTCATCTCTGCTTCCTGTGAAAAGCAAAAACCAAACTCAATATAATAATATTAACAAACAAACCCACCACATGACCCCACGCACAGAAAGGCTTTCAGCTTCCCAAAAGACAAAATGATTGAAGCCAAGATTTGAGCCAAAAATAAAAAATAAAAAAACAACATACGAATTAATCATCAAAACTGCACAAAAACAAAACTCAAAATCAAGATTCAAGTACCTGTCTTGTTAGGGTTTCTTTAACAAAACACTGTTCTTGCGAAGCCAAACGGGTCCTTACTTCCTTTAACTCTGCTGCTAAAGACACAACATTTTTTCTAAAACTTTGCTTCTTCTCGTTCAAATCCTTCAACAAAGGATCAATCTCTCTAGCAGGAACTGAAGAAGATGAAGAGGAGGAAGATGTTGACATGGATGATCTATGGCCAGAAGCTGACATAAAAAATCAAAACTTTTGATCCAACGGCAGCCGTTGAAAGATCTAAAGACCAAGTGTCTACACACAAAGCCTTGAAATCGAGTGATCAGTGATTCACGGCCCTTAGAGCGAAAGCTATTATCTTCTCCATATCTGCATGTGAAGAAGGATTGTTGTGCATTAAATTTAAAGCATCTCCCAATAAAACCCAAAAAATAAAAAAATAATAACTTTAAAAATACTAAAAGGGGATGCAAAATTTCAACTTGAAAGTTCAAAAACTACGTCAAATTAACATAACTTACACATATAATCAATCATTTGTTTGGGAAAATCTGGTTGGTGTAAAATAAATAAAATTATTTCAAAATATAAAAATAAAAACAAAAATATATTTTTTATGGCAGAAAATAGACCATACTGGACCAAACTAGATTATTATGAAGAGAGAGAATTAAAACAACACGTAAAGGGTCTGTCCATTTCAGCTAATAAATATATGTGACGACTCCTCATGGAGAGAGAATAAAAATTAAAAAAAAACACTGAGAAGATCAACAGAACCAAAAAAAAATTCAAAACTTTTGAAGTAATTTGAGTTGCTTGAAGCAAACCCACTTACCTCTTTAATTTTCTCGAGAAAAAAAGCTCGAATCAAAATCATTCAACAGCAAGAAAACCAAACCATTACTTGACCAGCTGCCTGCAGTTGCATGTGACCAAAAATGACTGTAACATCGCCACCTTGGCAATGAGCAGGCAAAGTGATCTGACGGCTGTAATCTGATGGGCTGATGGAATCGGAGGGCTATGAAAGGGAAAATTTTTGAACGAAAATGGTAAGAAGTAAGCATTGGTGGAATTTTTTAGGGATTTTTTGGGAATTTTGAGACCATTGTTTTTTGTCTTATATGGGATGAGTTGTTGCGTTTGAGAGACAGACAGAGGAGAGAGAAAGTGTTAGGTTCGGGAGTTCAATGTTTATGCGTCAGTGGGGAACCCGAAGCTCGGTCCAAACCTCGGGCTTAGAAAATGACAGAATCCGAACCTTTGGTTTTGGTAAAATTAGATTCGTCCATCGTTTGACTTCGAGTTTGAGCGCGGCAATTCAAAATTTTGGAGGAGGCAAATGAGTTTCTGCCACGTAAGAGTTCTTTCGATAAAAGGAAAAAAATAATGACAGGATTATGAATTTTGGATATGAAGGTCATATTCTAATTGACAAGGTTTATTGTACAGAGTGATGTGACGATTAGTTATGAATGCGTTCTTCAGTTTCTATGTGATAGGTTTATTCTGTTGAATAATGTTATCTAAATCGGTTTCTGGATCAAATTCATATTTTCCCAACATCTACAGGAAGCCCACCAACTAGCGACGGAACATATAAACACAGTTTTGCCCTACAAAATAACATAACTGCGATGGTTTTGAGCTGGAGTAAACTAAATTTCTAATTAATAGAGAAGATA